>OY723319.1:600000-1167000 GCA_963210315.1 Rhynchopus euleeides | reverse complement strand
TCGGCATGCTCCATCAACCAGTGAAATATATGCCCTGAGATCCGAGCACGCAAGAAGGGAATCCGGGCTGACTCATCCTTGCATCCCCAGAAGCGCCAGGGGATGTCTGCATACCGGAAATGCATGAGGTCTGCAAGGGAGACAAAGAGGTAGCGGAACAAGCCCTTGTAGGTGTGTCCTGTGACAGGCAAGCACGACCTTCCGGAACTGAGCACCTGTCCCATGCTGCGACACATTCAGTGCAAGGTTTGTACAGGTCTTGTCGAATATTTTTTTGTTGTCTCATCCAGCAGGGGTGGAGCTTGAAATATGGGGTTGCGGGCTGGATCGGGTCAGATCGGGTCAGCCAATTTTTTCTTATGGGTTCCCCCCCGGTTCGTCTCAGAGATCAGTGCTCGGGCCCAGCCTCCCGCGAGGTACCGGAACCGATATGCAGCCCCGGACGCGCAAGGACTTGGTTACAAGACAAACACATGCCGTAGGGGGGGTCTGGGAGGCGGAGCTCCCAGCCGCCGGAGGCCACGGTAGTGAACATCTGTGACTTGCGGGCGTACGGATTCTGTGTGAGTTGGCTGCGTCCTCCTGAGGATACTGAGATTCCCTGATGTAAAGGGCTTGGGTACAAGACAGGCACATGCCACAGGGGGGTCTGGGGGGCGGAGCCCCCCAGCCACCGGAGGCCACGGTAGTAAACGTCTGTTGCACGGTACGGGTTGGGCAGCTTCATTTGTCCTCTATTGTGACTGTTTGAGGCCTGTGCTCATGTCGCTGGGGTCACTTTGCTCACGAAACGCCTCCTGGTCACCTTGAGGCCCCAAGGCGAGGAGCCAACTTTTCCGGTTTCCCGAAAATCTATATTTTTTTTTCTTTTTACCCCTGACCTGATTTTTTGTGAGGGCCTGCAGAAAATCAGGTCAGCTGACCCGAAAAAACCCCCAAGCTCCACCCCTGTCATCCAGTACCCTGATCAGCTGCATGGCGAGCCCCTTGCAGTCATGGAGTGCTGGGGTGACGTAGCGGGCATTGGGAAGCACACCTGCCAAGAGGGAGGGGTAGCCAGCCTCTTTCATCTCAGAGAGAGTCAGGTGCGGGTATCGATGCACCTGTTGATACCAGCGTTCTTCTGGGATGTCGCACAGTGAGCATCGGTGCCCTCGCCCCCCGCATCGCCTCATTGTTGCCCACTGCTGATCTATACTCCCGCTAGCGGGAGTTGGACTCCCCCTAGTTGAGACTCCCGAAAAGGGTTAAACCCGGTAGTGGTACCCTACCCCCGCTGGAGTCCACCGTGCAAGGCCGGATCAGCCCACGGGTGGGTTTGAGGAAGAAATCTGGGGGGGCAAATTTTGCTGCGACTTCCGGTTTCACCCGGCCGAACTCCAGCATCTATCCAGACCCACGGTGCCAAGCCGTTCGCCCGTGTCGCGATCATTCGCGGCTTCAGGCTGCCCCCGACGACACGTTTGTATCCTGCACCTTGCCATACTTCGCCTCCACCTTGTATATGACGGAGAGCGCCCTCCTTCCGCATCGTTGCGACTTCCCTGACAGCGAACTTATCCATGTCAGGGAAGACATGGCGATGATTGCGTTGGCCACCTGGGTGCTGTGCTGGTGGAGCTCCTTGCTCAACACCGTTGCTAGGAGCCTTCTAATGGATCCCAGTGTCAGCACACTGCCCCCTTTTTTAACAGGGAAGGCCGTGCAAAAATCATGCACAATGTTCGTCGCCTCCGCAGCCTCGGGACTCTCTGCGCTCTTCTTCTTCTTAATCGACTTTGCCGCCGGCTTCGCTGCCGGCTTCGTTGTCGTCTTCCCCATTTTTGTGAATCAGGTCTGCGAGCTGGGATGGGTGGAAACGTCCGTTTCGTTTGGTGTGGCTGTACTTCAGTGACGAGTGCCACATTGCATAGGTATCATGGGAAAAATGAGTGAAAATAGGTGAAAAGACTCCCGCTAGGGGGAGTCAGACTCCCCCTAGCGGGAGTATAGACTCCCGCTAGCGGGAGTTGGACTCCCCCTAGTTGAGACTCCCGAAAAGGGTTACCCTACCCCCGCTGGAGTCCACCGTGTACTAGGTTTCTTTATCCGTTCTTGCGGCGTCTCTTTGGCCCCCGGCTCAGGCCTGTCGCTAACTTTTCGATTTTGGAGATTTGGTGGGTTGACGCTCCTGTTTTGGGGGGGGGGGGGGGGGGATCAGGGGGGAAAACACTAGGGGTCAATTTTTCTCGCGCGCGCTTCGCGCGCGCTCGTGTTGTTGCCAAATTTTCCCATCGGTGGACCACGAGGTGGGCACGGTGTGAGGCGCTGGGTTCCTTCCGTGGTTCCTCTCCCGCTCGCGCCGTCGGGTGCCGGAGGAAACCAAAAAATGGCTTTCGGGACCATGATTTCGACGCTGCCCCCTGATATGTCACGGCCGTCAAAGCGCAAGGACTTGGTTAGTAGACGGGCACGCGAGATGGGGGGTCTGGGGGGCAGGGCCCCCCAGCCGCCGGAGGCCACGGTAGTGAGCATCTGTTCACTGTGGGCGTACAGATTCTGTGTGAGTTGGCTGCGTCCTCCTGAGGCTACTGGAGTGGGTGGATTCCCTGACCCGGTGGGAATCGAATGACTTGAGTACGAGACATACGCCACAGGGGGGTCTGGGGGGCGGAGCCCCCCAGCCGCCGGAGGCCACGGTAGTGAGCATCTGTTCCTGCAAAACCATACTCTCTTCGACGTCGACCCAGTGAAAGTGGGTTGACGCTTGGTCGACGCTTGGTGAGCGTCGACCCAGTGTAACCGGGCCAACGCTAGGTTAGCGTCGACCCAGTGTAATAAATGGGTTGACGCTTGGTCCAGGCTTGAATGGCAACCCAGTTCCACTAGGTCGACGCTCCAAGCCTCGACCAAGCGTCAACCCAGTCCACTGGGTCGACGCTGGGTCGACGCTTTTTTGTGGGGGGGGAAACCCAAAATCACTGGGTCGACGGTCGACGCTTAGCGACATGCCTGCCCCCGGCTCGTTACGGGGTGGGGGGGGGGGGGGGGGGAGGGGGAAATAAAAAGGCAACGGGTTGGGGGGAAGGGGGTGAAATACACCATCTGATATGCTTTGAAAGTGGATGAAGTGGATTTATGTGGAACAACAAAAATGCAATACAATATCGCCCCCCCCCCCTCCCCACCCCCCCCCCACCTGAAACTCTTTTTCCTTCTACTTAGCAACAAGGACACACGCCCTGTCTGAATGAAGCCACTGTGCGTCCCCCCTCCCCCCCCCCCATCCTGCTGTATCGTAGAATGACAGCAAAAGGCATTACCAAATCAATCACCACTTCAAACTGTTTTGCCATCCGTTGTGTGCATATCACGCCCGCAGTGTGATGGATCGGCAGCGAATGGATGGGGGGGGGGGGGGGGTTTGCAAAATCTTCGAACGCTGAACACCACAGCCTCCAGGCGTCTGAAGTGTTCGCAAGGATCCGCACGGTGAGAAGTTTCCTGAGAGTTGGCTCCGCCGAACTTACAAAAAAAAGATGAGGCCGTTGCGTTGTTCGCCAAATCCGGGCAAAAATCGTACTCCTTTCGCTTTATTATAGACACCCTGTCCAGCAACTGTGGGAGAACAGTTCCGGACTACTTTTTGTTGATCGCACACTTGCTGTCTCAAGGCTGTGTTGAGGCCCTGTGAAGTGGCACGAAGGTGCTAATCCAAAAGCTTCAGTCGTACGATTTCTTCGTTACTTCACGACTTCGCTACGCTTCGTCGCTCGTAACTAGTAAAACAAAAGCAACTCCCTGCAGCCTGATGAGGATGCCTGTACTTTTGTTGCCCAAAGCGCTGCCTATTTTTGACACTGGCACAGGAGCCCTGTTGCAGTAAAAAGGCACGGGGCAGTTGCCCCACCCCCCCCCCGTCGGGCGACGCCGAATTCTCGGTAATTTTCAGCAAGAAGACCGTGGGAGGCTGTGCCGTGCCAATATATGTTGTTGGGAGGGGACGGGGTGGTGGGTCGTTAGGCAGGCAAACGAAGGCGGGAGGGGAACACAGAGCAAACCGCCTCAGCCTGTTGGACACACACCGTCGGGGGGAGGGGATGTTGGATAGTCGGTTTAAAGTTTGGCAGCCCAAAACCACTTGCTCTGGCTCGGAAGACAAGACTACCAGAAGCTGGGGGCGAGCTGCCTGCCATTCGTTCTGACTTCTTACTGGGGGAGGGAGGAAGACTGCCGGCAATCTGCACAACACCTGTTCCGGGGGTCTTCATTTTGCGACACGACTGGGGCAGCGGGAGGTACAATTCCCTATTTTTTTTCAATTGACAACTATGGGGTGTCTGTGCGGGAGGCCCTCGCTCAGATGCAGAAAGGTGGGCCGCCTCAGAGAATCTGCTGTGAAGCGGTCCGGTTTGACACACACAGTGCACATGGCAGAGCGTGAAGGCCTCCTGTGAAAATTATTCGGATTCTTTCTGTGGAGTAGTGTAGCATCAGCACAACAGAGCTGACAACTGCGCCCGGACAACCATTGCGCGACACCAACTGAGCTGCCCGGACACGGTGCACTAGGAAGACCATGTGGTTTTACCAGTGGAGCTGTTTTGACAAAGAGCTTACATGTTACGCCGAATCCACTTGCAAAGGCCTTGCTAGCGCTGCACCGTGTTGGGTGCCACAAATTACGCATTGTCCTGGGGGAGTACAGCATACCCATTTCTTCGCCATTTTTTTTGGCATCGACGACCACACCCGGCGCGTGAGAGCGACCTTCGGGAGTGACGTACACTGTGTTGCCCGAGGGGGCGTTGTACTTCAATGGTATAGACGCAGACACCATTTTTTCAAAATAAATAACTCTCTGTGGGGGGGCGGGGGTGTCTCGTTACCAGTCACAGCTCGTCAGCCAGTGATAGGAAGTGGGGCTGTTGGTCACTTCTTCTCACCCAAGTCACATCTGGTGGCGAAGGCCCCCTGTGGCGCTACAACTATCACAAAAGGTTTTACAAACAGGGGGAGGCTAACATGCAAGGAGATGGGGGGTGGGGTGGGGGGGCGTCGGGGACGGAACAGGGCGCACTGGACCTCGGAAAGGCAGTGCTGCCCTTGCCCCCCCCCCCCCCTCCCACAACCTTCCCCCCCCTCTCCCTCTCCCCTCCCTGCAACCTGAGAGAACAGCACAACCTTGTCCTCCATGTCAGATGGCGTGAGGGAATACGTAACCTGCACTAGGCCCCGTCTTCAGGACGTCCCTTCTTCATCGCCTTCTCCTTCTTCTTGTTCTTCATACACTGGGCAACCGCGAGGCCCAGGTAGATGACAAAGAACAGGATCATGCCGATAATCGTGGTGACCCGGACACCCTGCGCAAAGTCCTTGTCGTCGGGGTAGAGACGCTCGTAGTTGTCAGCCCCCGTGAAGATCTGCGCGGTTGCCAGCGACACGGTCAGCAGGCCCACCACCATGTGCACCAACCGGAAGATCCAGCGGTAGGGGCTTTCTGCGTCGCACTTCGCAACCTGCATCAGCACCTGCAGCCCTGCTGCGCAGAGGATGACGATACCGACCTCCTTGTGAGCGTCGGTGGTGCCGTTGTCGAACTCAGCAAGGGCCAGTATGGTCATGACGGCGGCCATCACAATGCCTGCAAGGATGAGCAGCGCGTGCACCACGAATGCCACGGGGTACTTCCCGATGAGCTGGTCCGTCACCAGAGGCAGCCCGCGCTTTGCGATAATCGCAATGGGTATCACGAAGACCCACGCCATCACCATGTAGGCAGCGTGCGTCTTCACCAGCTCTTTATCCGACGATGCCTCCTGGACAGTCGTCTGCGCTGTGAGGAGGTTGACGGTCGAACCCCCCTTGTCGGTGTGGACGGCAAGCCCCTGCGACGAGGTGTGGTATGCGTAGTTGAAGTTCATGTTGCTGCTCGCCTGCAGGGCGTCCGGCTGGCGGCCTGTGGTGGAGGCGGCCTCCGTCCAGTAGAGGATCCTGGCCCCGTTGGAGGACTGCGAGCCCAGCTGTGTCACGAGCTGTGGTGGTGTGTGGGCAGTGGGGGCGGCAGAGGGTTCGCTTGCGCAACAAAGAGCTCGGCGCGTGTGTGTGTGTCTGTGATGTTTGATGCGCTCCTGGTTTCCCCTCACTTCCAAACCCCTCTGTAGAGCACGGTTTGGCAGAACTCGGATGGCACTTTCTGCACAACGGTTGCATGCGTAATCAAAGAGAGAATACGAACGCGTCTGAGCTGCCGCTGTTGCGGTTACATACCGGAAGGATGTCATCTGCCCGGATCACATCACTGAGGGACTTCCCCTGAATGCGGTACTTAAAGGTGCCATCTGACGAGGCAATCAGCGACGTAGCCGGCCCCTGTGTTCGAACAAAATGAAAAGCGTCACACAGAACTCATCAAAGAACACACACACACGTTAATATTTTTAGTTTAGTGTAGGACGCACCGGGCGAGCTGCTGCCCCCACTGTCACACACACACCAATGCACGAGGGTCAAACAACGCGGAGAACACATACCATGGTGCCAGGGGTTTCAGGGAAGCCAATGCCGAGGTAACCAGCCGCAGTGCTCTCGAGGGCAAACATGCGGCTGCCCGACAGCACTGTCCAGTGCAGGGCGAGGGCACTGGTCAGCTGTGACCTGCACCCGTAGTTGCCGGCGCCATTCGGCACTGCCAGATTACTGGATGCGCACCCAGATGGTGGGGTCGGCACACCGCCTGTGCCCGGCACGATCGGGACGCCACCTGGCGTGGCGCCCGAAGCGTCCAGCACAGCTGTGAAGGCGGTCTTGGAGGCGCCGTGGTAGGTTTTGGATGCATCTGTGGGATGGTAAGCCACGAGCAGTGCCGCCGCTGCGAGGTTCAGCGCGTTGAGCCCACCCGCCACAGTCCTGCTGAACTCCAGTGTGGTGCTGCCGCCGCTCTGCGCCACCTTGCCCGAGTTGGGCACCAGCCACACCGGCGTCAAGGCGGGCAGGCTGTCGGGGCCCGCTCTGCCCTGCATGTCATACGCCTGCACGGAGGTGCCCTGTGCGCCTGTGTAGCCCAGCACTGTCTCGGAGCGCACCATGCTTGTGCCGAAGCCCAGTGCCACGTAGCCTGTGCCGGGGGCGACGACGGCGAAGTCGATGGTAGCCTTGTCAGCGGACAGCTTCCAGTGCACGGTGGCAGCACCGGTTGACACTGGCGCGGCCACCTGGCAGGAGTAGCCAGTCAACGAAGATGCTGTGCACACCCCCGTGCCTGCAGGGGTGCTGGTGACAGGGGGGGTCACAGGCACCACAGGAGGCACAACAGGCACAAAGACCGGCGTGGGTGTGGCGGCAGGCGGCGGCCCAGTAGAGGGGCTGCGCGATGCATCGAGGTTCAGGGTGAACGGCCCCTTCGCAGAGTGCACTGTGAGGCTGTCGCTGCCCGACGTCGCCCACACGAATGGCGCCGCAGCGGTGTTCGTGATCTTCCCGCCCTGTGCAATGTTGTAGGTGAAGCTGGTAGTCGTCTTCCCGTTCGCCTCCACTGCAGAATAGGCACTCAGCCACGGCGCAGCAGACGCCTTGTTCAGAACACCGCCCTGCACCACTGCCTGGGTCTTCCCAGGTGTGACGATCGCCTCCACTGTGGACGCACCACCTGTGACATAGCCCAGCACGATGTGGGACGTTGTCATCCCGCTCCCGACACCCAGCGCTGCATAGCCAGACACTGCGGCCTCCACAGCAAGCCGCACCGACGCACGATCGGCAGCAAGCTGGTAATGCACCACCACACCACTGGACACCGTCTGCATGCAGGGGTACCCTGCAAGACTGGAGGGTGCGCAGGTGCTGCCCGTGGGCACTGGTGTTGATGCCACAAGCAGCGATGCATCGAGGTTCAGGGTGAGCGGCCCCTTCGCAGAGTGCACTGTGAGGCTGTCGCTGCCCGACGTCGCCCACACAAAGGACGCTGCAGCGGTGTTCGTGATCTTCCCGCCCTGTGCGATGTTGTAGGTGAAGCTGGTGATCGTCTTCCCGTTCGCCTCCACTGCAGAATAGGCACTCAGCCACGGCGCAGCAGACGCCTTGTTCAGAACACCGCCCTGAACCACTGCCTGGGTCTTCCCAGGTGTGACGATCGCCTCCACTGTGGACGCACCACCTGTGACATAGCCCAGCACGATGTGGGATGTTGTCATCCCGCTCCCGACACCCAGGGCTGCATAGCCAGACACTGCGGCCTCCACAGCAAGCCGTACTGTCGCACGGTCAGCAGCAAGCTGGTAGTGCACCACCACGCCACTGGACACCGTCTGCATGCAGGGGTACCCTGCAAGACTGGAGGGTGTGCAGGTGCTGCCCGTGGGCACTGTCGGTGTGACAGGTGGCGGGACCACTGGGGTCACGGCCGTTGGAGCTGGGGTCGGGACAGGGGTGGGCACCGGCGTCACAGCAGGGACGACAGGCGGCTGCACGACGACGGTGGTGGGCACGGGTGTCGGCACCGGCGTGGGCACTGGTGTTGATAGCGATGCATCGAGGTTCAGGGTGAACGGCCCCTTCGCAGAGTGCACTGTGAGGCTGTCGCTGCCCGACGTCGCCCACACGAAGGGCGCTGCAGCGGTGTTCGTGATCTTCCCGCCCTGTGCGATGTTGTAGGTGAAGCTGGTGGTCGTCTTCCCGTTCGCCTCCGCCGCAGAATAGGCACTCAGCCACGGCGCAGCAGACGCCTTGTCCAGAACACCGCCCTGCACCACTGCCTGGGTCTTCCCAGGTGTGACGATCGCCTCCACTGTGGACGCACCACCTGTGACATAGCCCAGCACGATGTGGGATGTTGTCATCCCGCTCCCGACACCCAGGGCTGCATAGCCAGACACTGCGGCCTCCACAGCAAGCCGCACCGACGCACGGTCGGCAGCAAGCTGGTAGTGCACCACCACGCCACTGGACACCGTCTGCATGCAGGGGTACCCTGCCAGGGTCGAGGTCGTGCACTGCCCCGAAGCCACAGAGACAAGCGCTGCACACGTCAACACCACCCTGAACAGGTGCCGCATCCCGGGCATGGTGGGGCTCGAGAGACCTATGGGCCTTGTGTCTTGCCTGCAGGTGGTGTGCCACAGTGGGGATCCCACACGGTGGACTCCAGCGGGGGTAGGGTAACCCTTTTCGGGAGTCTCAACTAGGGGGAGTCCAACTCCCGCTAGCGGGAGTCTATACTCCCGCTAGCGGGAGTCTGACTCCCCCTAGCGGGAGTCTTTTCACCTATTTTCACTCATTTTTCCCATGATACCTATGCAATGTGGCACTCGTCACTGAAGTACAGCCACACCAAACGAAACGGACGTTTCCACCCATCCCAGCTCGCAGACCTGATTCACAAAAATGGGGAAGACGACAACGAAGCCGGCAGCGAAGCCGGCGGCAAAGTCGATTAAGAAGAAGAAGAGCGCAGAGAGTCCCGAGGCTGCGGAGGCGACGAACATTGTGCATGATTTTTGCACGGCCTTCCCTGTTAAAAAAGGGGGCAGTGTGCTGACACTGGGATCCATTAGAAGGCTCCTAGCAACGGTGTTGAGCAAGGAGCTCCACAAGCACAGCACCCAGGTGGCCAACGCAATCATCGCCATGTCTTCCCTGACATGGATAAGTTCGCTGTCAGGGAAGTCGCAACGATGCGGAAGGAGGGCGCTCTCCGTCATATACAAGGTGGAGGCGAAGTATGGCAAGGTGCAGGATACAAACGTGTCGTCGGGGGCAGCCTGAAGCCGCGAATGATCGCGACACGGGCGAACGGCTTGGCACCGTGGGTCTGGATAGATGCTGGAGTTCGGCCGGGTGAAACCGGAAGTCGCAGCAAAATTTGCCCCCCCAGATTTCTTCCTCAAACCCACCCGTGGGCTGATCCGGCCTTGCACGGTGGACTCCAGCGGGGGTAGGGTACCACTACCGGGTTTAACCCTTTTCGGGAGTCTCAACTAGGGGGAGTCCAACTCCCGCTAGCGGGAGTATAGATCAGCAGTGGGCAACAATGAGGCGATGCGGGGGGCGAGGGCACCGATGCTCACTGTGCGACATCCCAGAAGAACGCTGGTATCAACAGGTGCATCGATACCCGCACCTGACTCTCTCTGAGATAAAAGAGGCTGGCTACCCCTCCCTCTTGGCAGGTGTGCTTCCCAATGCCCGCTACGTCACCCCAGCACTCCATGACTGCAAGGGGCTCGCCATGCGGCTGATCAGGGTACTGGATGAGACAACAAAATACTACGAGAAACACTTGGCCTCTATGTTGTGAGTGTTGCATTGGACGCTTCCACCTGTGTCGCAGAATGGGACAGGTGCTCAGTTCCGGAAGGTCGTGCTTGCCTGTCACAGGACACACCTACAAGGGCTTGTTCCGCTACCTCTTTGTCTCCCTTGCAGACCTCATGCATTTCCGGTATGCAGACATCCCCTGGCGCTTCTGGGGATGCAAGGATGAGTCAGCCCGGATTCCCTTCTTGCGTGCTCGGATCTCAGGGCATATATTTCACTGGTTGATGGAGCATGCCGAAAAGGGATCAACGCGCAATGCCTACGTACACAGTCTCCATCATTGGTGGGCTCCAGAAGATGCAGTGCCTCTGCAGAACAACGACGAATTTGAAGAAGCAGAGAACGGACATCGCAAGAAAGATGCCGTTACAATCGCCAGCTCCGCAACTTACGAGAGAGATCTTGCGATGGCAGAAGAGAAGCGGCGCGCATCGGGCATGCCTTGGAAGGTTGCGCACCTGTCGCAGGACGGGATCCTCGGGTATAGAGAAGTCATTCTGTGTCCGTGTCTGCACACCCGACACGCTCATAGATTGGCTGTGTATGTTCTTTGCACACAGTTGACACAGCTGCAGAAGGGGTTTGTGCACTGCAACACACAGGACTTCGTTGAACCCATCAGCGCGCCCTACTTCCTGTCCCGGTTCCCCGAAGGACACCGCAAATTATCGCTCTGCTTGTGCAAAATGCCAATCCCGCTGGGGGCGACTTTCACACCATTCGTGTCATCCGAGGCGACTTTGAGCACGCTTGACCAACGCGCACAGCAGGAGGGGGATGACAGTTCTGACGAAGAAGATGAGGCCTGCAGGATGGCTTGTCTTGCCCAAGGTGTAACACAACTACGACAGGCGATGGCCGCACTTTGACACCTCAAATTCTAACCGCTCACCTCCGCAGGTGCAGCCGCTACCAGGAGGATAGGTAGGTAGTCCAGAGTCCGGGGAAACTGACAGAAGCAAAACAAGCCCCTCCCCATCCCTCTTCCACCATGATTTTACCCCCCACGCCAGTAGACTGTAACTATATCATGGAAAAAATGGATGAAAATAGGTGAAAAGACTCCCGCTAGGGGGAGTCAGACTCCCCCTAGCGGGAGTATAGACTCCCGCTAGCGGGAGTCTGGACTCCCGCTAGCGGGAGTCTTTGACACCCGCTCAGACTCCCGCTCCCAGACTCCCGCTAGGGCCGCTGGAGTCCACCGTGCAGCAAGGGCAAGAGGTACTTTGGCTGCTCTCGATTCATACAAAAAGATACACGTGTGTGCTGAGGATGTTTTCATTTTTTGAGCGTATGCACGAAGCGGCTTCAGGGAGAGAACACTCAGGGGGCTTCAACACAGAGGATCCTAGGCATTGCTTAATTAGCAACCATGCACAGCATCTGATACCGCTCCTGGCACTGACAAACGTATTCCGAGGACGAGGCCCAATCCCCTACACCACAGATCAGAAGGAAACCAACAAGAACGAGTAGCAACGGACACGACAAACCTCGCCATCGTGCACCAAGGAATCCCCCGAGGCGGAGGAGGCCATCTGGGCTTGGCCAGGGCATTCGAGGAGAACCCAACAACTGGTGCACATACAGGAATGGCGAATGGGTGTGCTCGGTGATGAGCCAGCCCGGAACCGGGGGAACAGCGCCGGGATGCTGCGACTGTGGCGATGTCGCACCCCACTGAGAACGGCATATAACGCGCATAACGCGTCCGCAAGTGCGCAACTGCGTCCGAACTGGCTGACAGGACCCTCTCCGTCGACGTCATTCCGTGGGCTGAGGGAACCCGGGGCCAGTGTTGAGCCAGCTGACCCTGGGCAGGAAAGACAAGGCCACCCTTCTGACGGATGAGCATCTCCTCGCATACCCCACCTATGGACCAAGGTCGTTCGTCGGGGCTGGGTCGGGGAGGGGAGGGTGTGGGAGATGGGGGGGATGGGGCTTCTCCGGACCGGCACACGGGTGTGTCCTCCCACCCCCCGCTTGTCCACAAGTCTTCCAGCGCCACCCCCCCCCAAAAACCCCCACCCCTCTCCTCTCCGGCATCAACACAGCCAGAGGCACGTGTGCTGAGGGTTGCCCACACACACACACACCTAACCACCACCACCACCTCCCCGACTAAACTTGCATCGCAAGCCACGAGGTGCCACGGAAGTCTAGAAGTCACGAGGAGAGAGAGAGAGAGGTTGCAGCAGAGAAGAAGAAAAACCCCCCAAAAGAAACGCAGGCCCGGACACACCCAACCCCGCAAACCCACACACACACCCCTCACACAGCGCCCACCACCAGCGAAATGACTCTGAAACTGGCACCTTGTTGCTATTGGACACGGTGTCACAGCTGGCACACCCATATGGCACATCCCCACGCTTGTCGTTGTTGCAGCGGGTGAGGGGGGGTTGGGGTTGGGGTTGGGGTTGGGCTTGGGGCTATATTTTTCGAACCACATTTTTTTGTTTGCCTTGCCCCGGCAAGCCGGGAATCGCATTCGACAGGGGCCTTCGCTCTGAATCACGAGCCCCGCCAGTTGGAGAGGGGAACGGAGAAGAGGGGGTGGGGGGGTGTGGCGGTACCCCCACCCCCCCCCCTCCCTCCCCATCCTTTCTTTTCACTTCTCCTCACCAGGTGGGAAGCGGGGGCCTCCTCCAGACCCCGTTTATAACATACAGCGCCATGTATCCGTGGGGGGGGGGGAGAGGGGTCAGGCGGGAAGCAAAATAGAGAACAACAAAGGGGCGCAGAGTCAGAGACACACCCCGCGCTTCACTCAGATTGCATCGCAGGTGAGGGGAGGGGGGGGGGGAGGGGGTAGTGAGGCAGAAGAAGAATAAATCACAGAGAGTGAGAGTGAGAGAGAGAGTTTTGACCTCTTTTTTTCACTCCCGTTATGCAGGCCGTGCTGTGCTGTTGTCCGGGATCCCGGCCACCGTTGTCTGCATGTGGTGTGAGAGGTGGGGTCGGTTTTTTGGGCCTATGTTTTTTTTTGAAATTTCAGCCAGAATTTGTATTTCCTCCCCACCACGATTCTCGGTGACATGGAGTGGCATGGCGCAACGAACGACGAGTTGCCCTGGCGCAATAGGTCACACAGTTTGGCACAGAGTGAAGGCTTGCCTTTGTTGATTCAAACGGGCGGGGTGGGCGAGTGTGGCGACGGCGGCTGACGTTGGCAGCAAGCAAGCTAGTGTGCCCAGGCTTGAAGAGGGGGGAGGGGTGGCAGGGCTGGCTAGTAGTCCGGGGAACGCGTTGTTCCAATCATCTGCCGTTCGGAAAACCCGGCAGTGGGATCGGCGTGTTTCCGCATTGCCTGCTGCTCCGACTCCTGAGGGTGGGGTGGTGGTGGTGGTGGCGTATGTGCGCACCAACAGAATGAAATTAACCCAGGCGGTGTTCGCTCTGAACAGGGTAGGAACACCTACCCCAGCCCGTTGTCCCGAACGCAGTGGCCAGTTGGTTGAAGTGATATTTGGCGGTGGTCCAATTCACCGGAACGACTTTGATAGTACAACCCGTTCATGAAGGAACCGCATAGCACACTCCATCGCGCTTGAAAGTGTTCACGCCATGCATACCTCTTGCGACCTGTAGTAGACCACCGTGGAATACTTGTCGTTGTAACGGTACGTCGACCCAATCACGTTGTAATCATCACGCGCCTGGAAGTACATGTGGTTGATGGTGACATGGTACGGTGTGGGAATCACAGGCTCCTTTGTCGGCCGCGGCTCCGCCGGCGGCATGGACGTCAGCGGGGTGTACCGCAGGTGCGGCGGGAACAGGGGCGGCAGCTTCCGCGTCTCCTCGAAGACCCACCGCGTCTGCCCATACGTCTCACGCTCCTGCGACGACGCCGCAGAGAACTGCTTGGGACCCCCAACGGCGCCTGTGCCAAGCGGGCTCTCCTCGTCACTCCCCAGCACGGAGGCATCCTGCACGCTGATGGTGTTGAACAGCCCCTTCTCATGCTCGATCTTCGACTGCCCTTCGTCCACAGCCTCAACACCATCCACGATATACCGGAACGCATGCACGCCGGGCTGCAGGTAGAGCACCGACATGAAAGCGCTGTCGCTCCGCTGCAGATCCACCACGCCTTTGTTCCAGTTTGTGAAGGTCCCCTCGACGGACACCTTGCCCGCCTTGACGCCGGGCCATTTAATGACGGTCGGAATCCCCTCCCCCTTCCTGCACGTCGCCTGCACTGCACGCAGGCTTATGCTGCTGAGGCCCGGCACGGGCTGTCGCTTGGAAGCGCCCTGCCGCTGTGTGTCCTGTGCTTGCTCTGCCGGCGGCTTGGCAGCGGTGTCGGCATCTGCTGTTGGGCGCGCCTCGTCGGCTGCAACTCCGGCAGGCCGGTCGGTGCGCCGTCTGGATGCGGCGGTGTCACGGGACGGAGGGGCTCTCGCCTCCTTCCCTTGGGCAGGGCCCATGGTCCCACCCTGCGGTCCCCTGTGGTGTAGGTGGTGGAGCTGGAAGTGGAGCAATTCTCCCGAAGCTAGAAAACTATCTGTGCCCCCACCCCCCCCCCCCCCCGCGGGATCGTGAAGTGGCAGCAAAACGAGACAACAAAACCAATTCCTGCCGAAAATCAGCCTCCGGCAGCTGCACAAGGTGCGCGACGCGGGGTGGCGATGACCTTCTGCATCACTACGAAGAGTTTTGCAAGATGATCTTTGCCATGCGCGCCATCGGCTACAACGGGAGGAAGTACCTGAGAAAGTATGATCGCAAGGTTGACTTCGTGCTGGCGACGACCCGAGATCACGCAGACGGCAAGCTACCCACTGAGGCCAGGAAGCAGGCCGCCCTCCCCATCAGACTGTCTGCACGGGTATGCGTCGGGCGGCGGACCCCTCGACTGCCACTGCCCTGGGTGCTGCCAACTCGCTTTTCCCTTTGTGCTTGCAGCTCGACCCCTGCCACCGGTTGGATGCACAAGCGTGGAAGGGGACGGCTGTCGCCACGCCGGCGCGACTGGAGATGCCGCTGAAGCAGCGGGACCCTGTCGGAGGCGATCCTTGCCAGACAGCAGGCGTACCCCCATGAGAGGGCACATGTTGGCAACTAAAGAGGGGGGGTGAGAGAGTAAGAGAGAGGGGGCAGGAGGGGGGGGTCGTGCCAACCAGCAAAGCAGCAGTTCATTCGTTTCGACTATCGGGGGATTATATTCTTTTTCTTTTGCGAGCCGCTGCTATGCCGGGTGTGGGTGTGTGGGGGATGGGGGGGGGGGGGTGACCCAGGGCGCGCTTGGCCACTGGTCGAACCCCCATGCCAAGGCAACTAGGACGGTGTCCCGTGCATAGCATGCATCAGGGGAGGGGGGGGGGGGGTGCCCTAGTTTGGTGGTATGTTCTCTGCTGCAGACATGCCACACCAGCCCACCCCCCCCTTCTCCAACGGCTGCAGTTCACCCACTCATCCACCCACCCCCCCCCCATCCCATCCCATCCCACCGATGGTGTCTGGTCTGGGCAAAACCGGTGGCGGGCAAAAAAAGCCAGCACCACATCCCCTCCCCCCTCTCTCTCTCCCTGTCACGCCCAATAAACAGCCCTGTTGTAAAAAAAACTGTTCGAAACCGGTGTAAAAACAGGGGGCGAATCATCGGGGAATTAACCCCCAGAGAGGGGTGGTGCAGCTGGGGGGTGTGTGTGGGCTGCCGGAACTTCGCAATCGCTTGCCATCTCCTCCCCCCCCCCCCGCCCCGTGATGGGGAGGTGGGGAATAAGGCGGCTGCGTTAGGCTTCGCTCGGGTGCGACCTGCACTTTAGCAGAGAGGGGTTAACGTGTGTGCTGCCGTGCCCGCCATGCGTACCTTTTTGTTGCGTGCTGCAATTGCAAAAGGGGGCTGGCATAAAAAAAATACAGAACGGCGTGTGCCGTCAGATGAGACGACTCGCTCCCTCCCTTTCTCCCAAACACTTTGCCAACGTGCCCCTGCCGTGCTGCTCCCTGAAGCGCCAGCCATATAAACGCGGCACGTGAGATCTCCCCCTCAGCCCCCACTCTTTCCCGGTCTCGCCACCGCACACTATATAGCACATGAAATATACCGAAAATGGGCGAGTTCTTTGGAGCCTACAAGGAAATACAGACGGAGACTACGGGCCAGTCGGGGATGTGGTTTGCAAGCCTGGAGTGGCGCTGGGCCCGAATCAGCCATAGGCAGGCGCGCAGCTGGCCTTGGGTGTGGAGAGAGAGGCACGCAATGCAGAAGAGGTGGAAATGCAAAGGCAGGTGCCGGCCAGTCGAGTTGCTAACGATAAAAAAAGCTGGCAGAGGAGCGGCAAAAAAAAAAGAGAGGTTCTGGGCGTCAAACCCGGGTGAACACTGAGCCGTCGGGGGGTGGTTACTGTTGTTGGCCAAGACAACGGGTCATCCGCACAATGTTTGTTTGGAACAACTCACGTTCGAACTGTTTGGAAACACTTCGTGATGCTGCCCCCCCCCCCCCTCTCCTGTTTGCACCTGTTTGGTGCAATAGGGCTACCGCCACACGTGGCCGCTGATTTTCCCACAGGCTAACCAAGTGAACTCTTGCGAGAGGGCGCAGGGAAGCAGCACCGGTGTCGGGTTGCCATACACACCGAGTCCACACAGGAGATCCGCACCCCACAACCCTGCCCTTGACGCGATGCTCACTGCAACGCGCTAAACTTAGCCCACTCTACGCCCCCTGTTGGTGGGTGAATACTCCAACCCTTAGACAATTCTAGGCTTGAAAGAGCCGACGTCGAAAATGCACAGTGCGGTAGTGGGATGGGGTGGGATACAGCCTACACAGAGTTCACACGGCCTAGCGTTCTGTTCACCACACGCGGGTCACATACGCGAATATTTTGTAGGAGTGCAGAGCACAACCGAGCAGATCCTGCCCCTGATGTGATCTCCACATGTAACACACATACAGACACACATACACACACGTGAAGTTGCTGTGTAGACCGCACTGAGCCTGCCCTCTGATGCGATCCACACCTGTAACACATACATCATCCGTTTTCCTTCAAGAAGAAATGTTCATAAAACAGTAAACAATGTTTCGGGATAGATTCGTAGATATATATAGACCCACCCACCCACACCCCCCCCCCTCCCTCTCCATGACATACATTACAAATCCGAATCCACCACAACATATGGCAGCTAGGCAGGGTCTGCCGCCTGCAGCAGCAAAGGCGCTTTGGAGGAGGGGCAGGTCTTGGACACCCCTGGGAACCCCACCCACACCCACACCCACCCCACACACACCTTGGGCGCGGCCCTCTGGCACGGTTGGACCCAGAGGTGGCGGGGGGGGATATGGTTGTCGAGAGAGAAGGTAAGGTGGCAAAGAGAGTGGGTGTGCCCTTCGATAGATAAGCGTTCTCTCCTGTCAGCACACAGAGGGAGGTGCACTCCCCCCTGCTGGTGCAGGTCGTCCACGACGAGCCGGGATAACGGTTGTGATACACTTTGCCCTTGCTTTTTTCGGGTGCCAACAGGGCCTCACGGGCAGTATGCAGTGACCCCCACGCCCCCTTTAGTGAGAACAAGATCGCTATTCGGGCAAAAGAAGAAGAGAAGAAGAAGAGGAGGAGGAGAGGGTGAGGGCGAGGAGAGAGGCCCCTTTGTATACTCACCCACACGGCGTGACGTGACGCCATTCGCCCCGATGCCGATGCCGGGCTGCGGCGGTAGGGGTGGCGGTGGGGCGTGTCCCCTCACACACCCCGATACTTCCCCAAGGTCCTGATGCTGTGTTCCGCACTGCGAGACCTCTGGGTGGAGTGTTTGGGAGGGCCGCACGCTCACAGACTCGCGCCGTCCTGCAGCGCATGGCACAAAGCTTCGATTTTCGTCTTCCGCATCTTCCCAGAGATGGACGACAGCTGTGTGTGTGGAGGGGATTGGGTGTGGTGGCGGTTATACTGTTGTCCGGGTGCCAGTTGGTTTGGATTTGAACTTCCCCCCGAGAGAGCAGTGCAGGCCACACAGCTTGTCCCCCCCCGCCCCGCCCAGCTTCATCACAGCAACATACCTTCGACGCCACGCTCTGGCAGACTGTCGGTGACTCCAGCTTCAGAAGGCAGGAGAAGCTGCGGCAACGGAGATACAATCTGAGGAGGGCGCGGGGGTGTGCAGCGTGGCATTGAACCTTACAGGCGTGGACCTGACCTTCTGCATCGCAGAATGTCACCGGCCTGCAGCAGATCCCCACAGAGCAGACGTGCAGCACAGCACAGCTGCACAGCCCTGCATCATGCGAGGAGGGCACTCCTCCTAGAACCCCCATGCAACATACCTATAGCTCAGCTGCGGGTCCACGTAAGCCGACACACAGAAGAGGGGCAGCACTGCAACCGCGACAACCTCAGACGGGGTGCTCCCGTCGCGCAGCAGCAGCAGCTCGTTGTCAGCCACACAGAGGTAGAAGACGCTCCCCTGTATTTTGGCGCGTGTGTGGGGTGTGAGGTGGTGGGTGGGGGAGGTTCCCTCTTCCTCCTTCCTCCGCCTCCCCTCTCTTCCACCCCCCCCCCCCTCTCCATTGGGTCGGGGAGAGATCCGTGATCCCCCTCCCCCCCTCTCCTGCAAGAAAGATCTCATCCCTGAACTTCAGGGTTAGCATGCCGGCACCCGCGCCCTCCTAAGGCGGGGGGGGGGGGGGGGGCAACCGAAACCCGCTCATCCTGGCAACCTCCTCTGCAGATCTCCCTCTCCCTCTCCCTCACACCCTCCACCCCCCCCCTACTGGGGGGGGCTAAATAGAAGCCCCCCCCCCTTGTATTCGGCGTAGGATCGAGTTTTTTGGGGGTTTTTGGGGGCCCAAAATTTTAGGCAATTTTTGCAGTGGGTGGCCAAATAGAAGGGGGGGGTCAAATACAAGGGGGGGGGCTGAAAATTTAAAATTTGGCTGAAATTCGGCTTCCGCCGAATACAAGCCCCCCCCCCCTTGTATTCGGCGAAAAATTTTATGGATTTCGAATTTTCAGACCCCCCCCTTCTAATAGGCCCCCCCCCTTGTATTTGACCCCCCCCAGTAGGGACCGTCTTAAGGTACCGAAATCCGTCAACTTTACGACATTTTTCGACATAGGCAATTTTCGACCAGAAACCCCCCAAAAATGCTGAAAAAGTGGCCAGACCACCCCAAAAACCGCCCCTGGGTGTGGGTCACCCACTTTGGTGCCCCGGAACGCGGCTGAAACGCTGTGTTGAAAAAAGTGTCATGGTTTGGTACCGAACCCCTCCCCGGGTGAGTCTCCCGAGCACCCTGTCACCTGCGTCATCACCATCCCCCGTCATGTACCACGTTCTGCCGCCTCTGATGAGACATCTGAGTACTATCGGGCCAAGAAAATGGTATTTCAGCGAGTGTTCTGTCAGGTTTCTGCCGACATCCTCAACAAAGATCAGGTGTGTCTGCGAATGCAAGGGCGTCGCTCGGGAGGCGATATTATGTGCCCTCCTTGAGGTGTCGGATGCATTGGGGACTTCATCAGGGGTAACGGCAACAGCGAAGTGGGTGTGGTGTATAACCTGTGTCACCCCGGCTCTCCGGTACTGCAGTGGCACTTCTCAGTGGCGATGATCCTCGTCATCTGCACCATCACCCCCACTTACGCGCTCTTCATTGCAGCACTGCAAGAGCTAAAAGAGATGCCGGACGACGGTCAGAATGCTGGGGAACTCAGCCGCAGATGGAAAGGAGAGGCTGGAGACGGTGCGCGAGTGGATTTTGGGGCTGGCGTCTTTGGAAAATATGCCGGTGTGGGTTCCAAAGCCTTATTCGGTGTGCAAACCGGCAGGCGCAGTGGTCGGTGTACGCTGCAGCAAGTGTTATCAGGAAATGCCGGCGAGAAGACGCTCCTTCCCAAGCTTGCCACACGCATTTGCTCCCAAATTGAACCGAAGGCATAAGTGCCCACCCAAGACAAGAAAAGGCGGAATGTTGCGGGCAAGTAGGGCGGGACGGGCTCGGAAGGGTGGTTCAAATGAGGGGGCCGGAACCAAACCATGACACTTTTTTGAGCATGGTCACGGATTGGCTCAGAAGTGACCAAATACCCCCAAAAACCACCCAGACCGCCCCCAAATACTCCCAGGGGCCGGGGTTTCAGGTTTACAGCCATTTTGTGCGTGTTCCTCGCCTATGTGAAAAATCCCGTAAAGTTTACCCCTTAAGGTTTTCCCTACCCCCCCCCCCCATGCGCAACAACATACCGTCGTGCGTGCCACCAGATCCTGCGTGGCCTGCGGGGGGTTCCCCAGCTGCGGGTGCGGCTGCAGGCACACCTGGCACCGCACCGGCTCCCTCAGCTCCTCCTTCTGCACCGCCTCCCCGAGGCGGGAGGCGAACTTCCCCTCGAGCGGCTGCCGCAGATGGGTGTCGATGAGATCCTCACGCCGCAGCAGGCGGAACACCGTCGCACGGATGAGGAGGAAGGCCGTCGCCTCCACACGGGACAGCTCGTCGTCGGCATGCGAGGGCAGCGGCAGGCGCTGCTGCAGGGGCAGCTTCCGCAGCCACTCCGGGGTGCGGGATGGCACCGCCGAGAAGGCACCTCCCGACACCGAGTCGGCACACACATATCCGGTGCCCGCCCCCAGCATCCCTTGCTGCTGCTGCGTGTCGCGCGCCTCGAGAATCGGCACCCCATCGCCGCCCCACAGCGACACCCACCCCTCCATGGGGTGCGCCAGCCGTGCCCGCCTGGCCCGCACCTCCACCACCGCAACCTCTGTCCCCTGCGGGAGGCGCTTCAGCATCTTGGTGTCCATCTGCTCCCCCTTCCGCACCTTCGCCCCGCTCGACCCGACTATCACATACAACCCGGGGCTCGCCCCGCCCCTGCCGTAGGCCCCGGGTGACCCGGGGGGGCTGGGGCTCGCGCTGGCAAAGCTCATGCTCGCCTCGGGGGACATCTGCGTCGCGGTTTCCCCATCCCCAAACTGCCGGGTGGAGCCGTCGCCGCCGCCCGCCCCACCCCACCGCCTCCCATACTGCCCCGCAGCTGCGGAGGAGGGGGAGCTGGCGAAGGAGGGGTTTCCGCTACCCACCCCGCCTCCAGGCCTCTGTGATGCCGAGAGGAACCCGCCGGAGATCCCGCCGGCGGCGGATCCGCCGGCGCCGCGGTTGACACCGGCAGCGCCTGTCTCTGGGGCAGGGGCTGTGGGGAGCAGCACCGTCTCGGCGAACAGCTCCTTCGGGCGCATCGCGCGGAGCTTTGCAGCCAGGGGGAGCTGCCCGGAGACGACGAGGTAGAGCACCTCGACAGGGTCCGACACCCACCTCCCCTCTGCAGAGGAGACGCTGCTCGCAAGGCTCGTGTTCTTCAGAACAGGGTGCCTCCCGCTCACCGCGTAGAACACCGCAGAGGACGACCTCCCCCGCCCTGCCGCAGGCACAGCCTGCGGAGGGTTCCCCCTCCCAGACCCCCCATCCCCGGCAGGCGGGGACAGAGGCGGTGGCGGGCCTGACAACGCCGGAGGCGGGACAGACCCTGGCGAAGGGGGGGCCTGGCCCTCCTCGGCTGGGGGAGTGGTGGTGAGGTTGGCGGCGGAGGGATCCGCAGAGGCGTCAGCGGCAGGGGTGTCGGGTGTGACGCCCTCCTCTGCAGGTGGGGGTGGGGGTGTCGGGGAGCCAGATGGGGTGGCGGCAGGGGGTGGCACAGCCCCTGCCGGTTCGGAGGTGGTGCCACCTCCCCCACCGGAGAGGGGGACAATCGCCCCTTCGGAGAGAAGCGCCTTCTTCAGGGTGTCAAACCGCCTCCGGATGTTGCAGCACGACATCTGGTAGGCATCCTTCAGCAGCGTGATGTGGTATGCCTCCATAAGAAAGGGCTCCCCATCCCCCCCCGCCCCCCCGCCCCGATCCGCCAGGGCGAGGAGGGCGCGGCAGGCCAGCTCCACGGTTTCCAACCTCCCTCTGCTCGGCAGGGTCCGCACAATCTCGCAGAGGTGGAGCAGCACCATCTCCACTGTATAGAAAGGGTAATCCGTCCCGCCAATCGCCTCATCTGCCCAGGCCTTGTCGTAAGGGAGGCCCCCTTCCCTCTCCGGGCGGGAGGGGATGGGAGCCGGCGAATCCGACACGCCCTTCGCCAGCACCGGGGGGAGCTCCAGCTCGTTGAAAACCGCACCCCCTGCGGAGGGCTGCCCCGCCTGCCCCGCTGGCGCCTTCACCATCCTCGACGAGCCCCCGCCGGACGCAGCCTCTTCGGAGAGAACCGGGAGGGCCCCCCCACCCCCTGCCTCCGAATCGAGAGCTGCCGCCTCCTCCTCTGCATCCCCCCCCTCCTGCTCCGCGCCGAGGGGGGGTGGTGGAGAGGCGTCTGTAGGGTCTCCCGTGGGGAAGGGTTGCATGATCCCCGGGGAGGCGGCGGTTTTGACGGCATCTCGTTTGCTCCTGGGGAGGAAGCCCATGCTATCGAGCATCGCGTCGCTCCGGTTGATCCGGGAGGATTCGCACGCGGCGAGGAGGAAGCTGAGAACCGCCTGCGGGGTCCGGGGGTCCTCATCCGCGCCGCTGTCGAGGTTGGAGGAGATCCACCCATCGGGGAACCACCTCGCGAGCCTGGGGACCGGGTTGTGGAACGACTCCCCGAACACCGCGGCGTCGCGCTCCCCCGGGGGGGGCGATGCGCAGGCACCCAGATGGGGGTCGTGGTGCTGCGGGGAGGTCGGGATGTCTTCCACACGGGAGTCGACCCCCAGCGGGGTGGCGGCATCCCCTTCGGTGGCGCTGTCTGCCGCTTCCCCGGCGGGAAGGGTGGGGGCGTCCGGCGCCTCCTCCGCTGTAGGGGGTGGGTCGGAGGAAGGAGGGTGTGCGACGATCGCAGCGGCTTCCGTCGGGAGGTCAGCCTCCGACCCGGTGGAGTCGACGTCGTTGCATGCGCTGTGTGTCCTGGAGAGGTTGCTCCCCCCTGCAGCCGATTCCGCCGCGGCGGCCTCCGCGGCGGCTGCCAGAAACTGGGGGATTTTTACAACAGGCTTCACCGGGCTTGGGGGGCGCTCCAACACGACAGTCTCATCACTCCCAGAGAGAGCGCGCGCCACCATCTCGATAAACTCTTTGTCCTCCCGGAGGAGGTAGAGCCACTGTGCTGTCAGCACGAAGCAGACACACTTCGGAACGGTGATCTGCATGGCGGGGCTGGAGCGGGGGGTGCGCGGTGCAGGGGGGTCCAGCCCCTGCAAGACGGGGCTGATCCGCCTGCAGTACGATATGGTCTCCTCGAACACGGAGAAGCGGAGGGCGTCCTTCTCACGCACGGACAGCAGATCGTCGAGGTGCGAGTAATCCTCGAGGATATCCTCGATTGCAGAGCTGAGGACCGCAAGGGAGACCGGCGGTGCGAAGGGCCTCGGGAGGGCCTCCGGGTGGAGGAAGTGGTTCACGCTCTCCTCGAAGGGGGTCAGGAGGGCGTCGAGCTTCGTCTGCAGGGAGCAGAGGCTTTGGAAGACTGTCTTGACGTAGTTTGCAGACCGCACGACATAGTTGAGGACGTATTCATCCTTCACCTGGCACATGTGGACGACAACCGCGCGGGCGGCAGCTGTCACGAGGGGGTTTCCGAGATCCTTTGTGAGAAACTTCTCCGTTGCAACGTACAGAGGGAATGAGTCGGTCTCCCTGTTGTAGAAACACTGTATGGTGCCCTCGTCGAGCCGGAGCGAGAGGGATTTCAGGAAGTTGATGAAATGGGAGAGAAGCTCGTCGTCGCCGTCGAAGTCGAACCCTTCGAACATGATGAGCTTGTTGATGTGGTTGCCGCTGAGCAGGTAGAATATGCTGGTCGGGCAGGCGACGTTCTGGATGAGGATGTAGAGGGTCTGGATCAGCTGGATCCGCACAGCCACCGGCACCTTCGCGCAGAGGAGCTCGGTGAGGTAGGGAAGCATGTTCCTCTCGAGGAACACGTCGAACATCTTCGGCTCGTTCCGGTCGCCCCACACCAGCAGCTCCGCCAGCTGCTTCAGCGTGTCCACCACCTGATCCGCATTCCGCAACCCCTCCACGTTCTGGCTGCATTTGATGATGTCATTGCAGAGACCGAGCAGGTACTCCGGCGACAACCGATTCTTCGGCTTCGCCGCCCAAGGCACCCATGGCATCTCCCCTCCACACAGCCTGGGTGGGGTGGGTGGGTGGTGGGTGATGGAGTTGTGCACGGTGGACTCCCACACGTCAGGGTGCACCTTTTTGGGATACCGGAATATCGGGGGTCTGGCGAGGTCCGACCCCCGCTCGCGGGGGTCGTCTGGGCACCAAAAATAGCAGGGCAGACTCCCGCTCCAGGGGGTGGGAGTCCACCGTGTGCAGATGAAGGGGAGGGGAGGGGGGGGAGTTTTTTTTTGATCGTCGAGAGTGAATGGAAAAGTAAGTCTCCCAGGACCTTCTCGCAATGGGAGGGGGGGGGCATTCTAGCACCCCCTCTTGCAATGTTGTTGCAATGTTGGGGGATGGGGGGGGGGGCAGGGGCTGGGGTAATTTTCTGGGGGGTCGTGAACGTCGGGGGGGGGGGGGGGTAGGGGGTAGGGGGGGGGGGGGGGGGGGGGGGGGGGGGGGGGGGGGGCTGGCGTGCAGGGTGCAGGCAGCGCGCGCAAATGCGACCTGTTTCCGGGTGCCCACGCGCTCCCGGCGACCGTGCACCCTGGGTGCACGGGTTTGGGCTGAATCTGGGTGACGTACGAGTAGGGCTCCCACCCTGAAAATGGGCTATCTGCAGTCACTCCAGTGACCTGACATCACCTGAAAGTGACCCAAAAGTGCGGAATCTTCGACTCGCGGAATCGCGATTGACCCCTTCCATTGCACTCTTTGGGCTCTGTGCGGATCGTAGTGGGGTCACACTGTGGGTCTAGGTGCCAAGCTTCACCCATGAAATGTGGGTCTAGTTCAGGGGCTGGTCATAGGAGACTGTGACTGGGAGGCCGAGAGTCAGCCAGCCCACCCACCCAGCGGGACCCCCTCCTCGGGTGTTCCGAAACCCCCTTCTTTTGAATATTTGGAATCTGTGCGCATCGTAGTGGGGTCACTTTGTAGGTCTAGGTGACAAACTTTGTCCATGAAATGTGGCTCTGGTTCAGGGGCTGGTCATGGGTGAAGGTGACTGGGAGTAACACACCATGCCACCCCACCCAGCCACCCACCCAGCGGGACCCCCTCCTCGGGTGTTCCAAAACCCCGTTCTTTTGAACGTTTGAAACTTTTGCGGATCGTAGTGGGGTCATTTTATAGGTCTATGTGGCAAAAATCGTCCATGAAATGTGCCTCTGGTTCAGGGGCTGGTCCGAAGAGAAAGTGACTGAGGTAGCCACACGGCCGAGAGTCAGCCAGCCCACCCACCCAGCGGGACCCCCTCCGCGGGTGTTCCAAAACCCCTTTCTTTTGAACGTTTGGAATTTGTGCGGATCACAGTGGGGTCACTTTGGTGGTGTGCGAGCCAAGTTTCACCCATGAAACACGGGTCTGGTTCAGGGGCTGGTCAGCGTGGCTGGGAGGCAGTCAGCCCACACCCACCTACCCATCAAGCCCTCAAGACTCTTGGAGCGGCCTGACTATTTAGTGTCTTTGTCGCAGCAAGGGGGCGATATATACCGCTTTTTTATTGATTTCACGTGTCAGTGTTTGACTTTTTCGCAACTTCATTTCTTCCTTTTCTCCCTCTCCAACCCCACCCGTGACACCACCAGGGTTTAGCTAGCCCTGGTCCGATTATCCCCGGTTCTTCGCTGAAGAGACGCGGCCGGGGGGAGGGGTACGAAGAGTACGCGTCGAAACCGGTGTCACGCCGTGTTGGGGAATCCTTCGGGAGTGCGATACTGAAGGGGAGGTGCTACTGCCCGTGCAGGGCGACACCGCCTTAAAACTTTATAACCACACACAAACCCTCTATTCCCCCAGGCCTGATGAGCAATCCCCCCTGCCTCATGTTGTGACTTCCTTTCTACCTTGCACAAAACATCCCATTTGCCCCTTTTCTTCCTTCGAAAGTGTTGTGACTTCCCCCCTACCCCACCCCTCGGGAGTGCCACTCCTCTGGTGGTTAAAAGTGACCCGCCGTTGTGCCTTCGGCATCTGTTGCGTGTGCCGTCGTATTCTTCCTATGCACTAGTTATAGCTATCCGGGGGCGGTCTGCTGTCGCACCAGTGGGCTGCCCCACCTCTGCACCCTCGGTTTTTAAGATGTTCACCACAGCGGAGAATGAACCCCTTCTCTGTGGCGATCGAGCCAAGCTGGACGAGGTTCGCCTTCGGGCGAAGGTCATGTGGGCGGACAAAAGGTGCCTGCTCCTGAGACTCATCAGCAACCTGTTTCTTCCTTCAAGCCCTCAAGACTCTTGGAGCGGCCTGACTATTTAGTGTCTTTGTCGCAGCAAGGGGGCGATATATACCGCTTTTTTATTGATTTCACGTGTCAGTGTTTGACTTTTTCGCAACTTCATTTCTTCCTTTTCTCCCTCTCCAACCCCACCCGTGACACCACCAGGGTTTAGCTAGCCCTGGTCCGATTATCCCCGGTTCTTCGCTGAAGAGACGCGGCCGGGGGGAGGGGTACGAAGAGTACGCGTCGAAACCGGTGTCACGTCGTGTTGGGGAATCCTTCGGGAGTGCGATACTGAAGGGGAGGTGCTACTGCCCGTGCAGGGCGACACCGCCTTAAAACTTTATAACCACACCCACCTACCCACCCAGTGGGACCCCCTCCTCGGGTGTTCCAAAACCCCGTTCTTTTGAACGTTTGAAACTTTTGCGGATCGTAGTGGGGTCACTTTGGTGGTCTAGGTGCCCAGCTTCACCCATGAAAAAGCGGTCTGGTTCAGGGGCTGGTTATGGGTGAAGGGTGGCTGGGTGACACACACCATGACACCCCACCCACCCAGCGGGACCCCCTCCTCGGGTGTTCCAAAACCTCTTTCTTTTGAACGTTTGGAATTTGTGCGGATCACAGTGGGGTCACTTTGATGGTGTGTGAGCCAAGTATCACCCATGAAACACGGGTCTGGTTCAGGGACTGGTCGTGGGGGTGTCTGGGAGGCAGCCAGTCCACTACACCCCACCTACCCACCCAGCGGGACCCCCCCCTCGGATTTTCCAAAAACCCGTTCTTTTGAACGTTTGGAATCTGTGCGGATCGCGATGGGGTCATTTTGGCCATGGGGTGCCCATTTACACCTATTACTGGGAAACATCAATTGGGTGAAAGTACCACCTCCTGACCCCCCCCCTCCCGAGTCGGGAGGGGGGTCGGGTAGGGGGGGTACCCCCCCCCATACCCCCCCTCGTGACCCCCCCCCCCCCCCTGGTAGGGTGCCCGACCAGGGGGTGGGGGGTCACCCAAAATTTCGAGGAAATCCTGGTGTCACCCTGAAAACCTGGGTCGCCAGCCTGACCTCACGGTGGGATCTTGTAAATTTTACATGTATAACTACAAGTATATACATGTATTATACATGTATAATACTTGCATGTCAACTATTATACATGTATAATACATGTATATGCCTGAAATATACATGTAAAATACATGTATATCAAGTAAAAATACAAGTATAATACTTGCATGTCAACTATTATACATGTATTTTTACTTGATATACCGTAAACGGAAATATTGTGGACCGTAATAAAGGTGAACCGTACTATAGTTGGAACGTAAAAAAGATGGAACAAATGGGATTTTTCCGGAACTTGGAACATTTTTACGGTCCACCTATTTTACGGTTGGGATAGTGGACTTGGCGTTTTTTTTTTTTTTTTTTACGAGTTCCTTCAGGGTATAAGATAGACTTTTTTTCTGGCGCCGTTTTCCGGTTTTTCTGGTTTTGAAAATTTTTCGCGCGCGCCTTCGGCGCGCGCGACCCGCGCAAACCCTCCCAGAATCTGAGAGGGCCCGGTGCCTGCGCGCGTCCTGTCGTACTGAGGCTGCTTGGTGGGGCAGGCGCAGCAGCTGCTTTGAAAGTTTGGACTCTCGGCCAAAAAACCGGTCTGGTGTAATTTTTTTACGCAGGGGGGTCTGGGGGGCGGAGCCCCCCAGCCGCCGGAGGCCACGGTAGTGAACATCTGTTCCCTACAGTCTGGATTCGCTTGTAAGTAGGAAGGCTTCGCTGATCGCAGCCCGGCCAGCAGGAGATCACTGGTCCTTGAGGGTTCAACCTTCAGGGTGGAGGAGGACGGGGGAGCGACCACTCGTGACAGGTGTGCGTTGTGGGTGGAGTGGGTGCACGACAGAATGGCCAAAGGGTCCACGAGATCTCTGCACACATTCCGTTATCGAGGAGATGGGCTAGCTGTGACGACAGGCAACAAACAAATCTCATCTGTTAGTTGCCCCCAATAGGCTTGGCGACCTTCAAGACTGCTTGAAATTCGTTCGTGTTCTCGTCTCAGCCCTCCAGACAAGCAGATCTGTCTCGAGTTGGTGGGCTGTCGCCATGTATTCGATGGCACCGAGTGACGCTGCACAGAGGCAGACGACACGGTGAACTCCAGCGGAGGTTACCCTACCTCCGCTGGAGTACACCGTGTGTCTCCCATGAATCTCAACCAGCGGGAGTCTTAGCGTAAATTAGCTGGAAAATAGACTCCCGTCTTCAGTACAGACTGCAGTCTTAGACCCCTCTTAGACACTCGCTAGGGTGGCTGGAGTCCACCATGTGTGCACCTTCAAAACAGAAGAGACCTGCATGACGAGGGCATCACCACCCACCGGGCCACCCGCTAGGTCCATTTTTCTTCTCCGCTTCTCTGCCTTCTTTGGACTATTTGAGCTCTGTGCGGATCACGATGGGGTCACTTTCTATTTTTTTATGGCGTTTTTTCTGACTGTTCTACTGTCCCAAAGTCACAAAAAAACCCGCCAAAAATGAGACCGGCCTTTTTTTTTTTTCCAGAAAACCGGGAACCGGGAAACCCTGGTTTTGAAAACCGGAAAACCAGACCTATCTTATCCCCTGGTTCCTTCGCGACGAAGTCGCGAAGGAACCAAGGAAATCGTACGACTGAAGCTTCAGGATTAACACCACAGGGCCTCAACAGTCCGGAACTGTTCTCCCACAGTTTCTGCAGGGTGTACTACACTAAAGCGAAAGGAGTACGATTTCCCTGAATTTTCCGGGCACTGATTCACGAATTTACATCTGGAGGGAGCCCGGTGGTCTCAGCTTCTGTCTGCGCGCCTTGCCGTACTGAGGCTGCTTATGTGGGCTAGCGCAGCAGGTTCTACCTTTACTTCTACCGGAACGCTCCTTGCATGGTACTACACGGAACAATGTTCGGGGCCCGTGAATTCCAAATCTCCGTTGGAATTCGTAAGTGAGGGGGTTGGGGCGGACTTACAGACGACAACGTCGTCAGTCTCCCGACAACCGTGGCGTGTGAGTTTGGGGTGGTATCTCGAAATATGTCTCGTTCGGCCTTGAGAGACTCCAGATGCTAGTCACGCGCTCGCCCCCGCCCCCCCCCCCCCCTCTCCATGTCCCTCTCCGTTGCCGCCTCGCCTTGTTGTTTTCGTTGATCTTCCCGCTGTCCTCACGCACTTTCCCCCAGTTTGCAGGGACACGCACACACATGCCTCCAAAGCGTGAACCGAAGCAGAAGAGCATGTTGCTCTTCACGGTGCCCCGTGCAGCGTACACCCCCGGCAGCAACGGCGCTTGTCCGATTTCGCGGGCTGAGGCTGAAAGTGTGACGCGTGCAGTGCGCGACCAGCAGGCATCCTCACAGGGGCCTACCGGCGGTGGTGACTGGAGCCCGGCCGAAAAGCTGGAGATCGACCGGAAGGTGGTGGAGGGGAAGCTCTCGGCAGTCGTTGCCGATTGGAACGCCCCTCTCGCAGGACGGAGGAAGCTCTCGAAGAGCTCCGCCTCCCGTTTTGCGACCCTCTACCGGGAAGAGCTGGGCAAGCGGAAGCGTGCCGCAGCTCTTCTCGGTGAGGTGACAGAGGAGGTGGTGCTTCCCCCCCCGCAGAAGCGCGGCCGGCCCGCAATCCTCACCGACAGCGAGGAGACCAGGCTGATGCAGTTGTTGCGCGCCCTGAGGCGGTGCGGGACGCAGGTTTCAGCTGAGACTGTGTCCGCCTCCGCGCGAGGCCTGGTGAGTGCCAGCAGTGATCCAAGCAGGATTGATTCTGAGACAGCTCTCGGCACGGAATGGGCTCGGAAGTACCTCGCTGCGCAGGGATGGACCTTGCGAATGCGGACAACGGCGGTGTGCCACAGTCCGGGTTTGCTGGAACGGGCCAAGGCTGAGTTCGAGGGGGAGGTGCAACGTCTGAGGGCACAGCACAACATCCCAGATGATTTGGTGGTGAATGTCGACCACACTGCCCTTCCCCTCCTGCCAGGTACCACAAAGACCTTCGACAAGAAGGGCGCGTCATACGTGCCGCTCTCGAAGTCCGACGAAAAGAAGGCGATTACGGGTGTATTCGGCGCCAGTGCGACCGGCGATCTCCTCCCTGTCCAGCTGATATACGGTGGCCTAACTTCCCGCTCACACGGACGCTTCGAGGAGGAGTACCTGGAGACGTACGGGGAAACCTGGCACTTGACTGCCAATCCGAAACACTGGGCGTCCGAAGCAACCACCCTCGAATACATCGAGAAGGTGTTGGTGCCATACCTCACGGGTGTCAAAGAGACCAAGGGGCTCGGGGAGGAGCAGAAATCCTTGTTGATCATCGACAAGTTCACGGGCCAACAGACCGAGAAGGTTGCTGCAGCACTCGCAGAGAGCGGCATCGTGACTGTCGATATTCCTCCGGGGTTTACTGCTTTCTTGCAGCCGCTGGACCTGGGCTTCAATGCCTACATCAAGAAATACCTCCGCGAAAAGTTCTCGAAGTGGTACACCGGTGTCTGCACCAAGCTGTTCCGGCGTGACGAGAAGAGGAAAACCCGTGCCCTTGCGAAAACTGGCACCCCTTTCCTCTTCGCAGGGATGGGGTCGCATGAAGTGATGGTGTACGATTCGTCCGTGAAGACAGCCGCCTTCCGCAACGCAGTCCTTGCCGGCACAAGGGCAAGCATCGTGGTGTCTCCGGGTTGTGCGGACTGGGTTCACCCTGGGGACAACGCGAGTGGGTGGTACGCCCTGCGTGCTGTGGAGCTGTGTCTCAACAGCTACGGCGTGCGGAAGGCCTACCTCCCGAAGGTCAAGGATGCTCTCAACCTGCTCGAGAAGGTGATCCCCACTGACACGGAAGGCATTCCCGGCGCACAGGATGCTGTTCAGCAGGTGCTGGAGGAACTGCGTTCTGCGAATGGTGACGCTGCGCAGTTCACCGAGGCACAGCGCCTCCCATACCCCGCCGCCCAGGCTGCTGTGGGCGCACTCAACCGGGAGTACTACACCAGTGTGAGGCTGATCACCCTGTCCGAGGTGCAGTGGGCCGCGACCCTCACGGAGATCCGTTCCGGGCCGCTGATCGTGTTCGACGCGGAGAACCTGCATTTCGTGTCGTTCGTCGCCCAGAACCCTGAGCTCGACGACCAGGAGTTGATGGCTGACCTGGCCAGGACGACGAAGGTGACCGCCGCGGACATGCGCGACCGCCATCTCGCCTGGCTGTGCCGTGGGTTCAGCAAGGTGAAGCCGAGCTCCGTCGTGAAAACGTTCGTCCGCGCTGGCATCATCGCCGACCCCGGAACGCTCGCAGCAAGTACCGATGATGCTGTTGCTGACTACGACCCTCCAACCGAGGTGCACCCGGACGCAGCGCTGACGACCCCCGCAGAATTGGCAGAGATGGAGAGGATCCTGTCGTCACTCGACTTCAGTGCTGAGTGCTGAGCACTGTGCCACATCCCCTCTCTCTGTTTATGCCCCTGTAAATGTCCCGCAAACCCGTCACCCTCCCTCTCTTGATGTCCCTTTAGATACTCTGTCTGTATAACTTGTATGTAATGTCTTCTCGAGGTGTGGTGGTGGGTGAGTCTCGAGGTGAGTGGTGGTGATCGTGCCCTTTCCACATGCAGGGATGCCTTGCTTCTCTTGCTGGCGTTGGTTGCGGTGGTGGAGGGAGGGTCCAAAGCTGGGAGGTCGGGAGGCCTACGTGTGGGAGTCTACGGCGTGGCCGCAGTCCGCGCCCCGCAACCCACCAGCCCGCGGGCGAAAATCGCATTGTCTTTTCCATATTCAGTCCCAATAAATAGTGGACCGTAAAAAAGATGGAACGTTTGGCCTTTTTTTGGGAACTTGGAACATTTTTACGTTCCACCCTTTTTCCGTTTACGGTACATGTATTTTACATGTATATTTCAGGCATTTACATGTATTTTACATGTATAATACTTGTCATGCAAGTATTATACATGTAAAATACTTGCATGACAAGTAAAATACATGTATAATACTTGCATGACAAGTAAAATACTTGCATGCAAGTAAAATACATGTATTTTACTTGCATGCAAGTATTTTACTTGTCATGCAAGTATTTTACATGTATAATACTTGCATGACAAGTATTATACATGTAAAATACATGTAAATGCCTGAAATATACATGTAAAATACATGTATATCAAGTAAAAATACATGTATAATAGTTGACATGCAAGTATTATACATGTATTTTTACTTGATATACATGTATTTTACATGTATATTTCAGGCATATACATGTATTATACATGTATAATAGTTGACATGCAAGTATTATACATGTATAATACATGTATTATACTTGTAGTTATACATGTAAAATTTACAAGATCCCACCGTGCTCAGCCCGCGGGGAGCCCCCCCCCCCCTAGGGGGGGTCAAATGCCACCCTTTTACGTGGACAAACACGATTTTTCAAAAAACCGGCGCAGAGGCCCCAAAGCCCCCGTAAACCCTCCAAACCCCCCCAGATCGGTCCGGAAACCCATCGAACCCCACTTTTCCACCATTCCGGGCACCTCAGGTGCCCGAATTGGGGTACCTAAATTTTGTGCCACCGTTTGGTACCGTACAGTGCCACTGTGTGGGAGGTTGGAAAAGAAAATGCCCCAACACACCACATCTGAGGGTTGCAATGCATGTTGCTTGCCAACCACGTCATCCGGTGGGTGTCAGGCGCTATGTAGGTGGCATTAGCCAGGTCTTCGATGTGTTCTGGCTTGTATATATACCTCCCTGCCACCATGCACCGGGAGGCTGCCTGTAGGTACGGAACAGTCCAGATGGTCGTGTGATTCCTGTGCAGCAGTGCTCCACAACCGGGATGTGTTGACAACGACTGTTGCAACACGAGCTGTACATTCCGGGAACACATGAAGTGCGCTGTCGTGGTACCCATTGTGCCAGAATTGGTAGTTGCTGCGGTCTACTTTGCCTGGCCCAAGAGCACTGGTACTGAACGGTGCAATATGCGTGGCGAGGTGAATACAACGGAAGCGCGCAAAGTCAATACAGCTCTCGGATGGCGGGTGGTGGTGCCACTAGTGTGTGACGTTCACTCGAGGATACAACGCATCACAATGAATCAGCAACCGTGGACCGAGTACAATACGCTCTCTGTGGCTGGTGTGGGGGACAAAGGCAGTGCCTGTGCCGCAGGCAGGGAGGTATATATACAAGCCAGAACACATCGAAGACCTGGCTAATGCCACCTACATAGCGCCTGACACCCACCGGATGACGTGGTTGGCAAGCAACATGCATTGCAACCCTCAGATGTGGTGTGTTGGGGCATTTTCTTTTCCAACCTCCCACACAGTGGCACTGTCCGGTACCAAACGGTGGCACAAAATTTAGGTACCCCAATTCGGGCACCTGAGGTGCCCGGAATGGTGGAAAAGTGGGGTTCGATGGGTTTCCGGACCGATCTGGGGGGGTTTGGAGGGTTTACGGGGGCTTTGGGGCCTCTGCGCCGGTTTTTTGAAAAATCGTGTTTGTCACCCCCATTTGACCCCCCCTACCCCCCCCCCCCCCCCCGGAGGAAATCCGTGAACTACCAAAAATCCTTACCCCAGGGCCTGGGGGGGGGGAGTGGGGGGTGGGGAGTGGGGGTTGTGTGTCTGCATTGCATCAGCCGGCGTTTTCCTCCCCGTAGCGCGGGCCCGGGATCTCGCGCCCCTCCACGCGACTGTGCGGGGTGGGGCGAGAGGAATCATGGGTGACTGGGCAGACGACAAGACAAAACAAAGGGTGTCCAGTGGCGACCGGGGAAGGAATGACGAGGGATAGCTTTGACTATACTATACGGTGCCCCACCTGCGTTCACAGGTAGGTGCAAAAATCGTACTCCTTTCGCTTGACGGGAGACACCCTGTCCAGCAACTGTGGGAGAACAAACCGACAATTCCGGACTACTTTTTGTTGACTCCACTTGCTGTCTCAAGGCGATGTTGACCCTCTGAAGTGGCATAAAAGGTGATAATCCTAAAGATTCAGTCGTACGATTTCCTTCGATACTTCGATACTTCGCGACTTCGCTGCGCTTCGCCGCTCGTAAATAGCATAACAATATTGAGAAGAAGAAGAAGAAGAAGGCTGCGGCAGTTTCAGGGGGGGGGGGGGCTGGCTTCGTTGGCGTGATGCACTGCATGCAGCTCACGCTGCGCTGTGGTCCGTGCAGTTCATTTCTTGCCAGGAGGGACCCGATCCACAAAACAAAACGAAACAAATCAAAACAAGGTATAGTGTGCCCAGGAGGGTGGAGTCCAGGGCATTGACAAAGAGGTTGCCCAGGACCTGGAAAGAAAGAAGCGATGCGGCGATCCGTGGAAATGTTTCCACCCAATCCGAGCAGAGCCCTCCCATTTTTCCGGCGTGGCTCGGAGTTTTGCTGGTTTCCAGAGCGGTTACACACAAATGGGGGAGACTCTGTCGGTCACAAGAGGTGCAGGGGAGAGGTTGCAGCGATATATGCACGCACAAAGACAGGCAACCGGGGTGGGGAGAACATCACCGTCACACAGTAGCAGCTCGAGGGGAGAGCGGAGGGGCGTCTCGAGTGTCCAGCTCTTTCCAGCCCGGCATCTGCCAGAAGTTTTTTTTGGCATGCCGTTCTCTAGAAGATGGCGGGGAATTATATATGGCTCTGGAAAATCCCTCCCAAACTCGAGGCGCCCGTCTCCCAAAACGAAGAAAATTCACACGAAGGGCCTTCGGCTGTTGTGTCGCTGTGCGTCGTAAAAGCTCAGTTAAGTGAGGCACAACCCGCCCTCCCTCTCTCTCTCTCTCACCTCCCTTTTGACGCATTTCCGCAGTTCTGAGCGAATCAACCAACCAACATCACTATAACTACTCTATTGGATGCCGTAAGCTAGCACACTACTCTGCCTCTCTGAGAGGATGCAAGACATCTCTCCCTGCCATCTCCCTCCATGCGCCAGTGCTGGCGCAAGTCACAGTTGGAATTGATTCAGCAACCATTACACCCCGTGCTCACATTGGCCCCCCTCATTGTGTGGTCGGAAGTGTGTTCAAAGCAGAGACTCCCGATATCGTGTTCTGTTTCCAGCTCATTCCGCCTGCCCAAACCATACGACAAGGTGTGCCTGTCTGCCGACTCTCCAGCGGGAGCTGGAGAGAACCAGCTGACAGGAACCCGTGTTGTATGATCCGAGGAAAAGATGGAGCACAAGGACAATCAGGCAGAATACACCGCAAGGCAGAACACAGCACACTTTTCTTTTGCCACACCCTCGTTTCATCTGCTTCGTGTGTGACGCACGGGGAAGCGTGAAGCGAACAGGGGCCACATGCCAGTACCCCGCCTCGGATCCCACACCCGCATGATGCAAGCCTCACCACCACAACGGCACACATGTGGACAACGATTCTTCTGCCTTCTGCCGGGAGAAGGCAGAACGCTTCGCTGCATGGTGCTGCCTGACGACGAGGCCTTCGGAGATGCCGTGCCCCGGGCGAGGCTTCGCTCCTCGCAATGATATTGCTATGCATCTGGGCCACCCAACCGAGAGGTGCATCGGGCAGGGCCTGTGCTGGTGCCGCGTCACCCCTCGGCACACGCCGCAGGGGGGCCCGCCGCGCTGGGAGGGGCACGGTCCGGGTGGCGGAGCTGCTCGCGGGTGACTGCCGTCCCGTCCTCCAGGGTGGTCTCCCCCCCAGGCGCAAGTGTGGCGCTGAGGTTGACAGAGGCAGCTGCGTGCGTCGGGCACACCGCGATAGCGCGCTTGAAGAGCTGCTGCCTCGTCATCTGCGCCCCGTCCTCCAGGGTGGCCACCTCGCCAGGTCGGAGCGTGGTGCCGAGGTTGCTGAGTGCATCGGCAGACAGGGGGTCCAGCGCTATTGCACGCTTGAAGGCTTGCTGCTTTGTCACCGACACCCCGTCCTCCAGCAGTGTGTGCTCGCTGGGCGACAGCGTCAGGGCAAGGTTGTTGAATGCATTTGCAAACCCGGGGCTGAGCGCAATAGCACGCTTGAACAGCTGCTGCTGCGTCATGACCATCCCATCATCAAGCGTCGTCTCCCCGCCAGGCAGAAGCGCTGCACCAAGGCTGTTAAACGCATTAGCACACTTTGGCTGAAGCGCAATCACCCGTTTGTACAGCTGCTGCTTTGTCACAGATGACCCATCCCCGAGCACCACCTGTCCCCCAAAAGGCAGCAGATCCCCGAGGTTGTTCAGCGCACCCACAGATGTTGGGTCCAGGGATATCGCACGGATAAACAGATCCTGCTTTCCCACGGATGCCCCATCTTCCAATTCCACCCCCTGCCCTGCCGACAGCGTGAGCCCGAGGTTGCTGAAGGCACTCGCAGACTTCGGGTCCAAGGCGATGGCCCGCATATACAGCTGCTGTTTTGTCATCACAACCCCGTCCTCCAGGGCGGTCTCCCCCCCGGGTGCAAGCGTGGCACCGAGGTTGACAAACGCAGCTGCGTACATCGGGCACACCGCGATGGCGCGCTTGAAGAGCTGCTGCCTCGTCACCACCACCCCATCCTCCAGGGTGACGCAGCCACCGCGGGTAAGCCTGACACCCATGTTGTTCAGGACGCTGGCTCCCTCCGAACCCCGTGGCAGATCGCATCTCGACGTGTGGATGGCCAACTCGCCCTTCCAGGCTGTGCACAGATCATCCTGCAGGGCTTCCATTAGCCTTGCCTCGGCGGCACACCGGACAAGAGATACGTTGTGTGCAGCCTGCGTGGTGTCAAGGGGTGTGAAGGGTAGCCCGCCCGGAGATGAACCACGGCAAGGCAAAGGCCCCGACACAACCCGGGGGGGTGAACACACCACTCACTGGAGTCGCGAGGGAGGGGGGGCTCGAAAGAGGGAAGAACAGCAGGGAAGAACACCGGTGCAGCGGCTTCACTCTGAAGGGCGGAGGGAGGGGAGGGTGGGATGGGATGGGATGGGGGGACGAGTGGCTCTCTCCAGCATGCCTCCCCCCCCACGGATTTCCACTGACTACCCCCCCCCTTCCCTCCGCGTGATAACCTGACAGCTATGATGACGCAAATGACACGCCTGCGCAAAAAAAAAGAAACAAAAACGTATGTAAATCACCCAACATACCCGTACCCATCCTCCCCCCCACACCCTCCCTGGCCGGATCGCAGGCAAGGGGCAAGACACAGAGCGGAGGCCGTCGCACTGTGAGGCTGGGCCTCGCAAAGTGCAACATGGAAAAAAACCTCCCTCTATGTGACGGGGGTGTTGCTCCAGGAGGGACACCCAGGGACACCCAAGGGAGACAAGAAACCGACCAAATCAGTCCAAAAAGATAAGGCTGTTGTTTGTTTTGCGCCAAATCCGGTTTGCGGGAAAAAGACCACACCCCCCCCTCATCCCCTTCGTTTTGGACGGATCTCGCGGCGCGAGGGCAAGAGTTGGAACCGGAAGTGCATGCGTTTTTTTTTCATTTGCACAGACCAAGTGGGGGGTGTGTGTGTGTGGGTCGTGCGTGCCTGCCGCACGAGCTGCGCTGTCCCACACGTGGGTGGAAGGGCGCACCGAGAGGAGGGGGGGGGGGTAGTGAAATAGAAGTAGAAGGGAGCACAAGAATGATCACCCTTCACTCGTTATGCAGGCGAGAGGAGGGGGGTGGGTGAGGGGAGCAGTTAGACAACCCTTCACTCTCGATGATTCTGCTGCCCCCTCGGGGGGGGGTGGGGGGGTGGGGGGTGGGGAGCGGGGTGGGTGGGGGCGGAGGTGGCGCTCCAACCAGTGTTCTCGCGACCGGAGGAGTCGGAGGAGTTCCTCAAAAATGGAACACTATCGACACATGTCACTCAACACGGGGGAATGGGGAGGGGAGAGGTTGTGGTGAAACGCACACACCTCGACCTGTGATGAGGTGAGATGTGGCTCTGCAATTACGGCACTACGCGTGCCGTAAACTCGAATGACCTGCTTTCTCCGTGTTCCATTTCCTCCTTCATTGCATGAGGCTACAAAAAAAACTTAAAAAATCTGACGCCGGAGGAGTGGAGGAGTGGAGGAGCTCCTCCGGGAAAAAAAATATTTGGGACCTGGCTGCGGAGGAGCCCTTTACAGCAGTCCTGAAACCGTTTACCGCACCGTATATTGCTCTCATGACGAAAGAGCAACACCAACCGCATGTGACTCTCCACTTTGCTTCGACTGTGGAGCGTACTCGGGGACCAGGCTAACACATGTTCACTACCGTGGCCTCCGGCGGCTGGGGGGCTCTGCCCCCCAGACCCCCCTGTGACATGCATCCCATAGCCAAGTCCTTGTATGCGATCATGACACCTCGGGAAAGAGGTGTCATCTAGGAACGGAACGCTTCGGCATCCTCCTTCTGGCCAACTCAGACGGAAGCTGTTGCGTCGCATTGCATGCGTGTCGCGTCGCATGTGTGTGACTGTCGTTCGCACCCGGCCGCTCAGGATCGTGGTCTCGCGCGCCGAAGGCGCGCGAGAAAAAATTTCAGGGTGGAAAAAAAATTTCCAGGTCCAAAAAAACGCAAAGAAAAACTCCTCCGCACTTTCTGAAAATCCCAAAAGTCGCGAGAACACTGGGCTCCAACACAAAAAAAAACTACACTCACCATACCCCCGCAGACCGGAACCCGGAACCGGTGCAAGAAATTACAGAGATCTTGCACCACACCACACCACCCCGCCTCCCATCCAACCCACTCCCTTCCACAGCCCGTCGTGCTGGCAGGTGGAAGTGGAAGGGCGGCAAGAGGGGAAATAACGGCGGCACGAAGGCTACTGAGGAGTCTCCAGAACCACGTCCTTCTTGATGGTCGGGCCCTCGAGAATCTTCTTGGTGTTCTGCTGCCTGTTGACGAGGTTGCGCCGACGCGCTTCGGCCATGACGCGCTTCTTCTTCTGCGCGATCTTGATGGCTTTGGGGATGAGGCGCTGGTTGTTGATCTTCTTGATCTCCGAGAACTCGCCGAACCTGTGTGTGGGGGGTGTTGCGAAGGCGGCGGTGGGGGGGGGGGGGGGAGGGGACAGTGAATCAGAAGAAAAGGGAAACCACAGAGCTGCACCCATCCTTTTGACACCGCCGGGGATCTTCTTGTTGAATATCTGGAGAGCAAACCACCCACTCCTCCTCTCGGAGAACAACATACCTCTGCCGCAGCTTCTCGCCGTATTCAATCTTCTTCTTCTCACGGAGGAAGAGATGTTTCAGGGGTGCGGATGCCTGCGACTTCCAGATACGCACGTTCATATCGTCAGACCCAGAGATGATGTAGTTGTTGTCGAGAGTCCACTCGATGGCACCCACCCTGCGCATCCGCTTGGTGTGGTAGATGTCCCGCGACGTCCCGTCGCAGATGTCCGTCTTCCACAGACGGATGGTGCGGTCGAACGACCCGGACACCATCTCCTTCCCTGTGGGGGAGTAGTCCACGTCGAGCACTGCAGCGACGTGCGACACGAACACCAGCTGTGCCCTGTTCAGCATCCGCGCATCGAATTGGTAGATGTTGGTGTCCTCATTCGCGCAGATGAATGTCATCGGCTCCATCGGGTTCCAACAGAGAGCGTTTGTCTTCATCGTCAGAACCGCCTTCTGGGTGGCCTGCTCCACACGCGAGTCGTAGATGCAGACGGAGCGGTCGGACATCGCGGTGAGAATCAGATCTGTCTCCACCTTGTTGTAGCGGCACTTCGTGACCTGCTCGATACCCCAGTTAAACGTTGTGATCGGCTGCTGCCGTGTGATATCCCACAGCTGGAGGTTCACTCCTGCGGAACACAGCATGCCCTTGTTCCAATGGTGGTCCAGCGACTTGAAGGAGTGCTCCCCGAGGTACTCTGCGACGGGGCGTGCCTCACCGTGTGCGTCCTGCTGCTGCATGCCGTCCATATCCCACATCCGTATCGCCTTGTCGTCGCTGCAGGAGAAGTACGCTGCGCCATCGGGGGCGGTGACGAGCCCATTGACAAAGCCCCTGTGCCCCTTCACGCTGTGCATCTGCTCCTTCTTCTGGATGTTCCACAGCTTGATCTCGCCGTCGCACCCGCCGGACAGCATCAGCGACAGGTTTGTCGGGTCCTTAGCAAGCACGTTCACCGTGTCGACATGGCCCTCCAACGCACCGACAAATGGCTTTGCAAACATGCGGTCCAGCTTGCTCGCGGTCTTCGCCCTCTGGTACTCAACCTGCCGTTCCAACGGGTGGAGCTTCGGGTCCAGGTTCCGCCTCACCTTCCCGACGTCGCTCGCAACATCGCGTGTGTTCTCGCGGGTGGACCGCGACAGAACCTTGATCTTCACCATCGTGAGGGCCCGGCGGTGGAGGCGGTGGCAACACCCGGCAACCTGCCTGCCTGCCTGTGTGTGTGAGACAAGAAACAATCAAGAAAAGCAGGCGGCGGGGACTGCGGGGCCCGGTAGGGCGACAGACCCACCCACGCCTCCTCCCCGACCTCCGTGCAGGGTGGGGGGGGGGGGGGGGTGTGTCCTCGGTGTGTTGCCTGTGTGGGTGGCGCTGTGCATAAGAGAGGGGAGAGATTCAAGATGGGTCGCATCTCTGTGGTGTTGTCGGATGTCAGATGTAGGGGGGGAAGGGGTGCTGCGATTCGATACCTCAACTCTAACACACAACATCACCGCTCTGAGTGGTGGGGCGGGAGAAAGGCGTGTGCGGAAATGCCAGCTGGCAACACCCCTGCCACCTCTTGGGGAAAGACACCTGAGAGAGCTCCCGCTCACCAAAGCAGAGCTGGACGAGACAATACGCTATACGCCCTCAAGGCAGTCTGTGGGCCTGACGGGGTCTACAACGAGATGATACAACACCTTGGGCCGACGGCACGACGCTACTACACATCCTAAACCTCCCGTGGAGGAGCGGGCAACCCGCCGGAAGTATGGACGAGGGCTGAGATCCCCAGCTGCAAGCTGAAGAAGCCAGCGACTGCATGCGTCTCGTGTCGTCCCATCGCGCTGACGAGTGATTCATACAGGAGATACCGAAGAGGCTCACGCACCTCACATGGAGCACCCAGACGTGAACTATTTTGTAGTGCAGATCACAGACAGACGAGCATGCTGCCGATGATGTGATCTCCAGCCCAGTTACTAAACACACACGCGAGCATTTTTTATGGAACCAATCGAACATCGCACCCTGCGGTGCGATGCACATTGTGCGCCACACTTACAACGTGGTCATTTTGTGAGACACGCACAGAGGAAGAATTGGCAGAGAGCTCGCATACACGCAAACCTCTCTGTTGCGTGCACCGCACTGAACAAACTCAGATGCCACCCCCCCACCCCCCCCCCCGCTTGCCGCACAGACACATGGGGGTTCTGTCTGGCGAAATCGGGGGTTTTTTTAGTTCTACTCGGGGACAGACAAATAAAACAGAAGGGGCTGGGCTGAGGGGTAGGGGGGTCGCACCGCAACGTATACAGAACTGCAGAATCGGCGGGATTTGCTAATTTTCTTTCGCCCATCGTCACAGAGATGGGACGGCGTTGAGATGGGTGTTGAGGGTTGCATCAGGAGCAGGGATGGGCTAGCTCGATGCGCTCGATGCGAATACAGCAGAAAAAAATAGAGGTGCGCCGTGATGAGGGCATCGCAATCATAAACTGTGGCGCAAAATAAAACTCTGAAAAAAAAACTAAGCGTCACCCCCCCCCACCCACATGCCCCAACCTCAGTGCCCCCCGCCGAATTGCAAGAGAAGCAAAAAAAATCACGAACCCCCCCCCCCACCACCAAATGAATAACAGCCGGGATGCCAAATCATGAGTTCATGAATAAAATCAGCCCGGCGCTCTAACTCTACTCCGCGGTACAGCCCGCCCTCCCCCCCCCTCCCCCTCCCCCTTCAGGGCAGGACGTCATCCTGCCTCACACCCTGGAAGCTGCCGACCCCTCTTCGGACGCCCTCGGGGGAGACCAATACCTGGAGGCCTTCGGGGCCTGCGGCGAGCTGATCGAAAGCGCCCCGCTGGTCGCCGCCCCCTTGCTCCGACCCCGCAGGTCTGGCCGGCTGCCGCCTCCACCACCTGCAACGCTTGCACCCCCGCTGCGCCCCCTCTCTGGGGCACGCCCTGCCCAACGCACGCGGGAGACACTCTCGGGGGCGGACGACGCCACCGCTGGGGAGCCGGCTGACGACGCCTGCTGCAGCACCTGCTGCTGCTGCTGCTGGGGGCAAAGCCCCGCCACAGGCAGCCCCTGCTGCGCGCCCCGCCCGCCCTGCGGCAGGGCAGCTGCGGGGTGGGGGCCGGGTGGCAGCGGCAGCGGGACCGGCTGGGCCAACCCCACGCCCACCCCCAACACCGGCCCCTGCTGCTGCTGGGCATAGCCCCCCCCTGCATCCAACAAGGGCTGCGGCGGGGACCAGGCTGCCGACTGTGTGTGGGGGCGGAGCCCTGCAGGCTCGCGCTGGTAGTGCTGCTGCTGCTGCTGCTGCTGGGGGTACCACAACCCCGCAGCTGGCTGGGGCTGGTGATACTGCTGCTGCCCCGCCGCCGGTGCCGGCGGTGTCGGAAACCCCGCCGGGGCAGCGCCCCCGGGTGGTGCCCTGCTGCTGGGGGTGGGCCTGGCGCCGCCAGCGCCACCACCACCACCACCACCACCACCCCCGATGCCCTCCTCCCGCGCGAACCCCCTCGAGGGCACCGGATGCGGGTAGAAGTACTTCATGTCGAGCGGCTCCGCCCCGCCGCCCCAGATGCCATCCCGGATAATCTGGCGGTGCTTCTCCGACTCGGTTGTGCTGGCGCCGCTGCTGCCGCCGCCGCCGCCGCCGCCACTTTCACCTCTGGTGCCACCGCCACCGCCATCACCACCACTCCCACCACTAACAGGGACACCCTGTGAGGGGCGCTGTGATGGGCGGGGCTCCTGCGACGGAGTCCCGCTGCCGCCGCTGCCACTGCCGCTGCCCGCACCAGCTGCGGACCCCTTCCCGATGGACATCAGCGTTGGGGATTTGGGGATCCCCCAGCCCGACGACGACCCCGACACCTGCGAAGGGGTCGCCTCGAGGTGGCCCCCGCCCCCGCCCCCTCCGCCGGGCCGGCTGCCGCCGCCGCTGGTGACACCGCTGCTGTTGCCGCTCGCCGACACACCCCCAGTATGCTTCCCCTTCTTCGCCGGGGCCTGCCCGTCCTTCCGCCCCCCATTCGCCTTCAGGCGCTTGTCGATAGCACGCTGCATCGGGCGGCTTGTCGGCGTCTCCATCGCGGAGCTCTCCGACACGGAGTGCTGCCTCCCCCGCCTGAAAGCGGCGTTCACCACATCTGCAGGAAGATTCCGCGGGTCGGCGTAGTCAGACTCCGCATCGGCATAACCAGGGAAGTCGTCATAGGCACCCCCACCCCCACCCCCCCCAGGGGGATGCATCGCGAAGGACATGTTGTTGTCATACGGCGCGTCATACCCTCCGTAGGCCTGCTGCTGGCCCGACCCGAGCCCCCCCTGTGGGTAGTAGTAGCCAGGCCCGTAGTAGTCCCCCCACTCGGCATAATCGGGTTGGGGTGGGGCGTCCTGCTGTGGGGGGATTGCGCCGCGGGCCTGGGAGTCAACCCAGGCCCGGAGGTTTTTTGTCTTCTCGCGTTCGCGCTTGCGCTTCATTTTGGCCCATTTTTTGAGCTTCGCGACTTCCATCTTGAGTGACTTCGTCTGCGCCTGGAGGTGCTCCGCATATGTCCCGTGGGTCAGCGCCTCGATGCACTCCTGCAGCTCACCCATCTCGCGCTGCTGCGCCTTGCTCGCCTTCGGGTGGGACGCGCGCTTCTTCCTCCCACCCCCCTGGCTTGCAAACCCCCACCCGTCATCCTCCGAATTGCCCCCCTCCGCCCAGCTCCCTGCTGAGGACACCGATGGCGAGGAGTCGGGACCCAACATGAGGGTGGTGTCGGAGACAGACGACAGGTCGTCCGCCACAGCGATCTGCAGCTGGTCCAGCTGCAGGGCCTGCTCGGCTGTGAGGAGGGCCTGAGTCTCGACGTATTTCTTGAGCTCGGCTATGGCCTGCTGCTGCTGGGAGATGATCTCATCCTTCAGTTCCTCGGGGACGTCGTCCAGCTCGTCGGCAGGGTCGTTGAGGGCAACCCTAACATCGCCGATGTGCCTGCGGAGGACAGCGATCCTGCTGAGGAGTGGGGCGCTCCGGCTGATCAGCACCCCGTCCTTCGCGGCAAAGTGCACCCTCAGCCCGCAGGATGTGCAGAATTTGTGCCGCCCCGGGTCGACATCGCAGCCGCACCGCTCGCAGGTCGCCATGCCAGGCTCCACCCCGACCTGCTTCCGGAGGAACGGGTTCGTCACAACCGGGGGTGGGGACCACTGCCGGCGGTGGTGCCGGCTCGTGCTGCTTGTCGTCGTGGAGGAGTGGCCACGGGACCTCCGTGAGCTGGTGTCCTTCCCGCCCCCCGGGAGGCGGGACAGCGAGGAGCTGTGGGAGACGGTGTCGAAGTTGCTCGCAGCGCGCATGTGGGGTGAGCCGTGCCTGTGTGTGGGAGAGGGTGAGGGTGAGTTGAACTGAATGTTGAGGGGGTGTGCGCGAGAAGAGCAGAAGAGTGCAAATCAAACCGCACACATCATTTTTTTGCCATTATTTCCCCCCCCCCTTTTTTTTTGCCTTCACTTTTTGTTTGGGCGAGAACACACCCCCCTCCCCCCTCTGAGTTTGTTTTTGTATGCCACAATCCAAAACAAAAAGCAAACTCCGCCACGTGATATAGAGGTTTTGCATGTGTTCCCCAAAGCGCCTGCCTACTATCCTTTTTGACACCGACACAGGATCCCTGTTGCAGCAACAAACAAGACATACGTTGACATGGAGTGCCGATTCCCCTGCCGATGATGATGCTGCTGTGGCGGAGGCGGAGGCGGCGGCTGCTGCGCCGGTGGAGGCGGGACCCCAACAGGAGGCCGTTTCGACTCTGCATACGTCTGGCAGAGGATCTCGCGCCCCTGCCACGCGGCACACATCTGCTGCAGCACCTCCACAAACTGCGGCTTGCTGGGCACGTCGACAATAGCAATCTCCGCCTTTGTCGTGGTGACTTGATACAGCTCCCTCCCAGGGGGATGCCCCACCTCAGCTGTGAAGTCCACAACCTCCTCAATGTGCGGCAAAGGGAAGTCGGCCTTGACGATGCCCTTTCTGCTGCAGAGCAGCAGGCTCCGCATGCTGATGATCACATCCCTCTCCAGCAGCCCCTCCGATGCCTCAGACGGCAGCAGATCTCGCGTGGGGGATGCGCGCATCACCTTCGCCATCCCCTCCCCGCCGTACTTCATCTTCCCGTCGTTGTATATCTTCCCCAGCCGACCCTGCAGCGTGACAGTCGGAGGCATCTCAGTCTTCGGACTCACAGGGCTGGTCGGCTCCATCGGATTCCCCCGGCCTGCCTGCTGCATCGGACCCCCGGACCCCCCGAGCCCCGGAGGCGGGCTGTTTGGCAGCGGGGGGGGCCTCGGTTTAACACCCGATGCCGCCATGTTGTGATCAGGAGGAACCTCCCCAGCGCGCCTGGATCAGGGACCTCTGCCTGGCACAATTTACTTTCTCGGGGGGGAGGTCGGGGGAGGGTTTGGCCGTCGAGAGTGAATGGAAAAGTCTCCCAGCACCGGAGGTAGGGGGGGGGAGACCACTCTTGTTGGGAGTAGAGTTTGGCGCGATTTAGGGGGGGGGGGGGGTTTTGGGAGGTTAGGGGGTTAGGGGGGGCGTGGCGCTGTCGTGTGTGGAGCCCTCACCAAGACATCTTCCGGGGGAGGGGGGGGATGGGGGACTTGCCGAAAAGGCGATGTGTGGAACCCCTTCTCCTCGGTTCTGTTGGTGGGTGGTGGTGGTGGTGGTAAAACAAAGACGCAACAACCAGGGCGTAAAACCTGATGAAGGTGGTGTTCTGTGAGGGTGCTCTGCCTCTCTTCGCTGCAAGTTCCCAACGTAATCTCAGATAGTAGTGATGCTGCTGCTGCTGAGGGTAGCGGAACGCCTCGCGTGCTTCGAGCTTCAGCCTGCCGGGCTTCTCGTCCATCCCAATGTCGACAGCATGCGTCACGCCTGTCGCCGCATCCATCAGGAACACCTCCATGACCACGCCTGTGGAAAGTCAGCAGCGCCCGGCTGGTGTGGCTATGTGTGCGTTGCAATCAATCAGGAGGCTTGCGCCCGCTCAGCGTGGTGCATGGTCAGAATGACGACTCTCACCAGGTGCAAGTGTGTGCCTCGGGTCCACAGACGCTGAGACAGGAAGTCAGCGGGAAGCACAAGGGTGACAAGGGCAAAGGTGGTGGTGCGGGTGGTGGAGGGGGGTGGGGTCGCCTCTTCGTAACTTGGTGTGGACCAGAGGCGCGGTGCAGTGCTAGAGACACACCACGCGCAACACGGGTCGAGGCGCACATGGCGCACAGTCAACTGAACAGAGATAAAGATGCAACGATGGATGGGGCGAGGTTCTGCTGCAGTGCAGCACAGAATGCGGCAAGGAAGCGAACGGACGCCGCACAGCTGTACGCTGGAGGTCTGGGGCAAACAGAAGACGCCTGTGGGCAGAAGAACAAAACAGCAAGAAATCAAGCAGAACAGACCCCAGACATTGCGTTGTGCAACCGTCGCCCGATTGGGTACGAATCAGAGATAGAAGGAAGTGCCACAACAGGCTCATGTGAGGTGGGAAGGGGGAAGGGAGGGTGTGGTTAGTAAAGCAGACAACAGCAAGGCACGCTGTCGTGGTTGTGTGTTGTTGAGGAGGAAGGGAAGAGGGAAGAAGTGCTTCACAGGGTTGCGTCACGTCGGTGGTTCGTTGTGTCGTTGCGTCTCAGCAGAAGGGCAAGAAGGCATGCGGCCAGGTCACGCTGCCATTTGTCGCCGTTCCCGTCTTACAGCAGCTCCTCCAGCACACGCGCCACATCCCCGTTGTACTTCCACACGAGTGCACGCAGTGCGTCCGTCATCTCGAAGCCCATCATCTGCAGTGCGCGCACGGAATCCGAGTCCGACTCTGGCTCTGGCTCCGGCACCGCCTCCAACTCCGGCCGCGGGTCAGCACACACGACAGGCATTGCAGGCACAGCCTCGGGGACGACCTGCTGCGGGTCCGGGTCGGCCACAACACCCGCCGCCAGGTGCTCCGCCTCGTCCTCGCGCACAACGCCTGCCGCCATCGCAGCCTCGTCAACCTCCTGCACGTCCACCTCCACGTCCGTCTGGAACACACGGCGTGCACAGTGCGGCCCGTGCTGCCCACCCTTCTTCGCGCACCGCCTGCAGCAGTGTGTCGTGTGCACGCCTGTCACCTGGAAGCCGCACCCTGCGCAGCACACCTGTGCCGCACACACCGCCTGCCCGACAGCGGGCTCCTCCTTCTCCTCTTGCTGCTGCTGCGCCTCCTGCGGCACCGGTGTGCGCGGCTGCATCTCCACGTCGCTGCTGGTGGCCACGCCGGCACGGGCCTCAGAATGAGTGGCAGCGTCGGTGTTCGCGCTGCTGCACCTGCGGCCGTGCATTCCCGGGCGATTCACACTCCGCCTGCAGCACGCCTGCTGCACGTCAGAATCGGAGGAGATGACAGCGTCAACGGCGAGTGTGACGGCAGCACGCAACCCACCTGTACGCTGTGCACAGTGCGGCCCGTGCTGACCAGGCTTCTTCGCGCACCGCCTGCAGCAGTGTGTCGTGTGCACGCCTGTGACCTGGAACGCACACCCAGCACAGCCCTGCTCCTTCTGCTGCTGTGCAACCTCCTCGTTGCTGCCCACCTTGCCGATAGCCTGTGCGGCAGCCCTGCGCTGGCAACGCGGCCCGTGTGCGTGTACCCCCTCCTCCGCACAGCGCCGGCAGCAGTACGTCTTGTGCAGCCCGCCGACAGTGCGGGTGCACCCCTCCGCAGCGCACACAGCAGACTGCCTCGGCTTCTCCACGACAACGGCATCGGTGTCGGTGTTCGCGTTGCTGCACCTGCGGCCGTGCTTCCCCGGATGTTTCACACTCCGCCTGCAGCACGCCTGCACCTCCTGGTGCACATCCTGCGCCCCGCACCCTGCGGCAGTCCTGCTGTCGGCGGCAGCGTCAGTGTGCATGCGTGCGTGGTGCCTGCGCCACCCCCACCACCCCCTCAACCCCATGAAAGGGTGCTGCGGGGCTGCTGCCTGCGAGTGGGCGCTCTCCCTCGGCCCCGCTGCCCCCCCCCCTCAGCTCCACCACGAGGCACAGGGCGGGGCGTGCACCGCTGCCCGCCTGCTGGCACCACAGGGACACGCACTCCGCCCACTCCTCCTCCACGTCCACCGCCACCACGTCCCCCTCGTCGTCCACGTACCGCACCCCGAAGTCCCCGCACGCCCACTGCCGTGCGCAGCGCTTTACATCCTCGAACGTGGGGCTGACGAGGCGTGTACGGCGGCGCTCCACCACCACACCCCTCCGCACCAGCACGAACTTCACAGGCACCCCCTCCAGCCCCGTGTGCAAATCACACAGCGGCGCCTCGGGTGCCGAGGCACGTCCAGGTGTGGGTGATGAGCCCGCTGGTGCTGTTGCGGTTGTGCTTGTGCCTGTGTTCCCGGTTGACATTTGCACGCTGTCAGTCGGCAGCTGCTTCTCCACTGCGTCGAAGTGCACGGCCTGCATCGTGGTGTGGGCTGCTGTGTCGGTGATGCTTGCTGCTTGCTGCTGCTGCTGCTTGATGTGTCGTCTGGGCACAGGCTTCTTGTGCGCTGTGTGTATGTTGCAGGTAGGGAGAGAATGTCTGGCAAGGAAGGTGTGGTGTGTGTTGGTGTGTCATCACGGAATGGCTGTGATCCTGTTGCTCTGTGGCAGGCAGTGCAAGGGTGTGCATATGTGCGTAGCGAGTGAGGGCTGGTGCGGCCTCACCACATCTCATCTGTCACAATATCAGAAGCGGAGCTGCCCGACAAGCTGCGGCAAGCTGTGTGTGCACGTCCCGTGCAGTGGCGCGAATATTTGCACGCTACAGGCAAGCACACACACACATAACAACAGCCCGCCATCATCTGCCAACACTGTGCTGCCTCCGTCCGTGAGACTCAACTCGCAACACAGGTGTCGATCTCACGGACGGTGCAGACTTGCATATTGCATGTCACGGCGTGGTTCGGGCAAGAGTAGGGTTTGTGGCACAGCACACGCACACGCGTGAACACAAGGACAGCACTGCAGGCAGTGTGTCACAGGAATAGGAAGCGGAGTAGAAATGGAAGCGAAATAGAAGACGACGTCGAAGTCGACACGATCGGAAGAGAACACAGCAAGAAAGACAACAGTTCACGCACCTCACTACTTACTGTTTGTGCGAGGCACGACAGGAAACACACAACAACGGAAGCCAGCAGCACAGTATTTTCAAGGTACGTGCCGTGGGCTCGACACAACTTCAGCGGATCAGAGAGGAAGTACGAAGGCGGCGCTAACTGCGCTCGCCCCCCTTGACTACGCTCCCTACCCCACGTCCGTCCCGTCCTGCTCCACACGCAGCGACCTTGACCTGCACCACCTTAATTTGACATGCAGTGTGCCGCATGCAGGATGCAGGATGTCACATGCAGCACAACAACAAAGACAAGAGGAGAGAGTAGCTGGGACTAGACTAGAGCACCCAGGTGCGGCAGGTGATGGTGTGGCAGCACCGCGTCGCAGTCTTGCAGATGCCTGCGTCCCACATCAGCGAGTTGCACACAGACGGGTCTGTCTCCTGGAACCCGGACGGGCACACGGGCAGCGCCTTGCACGGGTCCGCGCAGTGGCACGTCCCGGGCTGGTGCCCGTTGAACGTGCAGTCCAGCCCGTCCGCACACACGTTCGTCTCGCACTCCTCCACAAGCCCGCCGCACTTCTCCCCCTCCTGCGACTTCTTCGTGCACACCTTGAACCCGAAGCACTCCCCGCGCTCCGGGAACACCGCAGCCGTCTTCAGCAGCGACCGGCACGTCCACCCCGCCTCGCAGTGCTTGTCCTCCGTGCACGGACGCTGCAGCGACGGCACCAGCGCAGCCACGACCAGAAGCGACAGCATCTTGTGTGCGGTGTCTTTGTCGGGGTTGAGGTTGGCCCTTGGGTTCGGGTTCGGGTGCCTGTGTCTGTGTGCGATGCGGATCCCTGTGGGTGTGTGATCTCTCCTCACCAAGTGTATCCAAACCTTCTGCAACAGGATGGCGAACAACTTGCTCTGCTGGGGGCTGGGGCGTGTCCTCGCCTCAGAACCAAACACTTACTAGAGGTCAGATGATGTCCAACCAGTCCGTCCCACAGAGGGGTATCTCACTTCATGCAGTCGTCGGAAGCAATTATCCTCCCGTGTCTGTCAGCACTCCCTGTCCAGACACCCTGTCCAGCAACTGTGGGAACAGTTCCGGACTACTCTTTGTTGATCGCACAACTGTCTCAAGGCTGTGTTGAGGCCCTGTGAAGTGGCACGAAGTTTGTACTTGTTGCCCAAAGCGCTGCCTGCCTATCTTTTTAAATTTTTGACACACAGGAGCCCTGTTGTAGTAAACCTGCGGGCATTCGTCGATCGCGAGAACACACCCACACGCCTGCTGCGGGTGTGGTGCGCCCTGCATGATCTGCATCGCAAAGTTTACTGCATTGTTAGCACAACCCTCAAAACAACAGTCTTGACCACCGTCACGCCTGAACATCATCATCCCCTTCATCGTCGCTCGAACCCGCCTTCGGACCTGCCAGCCCAAGCTTCCCACCTGGCATGATAGACTTCCTCCCAAGGCTCACTACAGGCTTCATGGATGTCTGCACGAGGGTGAGTGTGCCTGAGGGGATGTCGTTCCCTTTGAGGCTGAGCGACTGGATCCTGTTGTTGTCGACCAGGCCATCCGAGATTAGCAGGCCCCCCGCCTGCCCAATGAGGCAGCTTGCGAGGGAGATCGACGTGATGCTGCAGGTCGACGTCGGCGCCAGCAGGGGCAGCAGATGCAACACACCGGCATCCCCGATGTCATTCCAGGCCAGCCCGAGGAATGACGGTCCGCCGAGACCCCACTCCAGGAAGATGTTCACGACATCACCCAGGCCTGACCCTGTCAGCTGGTTGAAGAAGAGGTCGATCTTACTCAGGCTGCTTCCCGATCGGCGTGACACCTCCATCACAGTGCGGAGCACGGCAGCAGCCCCGGAGTCCCCCAGGTTGCACCCGCCGAGCCCGAGCACGGTGAAGGCGGACAGCCCGCCTATTTTGAACCGGAGGCAGTCGCAGAGGAACTCGCGTGTCTCGGGGGAGCTGAGGTCGATCCACTGCAGGTCGCACTCCTCCACGTCGCACCGCGCGACAACCTCCATGATCCGGATCTCGTCGTCTGTGGCAGGCGCGCGGAGCACCTCGTCTTCATCCCCAGCCTCATGCGGGACAGAGGCATGCCCGGCAGGGGTGCTCTTGAGGGGGACCCTCATGGTGGCCGCCAGCAAAGCACCTCACAGCAGGCTGGGGGAGGGAACTGATGGGTAACTAAAGGGGGAGAAGAAAGGAAATCTCAGGACGGCCATGTATCGTGCATGGTGGAGACTGGGTGGGTGAGAGGAAGAGAGAGAGAGAGAGAGGAGACAGGAAAGATTCAAGGAGGAAGCAGCATGGCAGAGGGGATGTGTGTGTAAATGTGTCGCGCTGAATGGCAGGGTGGTGGGGATGGTAGTGGTGGTGGTGGTGGGGGGGGAGGGCACGCCAATCTCGCTGGTGCCTGGCTTCCCATCAGGTGTCTGGTAGCCTGTCGGGCCTCCTGGGTACAAACACTGCACACAGAGGCACGTAACACGTAGGAGGTATTGGCAGGGTGTGGGAAATGTTGGGGGGTGGGGGTGGGGAGGGCGGCCGGCTGCTCTCTGCCCTGGTCTCCGATGCTCTGTGGTGCGGGCATGTGCCTCGCTTGCCACGCGGTGCAGATGCTATGCGATGTGGCAGCGTGTTGCACGCAATGATGTGCTTGCAGAAACCTGCAGGCGCACCTTGCCGCACATAGTGCTGGCGGACCGCTCGTGCATACATTGCGTTGCACGTAGATTCTTCCGGCTGTGCTTCTGCACAGCCGCAGCATGCGCCGGCCTGTCGCCGCACTGAACGGACAGCAGCCGGCTCATGCTGCATCAGAACTCAAAAACAATGCGCACGCAGGCGCGGGGACAACAATGGGATGTGGGTGGCGCACATGGGTGTGCGCCGTTCTAGTGATGTGCCTAGTACTCCTCGACGTCCTCCTCGCCCTCGATGTCGGCGGACTCGGCACCCACCTCCTCGTAGTCCTTCTCCAGGGCGGCAAGGTCCTCACGCGCCTCCGAGAACTCACCCTCCTCCATACCCTCACCGACGTACCAGTGGACGAAGGCACGCTTCGAGTACATCAGGTCGAACTTGTGGTCGATGCGGGCGAACACCTCGGCGATGGCCGTGCTGTTCGAGATCATGCACACCGCGCGCTGCACCTTGGCCAGGTCACCGCCCGGCACCACCGTGGGCGGCTGGTAGTTGATACCGCACTTGAACCCGGTGGGCGACCAGTCCACGAACTGGATGGTGCGCTTCGTCTTGATGGTGGCGACGGACGCGTTCACGTCCTTCGGCACCACGTCACCGCGGTACATCAGGCAGCACGCCATGTACTTCCCGTGGCGGGGGTCGCACTTGGCCATCATCGACGCGGGCTCGAAGGCCGCGTTCGTGATCTCGGCCACCGACAGCTGCTCGTGGTACGCCTTCTCGGCGGAGATCACCGGGGCGTACGACGAAAGCATGAAGTGGATACGCGGGTACGGCACCAGGTTGGTCTGGAACTCCGTCACGTCAACGTTCAGCGCACCGTCGAAACGGAGCGACGCCGTCAGCGACGAGATCACCTGCGCGATCAGACGGTTCAGGTTGGTGTAGGTCGGGCGCTCGATGTCCAGGTTGCGGCGGGCAATGTCGTAGATCGCCTCGTTGTCTAGCATGCACGCAACGTCGGTGTGCTCCAGCAGCGAGTGGGTCGACAGCACGCTGTTGTACGGCTCCACAACGGCCGTCGACACCTGCGGGGACGGGTACACAGTGAACCCGAGCTTCGACTTGCGGCCGTAGTCCACCGACAGGCGCTCCAGCAGCAGAGCACCCAGACCAGACCCGGTGCCACCACCCACGGCGTTGAACACCAGGAAGCCCTGCAGACCCGTGCAGTTGTCGGCCAGCTTACGGATGCGGTCCAGGCACAGGTCCACGATCTCCTTCCCGATGGTGTAGTGACCACGCGCGTAGTTGTTGGCGGCGTCCTCCTTGCCCGAGATCAGCTGCTCGGGGTGGAACAGCTGGCGGTAGGTACCGGTGCGCACCTCGTCGATCACCGTGGGCTCCAGGTCGAGCAGCACCGCGCGGGGCACGTGCTTGCCAGCACCCGTCTCGGAGAAGAAGGTGTTGAAGGCGTCGTCCTCCACACCGCACGTCTTGTCCGACGGCATGGCGCCATCGGGCTGGATCCCGTGCTCGAGGCAGTACAGCTCCCAGCACGCGTTACCGACCTGGCAACCGGCCTGGCCGATGTGGATAGAGATCACCTCCCTCATTGTGCTAGGCTTGCTTCTTCTTTGATCCTGTGCAGTGCAGGGGTGTGTGCGACACTGCCACTCGGAGTCACAGCCTCGTCTGCAACACGAGGGCGAGAGCAAACACCAAGGAGGGAGGGTCAGCGGCACAAACAGGTGTGGGGGGTGGGGGTATGGGGGTGGGCCACGGTCCTCCCTCATCGTTTGGGTCTCTGAAGTGAACTCCTTCGCACGTGGCATCCCGAGGCCTGCAGGCTCAGAACGTCATGGCTCTTTGTCATTCTTGCGAGTCGCTTCATTGTTAAATTGCATCAGGCAGGGCACAGCCGGGTGTGCCAATGGCTGCACTGTGAAGCGCCATTCGACAGCCCTCAGAGGTGCGGGTGTGGTGGGGTGGGTGTTATGCTGCCGTAGCCGCTCTCAACTCCCCAGCCTGATCACCGGAACACCCGCACTGAAGGCAGCCGCTGGCACACGCAGCACTGGCATCACCCGCTGTGCCTGGCGATTCGTTTGATACTGCTGCTCCTCCCGCTCGGAGCAGCCTCCTTCTTCTTACCTCTCCCCCATCACTTCACCCACACACATTCGGCACACAGACACACACGCAAACACGACAACAGCAGCATCGTGAACGCAGCTCACATCATGCAGCACCAGACCCAACAGGGCACACAACAGCCATTGTTCCGAACAATGTACAGACATCAGGTAAACATGTGTGCCCATTATGGATCAGGTGGCGCGCCAGCCGCACGAAACCGCACAACAGCAAAGATACAAGGACCGCCTTGGTCATCTCATCACCAACGATCCATCACACACGAGATCAGGCCCAAGCAGACCGACTGCCGGGCATGCCGTGGTGTGAGGAACAAAACAAAGGTGCCGAATGGGGTGGCGAGAAGGATGGGGCACGCACAAAAGAAACAACAGAATGGGGTGGTGGGGGTCTTCGCTCAATCGGAATCCCATGGCATTTGACGTTTTCAAAGAGCGGCGGTGTGTGTGTGTGTGTGTGTGTGTGGCGGTTGTGGCCTCTCCAGAGGCTGCTGTGACTCAGCCGGTTTGTGTTGCTCTCAAAACACACTGCACGCACCGTACATTACCACGTGGTTCTTCTGCCGTGACAAGCAAGCTTGTGTATCTCTTGACATCCTGTTCAAGGTTGCTGTGGTGAAAAAAACGCACTTCTCTGCACCGCTGAGCGAAGATCCCCGAAAAAAGCAAATAATATCCAAGCAGAACCTGGACACATTGCTTCGGAGGTGGCAATGGATCTGTGATGATGAATGCAATAAAGGGATGGGTTGAGATGAATGCGTATGATGGATTGCCTCCCACCCAGCCCAGCCCCAGCCGCCAGGAGGTTCGTCGGCGAACCACCCAACAACCGAAGGGCGGTGGGAAGGGGGGAGGGGAGGGAAGGATGCGAAGAAAGTTTGAACAGGGCAAGGGAGGGTGGGGAGAGGAGAAGCAAAGAGAGTGACAACCACACACACACACACAGGGTGGGCAATGATCCGCGCAGGATCTCCCCACACAAAACGTGGTCACCACACACACACACACACCGACACCCGGCGACACTCAATGCGATGGGAATCAAATAATGAAATGAAGTTCTATGAGAGCAAGGGCACCACCCGACACCCCTCCCCCGCTGACACGGCGAGGGAAGGGCCGTGGAGTGGAGTAGCGCCTTCTGCTTTCATAACGCATGCACTGGTGGATACTCGCCGTTTGCAGAATGCAGAGGAAGCATTGATGATGAGATGATGAGTTGTGTGTGTGTGTGGTGGTCCCAACACTCCCAGGGCGGGGATATGCCCTTGCATGTGAAACAGTCAGTGGTGGGGAGAAGGGGGCCATTCTTGGCACCCCTGAAAGAAAAGAAGTGCGAAAAGGGGTGCATGCAAGGGAAGGTACGATGTGACAAAGCTTCTGGGTCGTGGGGTCAAAAGAGAACCAGTCACTGTGTGGGTGTGGGGGCGTCACCGCACCCCACCCCACTCGCCACACACTGCCAGCAGGCAGGGTTGTGTGCTGTGTTGTGTTGTGTTTGTGTTGTGTGTGGGTGTGCTGCAGGTAGTATATTTGCCTGTTGTTTCATCCTGTCCCAAGAAATGAAATGGAACATGGACGAATCGGAATCACCTACCACAGCAACGCTCAGTCGATCCAGGGGCGGGCCTGCTTGATCTCCAGGTGGCCACGGCTCCCGTCAGCAGTGTAGGTGATCTTGAACTCGATGTCCATTGCAAAGGCGTCACCGCCGTTGTAGATCGGCTTGAAGTGGTCCTGGATGGCGCTCATCGCCACACGCAGCTCTGTGATCTCGGCGTCCGTCAGCACGTTCGCAGTCGGGACGGGCTTCCCGTAGACAGTCTCCACGTTCGAGTGGCGCATGTACTGCTTGATCCACATGTACTCCAGGTCCCCGTTCGCGTCGCTCCCGATCACCTCGGCCAGCAGGAACTCGTCCGGGACGGAGTTGACCGTCTGCCCCCCGACCACAATCGGCTCCGGGTTCGTCACCGAGATCTCGCCGTACTGCACGTTGACGTAGTGCCCCTTCGTGCCCTGCTGGTAGATGTTCTTCGTCACACCCACCCCGTTCGCCTGCTCGTCCCCGTAGCTCGTGTGCACAAGCACGCCCATGTAGGTCTTGAAGTGGTCGATGCGGTAGAAGTCGCGCTCCTCAAAGGCACGGAACGTCCACAGCCCGGCCCACACCTTCTTCGCAGACTCCGCAATCTCCCCCTCGTCAGGGTCGTGCGTCGTCGACTCGTACAGCCCCGCCCCGTTGAACCCCGCCAGGTCCTCGTTGTTCGTGCTGGACCGCAGCCGGATCGACGTCGTCGCCGGCCAGAAGGGGCGCATCGCGTTCAGCTTCGCCGAGATGGCGGCAGGCACCTCGCCCTTCTTCACCTCCTTCCGGAACGCCTTCAGCCTGGCGTCGCGCACAGACACGTCGCTCTGGAAGGTCGCGTCGGCCATCAGCGCCTGGATCTGCTCGTTGAACGACTTGCCCGACGCCTCCTCCCCTGCCGTGCACAGCCTGCGGAACTCCCCGTTCGGTGTCGGCAGCATGGTGGTGGGGTCCACGTCCACCCCCTCGCACCGCTTGACGTTCATGTAGTCGTTGTACACCGAGAAGGGGATGGCGTACCCGTCCGGCACCTGCGAGCGCGGCAGCACGCGCGCAAGCTCTGCAACGTTCGCCGCCTTCGCCCCGTACCGCACCCAGTCGGCCGTGCGCAGACCCGTCAGGCGTGCGGGCTCCGTCACCGACAGGTCGCTCAGGGGCGTCTGCGGGGTCGCCGGCCGCACGCTCTCCAGCCACGCGTCCGCCTCCGCCTGCGTCGCCTCGCGCAGCGTGTACCCGTCCACCGACACCGTGTACTGCACCACCTTCCCCACGAGGGCCGTGATGGTGGGGTTGGACGACGCGTCCTTGATGTACGCGTTCGGCATGTTGTTCTGCTTCGCCTTCAGGTTGATGTGCGACAGTGGCGTCTGCGGGGCGTCCGTGATGATCCCACCCACGTGCGACAGGTCGTTCGGGATCGCCTTGAAGATCACAACGTCCCTGACGGAGAAGGTCTCCGACCCGGTCTCGATGACGCGCAGCGTCCCGTACCCCTGCCCCAGGTTCAGCGGCGAGAAGGTGACGCTGGCGAACAGCTCCTCGCTCAGCACAACGGCCACGTTGGCAGCCTCGAACGCCGCCTTGTCAGCCTTGTAGATGTTGAGCTGCGAGTCGCTTGCAGGGAAGTGCGCAAGGCGCCCGGCCGCCGCCGCGAACTGCGCCTGGATCAGCAGGTACGCCTTCCTGGTCAGCGCCGCCGCCACCGGGTCCGTCGGCCAGAACTCCACGGTGTACAGCCCCTGCGCGCCTGTCTGCGACACGAAGCTGTCGTGTGCGATGATCGTACCCGCAAGGTTCTTGCGCGCGTCGAAGAAGTATGTCTCGTCGTTGAAGCGCCCCAGGTTCGTGTATGCCTGCAGCACGTCGCGCGCAAAGTTGAAGTGGTACTGCCACAGGTTCGTGTTCATGAAGTACAGCTGCGGGCTGTCGGTGTCGATCCCCAGGATCAGGTACTTCACCTCCAGCACCCCCAGCGCCCCGGGCACAGAGCTGCGCGATGCGAGCGCCTCAAAGCGGTCGCGCGTTGGGATGGCCTGCAGGTAGTCCCCCGCAGGTGCGGTGGCCGAGCACGTCCACTTCATCGTGAACCCGGTGCGCGTCTCTGCGGAGTCGGACGTGAACTGCACAAGCACCCCCTGCTTCCCCTGCACCAGGATGGGCTGCGGTGCCGTTGTCCCCGACGTCCGCAGCAGCCGCGTCCCCGCCTGCCCGCCCGTCACCTCCTGCACAGTCACAAAGTCGTAGTTCGCCTCGGTGTTGAAGGCGGTCCACTGCAGCTGCAGGTACGACGCGCACTCCACAAACCAGCACGGGCTCTGGCTGTTGGCGTACGACCCGCTCCCAGACGGGTAGTCCAGCGTCCCGCTCTCCCCGGACAGCGGCGTCTTCTCCGCCGTGCACGCCGCCGGGTACACCACGGGTGCAGGCGGGGTGGGCGTCACACCCACAGCCCCCTCGCACGCCCACGTCAGGTCGAAGCCGCCCCCGCTGACGAACCGGTCAGATGTGAAGACCACAAGCGCCCCGTCCTTCCCCTCCACCGACAGCGGCGACGGGGTCGACGTCCCCGACACGCGCAGCACCTCGGCCTCCACAGCCCCGCTCGCAACCGGCGACGCCAGCACGAAGTCGTACCCGCTCTCGGTGTCGAGGCGTGTCACCGTCAGCGTCAGCTTCCCTGCGGGGCACCCGACAAACCAGCAGGCATGCAGGTTGCTGCCGTAGCTCCCACTCGGGGGGTACTTGATCGTCCCCCCCGTCCCGGAGAGGGGCTGCGTGCTGGTGCACTGCGAGGGGAACGCGAACGCCGCCTCTGCGCCAGCAGCCCATGCTGCAGCAAGGCTCAGCAGAGCCGCACACCGGGCCACCATCTTTGTGTCTGTGTTGTGTCAGGCACAGGTATATTCTGTTTGGGTGTGATGTTGTGCGCCGTGATGCTGTGCTCTCGTGTTGAAACAAGTGAACCCTTTCACAAATGATGCCCCGAGGCGGTCGCCAGCAACAGGGCTGCCAGCTGCACTGCCCCTCCACCTTTTGACCTCCTGCACGCACCCAGGCCGGCTTGCGTAAGGTTCGGTGCCATTGTTGTCGGCTTTGCCCCTCAACCGCCTCCAGTTTCATCCTCACACAGTGGTGTTGTCGTCACACAGACACACGTGATGGTGCCAATCCGAATACAGAGAAGTGTTTGTTGTGTTAATCATGGAGGCACCGCAGCCGCGGGACGAGCACACGACCCATATCCACAAGAGGAAGGGTCTAGCAGAAGGGCGCGGGGTTGTAGGTGTGGGGTGCTTGGGGGGGTCCGTTGGTGTTGCTGGTCGGTCGCAAACACAAGTCAGAGCCACCCCCCTCTCAAGTGGAGAAGCAGCAGGCTGCCACACCCCTGGCACTGCTTGGCACAGAGCGAAGGACTGGCGGATGGCAATGTACAGACACATCTGCACACCTGCGCAGATGCAGAATCGCCAGATCAAATGCCCCCCCATCACCCGGGGCTTGGCCTGGGCTCCTCACCGTTTGCCCTTTGATGCAAATCCACCAGCTAACCAACCCCGAACACGCTGCGGCTTTCCCGGTCGGGTCTGCCGCGCACACCCCGTCTGGCACGGCTGCACAGAGGGGGTGGGGGATGCAGCCTCGCAAAGCCACCCCCACTCCAACCTAGCACACGTGAATCATTTGCAGCAGTGCTGAACACACCCGAGCGCTGCTGATCGTGATGCGATCTCCGCGTGTGCGCACACCACCCCACCCACCCCCACCCCCCCCCCCCCATCCCACTGAGAAAACACTTTTCTTGCCTTTGGTGATTGATGCAGGTGTGATATGTAGAGAGACGGAGAGAGAGAGAGAGAGACAGAAGAGAACTGCCGCCTTGTTCCCGCATGGCTGCGTTCCACCCCCCGCTCCGCCCACCCCCAACCCCCCGCCCCTGTTGGGGGCAAGGGGGAAGAGAAAGAGGGGGACAGCACATGGAACGGCAGTGTATTGGCGCAGGAGGGGGGGGGAGGGGGGGCGGGGCAGCAGTCGGGACGCTGTGTGTGTGTGTGGCCCGCCTTGTGCCGGGGGGGTGTGTCTGTTGTTGTTTGCCGTGTGTTTTTTTACACATTCTTCCTCCCAGAGAACCTCTGGAACTTTTTGTACTTTTCGAACTCCTTTTTCCGCTTCTCCTTGTCGGCGAGCTTCTTCGCCGCCTTCTCGTCCTGCTGCTTCCGCCACGCCTCCTTCGGGTCCTGCCCCTGCGAGGCGAACTCGCGCATCGCCTTGTTGCGCTCCCTCCCCTTGTCTGTGATGCGCTGGAGTTTCTGCAACGCGTGGACAGACTCGACAGCAAACTCGACATCCAGACGCTTTCCCCCGAAGACATTCGGGTTGTTGTTCAGATCGCGCAGCACATGCAGGGCAACCTCGTGCTGCCGGAACTCGACGAAGGCAAACCCGCGGCTCATGTTCGTGCCAGGGTCCTTCACCACCCGCATCATCTTGATGAAGGGGTTCCCCTTGATAGCCGCCTCGGCGCTCGGTGCAAACTCCGGGTGCTCTGCGGTGAAGCGGCGGACGGAGTCCGACACAATCTTCTTCAGCTGCGAATCATCCGCACTGGGGGGCAGGTCACGCAGCGACAGACGCGTGTCGGACACGAAGAAGTTGGGGTCCTTGAGCTGTGCGGGGTGGGTGGCGGAGAGATTAGATGGAAATGGCCATAGCACAGCGCCCCTCCCACCCCACTGAGCACCACCCACGCAAAGCAGAGAAGGGATTCCTGCCCTCCCACCCTTCCCACCCCCCCCTGCTAAGCAGCCTATCGCATGATGTGCATACCTTCTTCTTCTTCAGCTGGTAGCGCTGCTGCAGGAGCTGCAGCCTGTTCTCCGAGAGGCCGTAGGCTGCTGTGGTGTTCGCGAGGATACGCCCCTCCTCCAGGAGCTTCAGGTTACGCGGGTCAGCCACAGACTCCTTCACGCGCTCCCTCTCGGCCTGCCGGGTCAGGCCCTGGGCCTCGCCCTTGTTAACAACGGTGTTGACCTGCAGCATGCGCCCGTTGAAGGGAATACCACCTATGCTGTTCTGCTCCAGCGCCTTGCCCTTGAAGATCAGCTTCTTGAGCAACTTCTTCGACTGCACATTCCCGCCCTTCGCGGCGCTGCCGCCGGCTGTGGTGTCCAGAGGGGGTGGTAGTGAAGAGGAGGAAGTGCGAGCTGCATTGAACAAACCACGACGGGCATATCATTTGTGCCGCCAAATCTGGTGCAATAAAATCAACTCCTGCAGCCCTGCTGTGGAGGGTTTGTCATGTGTTGCCCCAAACAGGTGCCCCCTATATGTTGGCAGGCCACGTTGTGAGCATATCCAAGAGGCGGTACAGATCGGGCTGACACGGCTCACCGAAAAACAGGCTGATAAACCGCCTGAGTTTGACCCGAGTTTGGTGGAGTTTGGTGGTGGTAAACTGGAGTTTTTCGGAGATTGATTTCGGGCAAAACCAGGTGGATAAACGAGAAACGAATCACCCCACCATACCTTCCATCTCGTGCAGCGCCTTCTGCGCATTGCTCTCGCTGATAGCCTTCTCCACTGCAGACTCGGAGGCGAAGTGGATGAACCCGGTTCCGATGAGATGGCCTGTGGTGTGGTGTAGTGTGGTGTGCGGCACGTCACGAGTTGCGATGCCGGCGGAGGCTGTGTGTCCCCCCAGCCCTTTTTTGCGGGGTTTATGGGGGGGGGGGGGAGGGGCGTTTTGGATACAACACAAAACCAACAAAAAGAGGAACAGGGCAACACGCAGAACACATGCCGGCAATACCTGATTCCTTGTCGCGAACCAGGAGGACGCGCTTCACCTTGCCGAAAGCGCTGAACCTTTCAGCCACATCCTCCTGCGTGCAGTCGAATGGAAGATTGCCGACGAACAGCTGTGCCGACTTGTTCTCCTGCTGGTACATCTGCTTCCTGCGCTTCGCAGCTGCAGCGGGAGTCTCCTCGACCTCGGCGCCCTCTGCCGCACCCGCCTCACCGCCGCCCTCCTCATCGCGCTTCCGCTTCCGCCCCTCCTGCGCCTCAGCAGCGGCGCCCGCCTCGTCCTCCTTCAGCAGCCGCCCGACACGCGCCTGCCACCCCTGCTTCTTCCGTCCAAAGGGTTTTCGCCCCATTGTTAGCACGGCACCGCAGGCCCAATGTCCCCTGCCTAGCAGGGCAGGGCGCAGGGAGGTGGGGGCGGTGTATCGCCTCCAAGCACTGTCCGCAGCAGTGCCCGCCCACCCGAGGCTTGGCGAGGGCGGTGGGGTGTTTTGTGTAGTGTAGATGCCCTGGTTGGGGGTAGTGGTGGAGGTGGCAGGTCGTGTGGCATGGCATGGCATGCCGCAGCAGGAGAGGGGGTGGCCTTAAATGTGATATGTGTAGTTCTTGCGCCATGTTGTGCGAAGAATCATATTTTCTCGACAACACCCCAGCGCAGGACACCGACAGGGGGGTGCATGCTGTGGTGATGCAGTGTGATGTGGGCCCTGTAAAAGGGGCATTGGTTATTTGTCGTCTTTCTCAAAACACACTGCACGCACCCTACCCCCCCCCCCTTCTCTCTGTCGCGGTGACAACAAATCAATCAAAACACAGAGCACCAGCAAAATCACAACAACCCAAACGGGGGACGACTGTGGCGGGACAACCCAGGGGAGCAGGATAGGGGGCACCCTAACACACCCTCCCTTCCTGCTGCATCTTAGAGCTGCGGCAAGAGACTCGCTGGGAACACAGATCATCAAACAGACACCCTCACTGCCGGGGCTCTGTCTCTCCTCTGCAACGAAGGGCTTGCCAGCGTGCCGGGTTAGGGAGGCACGCAGCCAGAAGCACTTCTGGGGGAGAGTTTGGGGCAGGCGGGGCATGAATCGCTGACCACACGCGACACTTTTTTTTCGGGGGGGGGGGGGATAAAGTAAGATGGCCGACGCAGAGCCGGTCGGAGTTCGACCAATCGACACCCTATTCCCCTCCCCCCAACCAGCGTGCCGTCAGGGAGGGCGAAGCCCGCCCCACATAGCTTTTCGGGGGTTAAACGAAGGAACCACTCGAGTGTCGCAAGACCCCCCCGAAGGGCGGCTCCCGAGAAGCTGCATGCGGAGGGCTAGATAGGCGTATGCACCCTCGGAAGGGAGTGGGGGTGGGGGTGTGGTTGAAGGCGGGGTGTCAACCAGCAAAGAGTCGCATGGGTGGTGATCGCAGGAAAGGGGGAGGTGGGGGGTTTTCACTCACCACGCACCGCAACTTCCCTCCCTTGTCTGGCTCTGCTCAACAGCCCCGAAAGGGAAAGTCTGCGATAACAAGGCAGTGATCCGTTTCGTTCTTCGCAGGCTGCACGTGCTGCAGCACCGCGCGGCGCATCGTCGGCGCAGCACCCAGAAGCGACCTCGACACCCACACATAGTCGACCCTCACGCAGTAGACAGATGTGTTCAGCGGCACGGGCTGCACCTCCGACAGGGCCTTACAATCCACACCGCCCGCACGGGCAATCCGCTCCACCACATCGAACGCCGGGGGGGACACACCCGCCCTGGCACGCATCTGCGTCACATCCTCCATCGCCTTCTCCGAATAATCCCCGCGCGCCAGGCTGTTGAGATCCCCCAGGAGAAGCCAGCCGTCGACCTGCAGGGCATCCGCCCCTGCGTCCTCCTCCACCCCGTCAGCCACACCGCCGCCCACGCCTGACTGAAAGCGGGGCCGGGCCAACCCGATGTTGTCATCCGTCTTGCTCCCCGAATGCGGGGCGCGACTCTTGATAGCACGCACAGCCGCGGTGTAACCCTCGAGTGACAGGCTGCCCCGCCTGTAGGTCTCCTCCACCTGTGCCAGCTGCGCAGTCACCTCGTCGTAAAGCCTCCGCCTCTCTGCGGCGGCGGGGCTCCCGAGGCCTGCCCCAGACACAGCAGGGTCCAGACGGCGGGGACTCCCTCCCACCAAGTCCAGCGCTTCGACGGAGGGGCACGGGGGTGCGGCATCGCCTTCGCTGTGCGACAAGGGGTAGGCGCTGATCTCCTGCAGCAAAACCTCCAGCTGTGCAGCGCGGGTTCGCTCGGACAGATGGTCCAGATGTGTGCCTGCTGCCAGGATGTAGTAGTGGGGGTCGTCGCCAGGCGGGCCGACGGCGAATCTCACGAGCGATGCGGCGCGTTGTTCCATGTAGTGGAGCGTGGAATGCGGGTCCCTTGGGACGAGGGGTGTCTTCTGTGTGTGCGTCGCGACAGCGCAGCCCCCACGCTTCACCAGGATCAGGTTATAGAGGTCGAAGTCGGAGCCGGCGCTCCCGACGACGCTCATGCCGAGTTGGCTTGCGAACTCGTGGGACACCGATTTGTACACCTCCTGCAAGCACAGGATGTCAGGCAGGTCGCCCTGCGTCGCGCTGCGCACGAATTCCGAGAGTGCCTTTACGCCTCCGTTGAACATCTGGACGTTGAGTGTGGCGATACGCAGGGCGCCTTCAGGTTTCCCACGCGGGTGGGCGCATGACGATGGCGCCGGGGTCTCGAAGCTTCGCACCATGTCTCGGTGGAGGGTGGGGACAAACAGGAATCGCCCCAAAATGCTTGCACACTTCAGGAATCCTCTTCCTAGAGCTTCCAGTTTATTTCTTTTTGGCGTGTGTGTGGGGGGTGTGGGTTTTTTGCCGTCGCTCCGAGGTGGGGTGCTCAGGGTATGTGGGGCGACGTGCTGTGTTGGGGGCAAATAAGGAAGGCCTGTTGTGAGGAAGGGTGGAGGTGGGATGGGGCGGAATCACTGCATATTGCGGAAGGCGATGCCGCCGCGCCCGGAAGGCAGCGAAGGGATTAATGCATCATATAGACACCCCATCCTGTGGGGATGCCAATTACGGACTACCTTTTGTTGAGCGCACACTTGCTGTCTCAAGGCTGTGTTGAGGCCCTGTGAAGTGGCATGAAAGGTGCTAATCCAAAAGCGGGAAGGGAAAAAAACTGCCGTAACAATTTCCTTCGTTTCAACAGCGACTTTGCTGCGCTTCGTCGCTCGAAGAACTGAATAAAAAATTTCTCCCAGGGAGGGGGGGGGGGGGCATCGGAGAGGTTCGGGAGGGGGAGGGGGGGGGTGTCAATCCCGTGCCACGTCTGGACCTCTCGCTGTCTCGCTCCTCTCCACCCTCGCGCTTCGAAGGAGGGGGGGGGGGGGACGAGACGCGGAGGGGTGGTGGTGGCGGCGTCTAGATTCCCACTGCCAACTCTTCTTCCCCTTTGGGGGGGGGGGGGGGGTATCGTCACACGGTGGGATCTTGTAAATTTTACATGTATAACTACAAGTATATACATGTATTACCGTATACGTAAATATTATGGAACGTAAATATTATGGAACGGGCCCATTTTTGGCCGGTCCGTTCCATAATATTTACGTTCCAAAATATTTACAGGGCCAGTTGGGGACTCGGTGGTGAGGACGGCTTGCGTCAGGAATCGCGCGAAAAGTGCACGAGTAGGTCCCGTCAGGGACTCTGCATGCCGTCCGATCACCTGGTCCAAGTCCCCGAGTCGCAGAAAGCCCTGTAAATATTATGGAACGAAAAAAATCTGGAACGCCAACCCACCAGCGTTCCAAAATATTTACGTTCCATAATATTTACGTTCCAAAATATTTACGTATACGGTATACATGTATAATACTTGCATGTCAACTATTATACATGTATAATACATGTATATGCCTGAAATATACATGTAAAATACATGTATATCAAGTAAAAATACATGTATAATACTTGCATGTCAACTATTATACATGCATTTTTACTTGATATACATGTATTTTACATGTATATTTCATGCATTTACATGTATTTTACATGTATAATACTTGTCATGCAAGTATTATACATGTAAAATACTTGCATGACAAGTAAAATACATGTATAATACTTGCATGACAAGTAAAATACTTGCATGCAAGTAAAATACATGTATTTTACTTGCATGCAGGTATTTTACTTGTCATGCAAGTATTTTACATGTATAATACTTGCATGACAAGTATTATACCGTAAACGGAATAAATCTGAACCGTAAGAAGTCCTGGACGTAATAATTCTGGACCGTAAAAATTCTGGACCTCGGGGGGTCCAAACCGATTGGACCTTTTTTCCGGTCCAGAGTGGTTTGCTGTTCCCCCCCAAGAGCACCGGGTTTCTGCTCCCGCGGGAAGCGTTCACAAGCGTGAACGGGACTTCCCCACTGATCTGGACCCCCACGAGTGGGGGTCTGAACCCCACTATCGGGGGTCGTATGGGCACCAATAATAATAGGCAGTGCAGACTCCCGATATCGGGGGTCCAGACCCCCAATAGCGGGGGTCGCTCTGACCCCGCCCCAGACCCCCGCTCCAGGGGGTGGGGGTCCACCGTGTGAGAAATCGCCATGTATCGCCAAGTCCCCCAAACTGGTCTGGACCGGACAAATTCTGGACCTCGGGGGGGGTCTGGAGGTGGATTGGACCTTTTTTACGGTTCAGATTTATTCCGTTTACGGTACATGTATAATACATGTAAATGCATGAAATATACATGTAAAATACATGTATATCAAGTAAAAATACATGTATAATAGTTGACATGCAAGTATTATACATGTATTTTTACTTGATATACATGTATTTTACATGTATATTTCAGGCATATACATGTATTATACATGTATAATAGTTGACATGCATGTATTATACATGTATAATACATGTATTATACTTGTAGTTATACATGTAAAATTTACAAGATCCCACCGTGCACACAATACACGGGGGCGGTCGCAGTGCGGCAAAGGCTACAGAGCCACCATGTTAGCACCTCTGGAACCGCGGGCGGAGGGGTCAAGGGAGTACTCCAGTTCGATGTCTGCCCGTGTAAGGCGACGGTCGTCATCCAGGCCTTGCAGACGGGCACGCTCAACTTGGTTCTGGAATTTGTACATATCGCCAACCTGTTTCCAAGAACCGATGTCGTGCGATCTGCCGACCTGCCCCGAAATTGCGGAAGGCTCGCCTGCACTCATTACGTACGAGTTTTCAAGGCTGCCGTCCTCGATAATTCGGTGGTATAACACAACAGCTGCCAGGGCCACCACCAGGCGTGAGATGTGGTCCCTGATAAAATTCGAATACTGGACATCCTCGTTCTGGCGCTGTGGCGAGGTGATGACGGTGGTATGGTTGAAAGAGACAGAGAGGGGGGGGGGGGGGGGTAGTGAAATCGAATTTGAAGGGAGCACAAGAATGATCTTCCTTCGCTGAGGGGGGGGGGGGATATCTAGGATCTAGGGGGGGGCATTCTAGATACGGGGATATTCACACAAAAAGCAGATGATATAGGGGGAGAGACAGAGAGAGAGAGAGAGTAAACGTGACACAATCGCAAAATCACTCAAAACTTTGTTTTGCAGGCCATGAGGGGCAGTGATGTGCTGCACAATAGTGACAAGGGGAGGCGGTATTGATAAGGCAAGGGAGGGAGGGAGGCACAGCGTTAACATACGACATAGGCTTCTTCAGTTTCGTTGAACTTAAGGGCGAGCCACTTGTTCCCGCTCTGCATCACCATATCACGCACAACCACCCTTCGTGATTCGTATGCTGCTGACAACTGATTCTCTGACTGGTACTCGGCAAGTTTCCTCTCGTGCATCACAGCATCTCTCTCTAGCAGACGCAGGTCGCGACGTTCTTTGTAGTAGCGCAGCGCAGCCTTATCGTAGAGACTTTCTCGTGTCGGGTCGAACCCCGGTAGCCTCGCCATCGCCATCTGCAGGACGTCACCAGCCTCTATCTCTGCAGGCAACGCGGAAATGTAGTCTGTCGACCGCCCGTAGTTCGTCAGCTCGTGCTGTGGGTGGCAGTGTGGTGAAATGGCGTCATGACATGCGCAAGTTAGACCAGGGAACCGACCCCCAGGCAAGTGGGGTGAGGTGTAACGGCGTGGTGGCAGTGTTTAGTTGGCGGGTTTGTCCGCATGATCTTATGCATGCACCCCCACCGAATGAAACGGTGTGAGGCAGTTGCCCGCGCTGGACTCTCAAAACCAGACAGATCCTTTTCCCCCCGACTAACAATGATCTGCAAACTCTCCTTTTTTTCGTTAAACGCTGCCAAACAGCTGTGAAATACATCAACAAAGCTGCACAACACACCTTGTTTCTCCGCTCGAAGCCGTAGAGAGAGCGCTGCTTGCTCCCAGGTATCGCCAGGCTGTGTTTGGCGACACCCTCAATCTTTCCAGCCTTCGCCTCCGCTGCAAGATCGCCGAACGGATTCGACTGCATGGAGCTCGCCACCCCATCACTGAAGTCCAAGATATGACCTTCCTGGTGCGCAGTCGGGTTGTCAGGTGGGTTATACTTGAACATTATACTGGAGTTCCCCTCATTGTCGACACGAGAATACACATGTTTCGGGTCGTAGTGTTTCAGCGCCATTTCATCCCGCTGCCGCTGTGTGAGCGCCGTTTCATCAAAATCGATGTCAAACCCGGTGTCACCCACCACGTTCGGCGATGTGGCTGAGAGGTTCAGCTTCGACTGGTGAAGCTCCTTCGCTGGTGCCGCCGCTTCCCCACGAGTGACCACATCACTCGGCCCCGCACCTGACGCAGTTGGCACTGCCCCCCCTCCACCCGCAGGAGGGGGTTGTGAGGGTGTTGGCGGCACACCGCCCCCTGCCCCGTCGCTCTGCGGTCGCCGCTGCAGTGTTGCATCAACAGCACCGCAGCGCAGCGCCGCCACACGGCACGACCTGATGCACGACTGCATCTTGTGTGTGGCGCGTGCCCCTCGCCCCCCACCACCCCCAGCACCGCCTGGCATTGCGTGGGTGGTTAGGTTGTGCCGCATTGGACGCATTGTGAAGTCACAATGGGGGAATGGCGGGCCGTTGACAGAACATCTTGGGCTCCGAAGAAATGGCAAAATGTGAAAAAACTTCGTGGCAAATGGGGGGGGTGTGTGGGAGGGGCAGGGGGTGGCTTGCGACTGGCAGGTGACACGCAACTACCCTGCGCATACACAACGTGGGCTACAGCCCACAGGCCAGAGTGATTCCGCGTTGGAGGGGAAGGGAAGGGGAGATCAGTGGTGGCGGTGGCGGGGCTTCGCTCCAGAAATGCACAAAGCAAGTGGGCCGGCCCTGGCAAAACGAGTGCCGCATGCCGACGCACTTTGGCACAGAGCCAGCGACCCCACCCCCCCACCACGCACACATCCCCTCACCCGCACACCCGTTGCTACTTTTACTTTACCCGATGCTGGCTACACAGGAAGCCGGTCTACCCTATTCAAACCTGGAAAACACACATACACACATCGTTTTGGAGAGGTGTAGAGCGGGCAACGAGCACCTGCTCTTGAAGTGATCTCCACTGTTCACGTACACGTTCACCATTTTGTTTGCATTTATGATCGCATCATAAGAGTTCACCCGGCGGCAAACCCAAAATTTCGTGGAGCGAACTCTGTGATGATACATCTACTGCAGGCACGTTAACCACACGTTAACCGTTGTTGTTCAGGGGAGGTCACATCGAACGAACTCCGATGCCTGCCTCTCCTGCAGGCGCACACAGCACGGTTAATTGTTTGCTTCTTTGCAGCAGTGTCGAGTGCACGGAGCAAACCTGCTGTTGATGCGATCACTTCGGCCCAACCCGCGACGCACACATGCACCTTTCATTTTATTTGGTGACAAAGTGTAGGTCGCACGGAGTAACCTCCTCCCATAGGAACCATGCCTACCCCACCGTGCAGGCGTGAATCTTAGTAGGAGTGTCCGAAACACCGCGGAAGGACTCTGCTGGGGATACACATGCAGGGGAAACCATTTTTTAGGGAAGCGAAATCACCGCGCCGAGGAGGGGGGGGGGGGGGGCTTTCACCTCCGGGAGTCATGACCTCCCGAGTCGGCTCGCAGGGGGGGGTGGGGAGGGGGGCTAGGTAATTACCCCCCGATGGAGACACAGCCGCGCAATTGTGTTGCAGTGGCGCTTGCTCTGGGCGTTAGCGCCTCAAGCAGCACACCGGACACGGGGACACGAAGGTTTTATATGTGTGTGGTGGCGACGTTGGCGCGGATATACCATGTACGGATCGTGGCACCACCCTGTGGCGTTTTGAAACCAGAACTCTTGTTGTGGTCCTGACCACGCTCCTATGGGGTGCGTGCGTGTGTATTTGACATCAAACCTGACCAGAGACCGGCGCAAATATCGCGGCAAAAGGCGGTGCAAGGTTCGCTTTTGTAATTTGTTTCTTTACTGAAACGCACACGGAAATGAAGACTGATTTACAGATAAAACGAGAATGGTGGATCAGAAAAGACCAGATAGGAAAGGTGCAGGTCCGGCAAAATCCGGCGGCTTTGAGGAAGGGGGCGGGGGGGGGCTGACGATGGCGGGGGCGGGCCACGGTTAAGCTGAAGACGGGTGAGACCAGGACTGGCAGATTCGGCCACCTTGTGTATGTGGCTTTGAATAGCAGCACGTCAAACACCACTCCAGGAAGAGCGCCTGATGGTGAGAGGGCGACAGGATTCCTCAGATCACTTCTTCTTCTCCGTCGGCAAGGCCGAGGGGTGCGGTGGGAAGAAGAAGAAGAACGGCTGGATCAGCGAACCCTGTGGCGGTGTGTGGGTAGGAGTGGGGTTTACAGCTCCAGGGCACGGGGTCCCCCCCCCCCCCCCTCCCGAGGACTGAATTTGGAACAATTCCGGAGGCACTATTCCTCCGCGCTCAACCAGAACCAGCAGTGCTGACACACCGAGCGTGGAAAGACCTCAAACACATACCGAGGAGCAGGTGTCAGATGAGCAAGACGTTGCCTTCGACGATCCAAGGGAGAAGGCACTCCGTGGCGAAGGGATGTTGGCACGCGGGACACCGACAGGGGGGGCCTGCTGGGTGGGGTGTGGGGTAGGCGGGGGGGTCAGGATGCATGTTCAGAAAGGCCACATGGTTTGCTCCGGCACACACACACACACAGCTATCTTTTTTCGCACCTATTTTAAGGCCTCATGGCAGCGTCCGGCACCCCGAACACATCGCCACCCACAGCAGGCAAACCGTTCCTCCAAAACAGAAAAAATTCACCACAACCCCCTCCGATGCCCCCCCCCCCCCCTCCACATTTTTCTCTCCTTTCAACATACATCACGCATCGTATACTTCGCTGAAGAGCAGTTGGATGAAGCACCCGACATGCGAGCCCCTTGCTCTGGGGGGTAGGTTTGCATGGGGTGGCGTGGGAGATACAAGGCCGGATGCGCAGGGTGCGCATAATGGTGACTATGATGGCTATGATGGCTGTGGTGGCTGTGGTGCGGGTGCGTCGGATACCCCGCAATCGGCGGCATCCCCGGGGGCGGAAACGCCCCGGGCCCCGGCACGCCCCCGCCCCCCGGCGCCCCCTCCGGCGGCGGGTGGTACGCCCCGTAGGGCCCAGCCCCCACCCCCGGGTAGTGCTGCATCAGCCCCGGCACCCCGGCCCCGCTGGGCACACCCCCGGCACCGCCGCCCTGCACACCGCGGCAGATCTGCATCAGCTGCTCCACAACGCTGCTGTGCTCGCCTGACCCGCCGTTCTTCGCGAGCACATCGGAGATCTGCTTCCGGAGGCCCTCCTCAGACATCGCGCTGGGACCCCCGAGCCCCGCGGCCTCCCCAGCCCCCACGCTGACACCCGCCCCTGCCGCCACAGCCTCCGACGCGGAAAACGCGGAGGACGGCGCGGACATCTCCTCGGGGTTGGACGCACTCCCCGCCTTCGACCCCGGGTCCGACATCTCCGCCGCATTGCCCTGCATCCCCAGGGCCGGGTCCACAGCCTGGTGCCCTGCCCCCAACCTGACATGCGCCGCGCTGTGCAGCGGGTGGGCTGCAGGCAGCACCCTAACAGGCGGGCCACCCGGCCCCAGCGTGCCCGGCAGCAGTATAGGCGACGCACCCCCGCCTGCCGGCTGCTTCGCAGCCGCGCTACCACCGCCACCCCCTGCTCCGGAGGGCGGCGACGACGACGCAGCTGCCTGCGCCTCATCCTGCTGCTGCCCCTGCTGCGAGCCCTTCCCAGCGGAACTCCCAGCGTGAGCCCCAGGTTTCGGCGGCTTCTTCGTCAGCTTCGTGGTGCACCCCCTGCACACACTGCTGGCAGGCGGCTGGACGCACGGGATATACGACCCATAGGGGAGCCACCCATAGGGCGGGGTCGGAGCCGGGACAGCCCCGGCACCCGAGGCCTTGGGGTGGTGGTGTGCCTTGCGCGCCTTGCTGCTGCCGCAGTCACTCCGCTTGGATGACGACTTCGACGGGGAGACGGGCACCGAGGGTGTCCCCGCCGACTCCTGCCGGTGGGTGCCGGGGGGAGCGCCGGGGGTGGCCCCGCTGACCTTCTTCGCGCTCTCCAGGCGGGAGCGGACCACGTCGTGGAGGCCTGCTGGGTAGGCGGAGGCGGAGCGCTCCTTCCCGCTGCTGCCCGGGCTGCCCCCCCTGGCGCTGAAGGCGCCGGCGGAGCTGCCGATGGCGTGGTGGGGCGACTTTTGCGCTGCGGCGGACAGCGTGGCGGCATGCGGAGGAGAGGGGGCGGCGTGCGGCTGGTGGTGCAGCGCTGCGGCGAACGCCGCCGCCGCGGCGGCGAGGCAGACCGCGCGCAGGGCACCCCCCTCTGCGGGTGTCGGGGAGGCGCAGTCCACCACGATGTCGGGGCAGCCGCCGCCGCCGCCGCCGCCACCTCGGGAGGAGGAGGTCGGAGTGCCGCGGCTGCTGCCACCGCCTCCGCCGCTGCCCTGCTGCTGCTTCTGCTGCTGGAAGGGGTTGTCAAATGCGCAGCCCGTCCCCTGCTGGTCGGGCTGATCCGGGGATGCCGATGCAGCGGCTGCGACGGACATCGCCACCGCCGCAGCGCAGGCGGAGCTGAGCAGCGCGTGCCCCGCAGCGCTGCTGCTGCTGCCGTCCTCCCCAGCGGCGGCGGCGCTGTGGCGTGCCTCCGCCACCCCACTGCCGTGTGGGTCGGCCGCCCCGTGGTGGGATGTGCCGTGCACCGCAGGGGCAGGGTGCCCGAAGGTGTGCATCGCAGAGGGGGCCAGCCCGCGGAGCTCCCCGGATGCCGACGGGGAGAAGCTCGACGTGGGGGTGTGGACTTGCGGGCGGGCCTGGTATACCCGAGGCGTTGCGTGGATGGGGGACTCCTCGGCACGCGCCGTGTGGGTGGTGGCGGTGCTGCAGCTGGTGGTGGTGTCGACGCTCTCGCGGCTCCTGTCCCCAGGGATGTTGACGAAGTCGATGTCGGGGCTCTGCGTGCCGGGGGACCTGGGGTGCGACGTGAGGGAGATGAACAGGGGGTTGTTGCACCTCTGGTCCTCCATCACGAGCGACCGCACTTTCTCCTGGATGTTCCCCGAGGTCAGCGCGCTGCAGAGGTCAGCCGAATGGTCGTCGATACCCACAGGGGTGCCTGCCCCATCGTGCGGGCTGCTGGTGCTGCTGGTTCCCGCTGTCGCTGCATCCCTCGGTGAGACTGTCCGCTGCAGGCGGTCCTTCGTCCCACGCACCGCGGCGTGCTGAGGCGGGGGAGTGCCCCCTGCCACCTGCATCTGCCCCTCATCGACCCCAGGGCTGTCCACGCCCCGCGGCTTGGCCTTCTTCGCCAAGGAGGAAACCGGGTTCTGCGGCAGCGGCTTCTTGCTCCCGGGAGGCACGTTCTTGGTATCCTTCTCCCTGATCTTCGTGCGGTTCGTCCGCATTGTGCCCTGCCTCCTCTTCCCCCCCCCCTCTGCCCCCCGGCTGCCCCCCACCCTTGCACTCAGGGAAGACCAGTGGGGGTGCGGATTGACCCGGCGCGTCCCCCCTCCACGGGAGATGTCCAGAGGCAACTCCTGTTGTGTGGGTGGCGATTTATGGTGGCGTTTGCAGTTGTTTTTGGTGGGGGGGGGGGGGGGCAGGGGAGCAGGAACAGGGAGGAAATGCTGTCCGGGGATACCGGCAGTGGGGGCCTGAGTTGCAGGGGTGGGGATTATCTCTCTGGAAGGAGCAGGAAGGCAAAATGGGGGAGGGGGAAGGGCGCGGCTCTGCGATCTGTATGTGATCTATATCATGCCCGAATGTGCACGCTTTTCGCGGACAGCCCCTCGACACCACCCCTGGCCCCCCCCTCCTTTGGGTCGGTCTGTGCGGGTGTCTGTGCGCACCCATCTTGTGTGGGATCTGGATGTACACAGGATAAACCGTGGTGGGGTCTTGTTTGGTGGGGGTACATAGCATGATGCGTCTTCCACCCCCATCCACGCCCGGCTTTTGGATTTGCTTGGAAACTCTATGTTTGGAGGATCTCTGCTTTGGCACAGGCCGCATCCAGATCCGAACTGTGTTGCCGCTCCCTCTATACCCCGAGTCCCTCTTGTGCCAAATGGAACTCTGTCAAAACTACGCGTCAAAAAAGCCCCTATTTTGTGAGGGGCAGGGTCACTCTCCACCACCCAGCAAGGGGAGAACACGGCACACAGAGAGCGGGGGGGAGGGGCGTCCGAGAAGGGCAAAGACAAAGAGAGAGAGGGTACCGAGGCACTGATACCTTGTCCCACACAGCACAAAAAGGGGGGGGGAGGGCGGGACATGTCACGCACAGGACAGGCACATCAAACACATGAAGGGGGGGAAGGTGGGTGGGGTGTCAGTCTTGACGAAATCTATTATCGCCCATCTACAGGCCAATCTGTGTTGCTATTTTCTACATTATGTGTTTCGCCGGGGGAGCAAAAGGGTGGGGGGGAGGATTGGTGGTGGCGGTGGTGGTTTGGAGTATGTGTGGAGTGGGTATAACATAAAGGCAAGTGAGAGCGTGCGTGGGTTTGGCCACGCAGCCCTGAATAACTGTGTTCCTTGCGATAGAAGCCGGAAGGGCCCCCCTCCCCCGGCGAATGGAAAGAACAGCTCCGAGGAAAATGGGGTCTCGCCGAGCACACAAGCACACATCACACACTCACACATGGCACAGCAAGAAATCTACCTCCCCGGGACCACCACGATCCCCCGTGAAGTTCTAGGCGTGCATACTCCGGTAGTTGACTACCATTCCCACCCACCCACCCCACTCACCGCAGAACAAAACGGGGAAGACAATGGGGAACACCTCAGTGCCGTCTCGTGAGTATTCCCTTGGGTGGCTCTTCGAGTGTGCCCGCCTGCCCGTGCACTGCTGTTGCAAGAACAGCGTTCGTCTCGGATGACCCGAACTGGTGTTCCAGGTATTTTGCCAGCTTCCAGGTGTAGATCAGCCAGCACATTACCAGGCCAAGCCCGAAGGACACGGTGGTCAGCAGCACCGACACGCCCTGGAGCACGTGAATCCAGCCGTGCTTCCACACGACCCAGAACTCCATCAGCCAGCAGGGCAGATCGCGCGACAGGAAGATTGTGTAGACACCGGCCATGATGCGGTTGCGGCGGCTCGACGCCAGCATCTGGTGGTAGTACCGGTAGGGCCAGAACATCAGCACGCTCCCGATGCCGACATACAGCACTGACCCTATCACGTTGCAGACGAAGTGCCCCACCACGAGGCTGTCACCCAGCAGCGCCTTCTCCCTGCTGTAGAACCACCACCACGCCATGAAGGACATGAACACCTCCATGAAGTACCAATACAGGAGGAACAGCGACGCCCGCGGCGCGCGGATCAAGGGAGGCATAGTTGGAGCAGCCCCTCTCTCCCGCTCTCGCTATCGCTCTCTCTCTCTCTCTCTTTTCTCGCTGCCCCTCGCCCGTGCCTTTCAGCAGGCCACACACCACACACACAGAGGAGGGGAGGGGGTGGGCGGAGGGGGGCGAGGGGATTTGCTGGTGTGTTAGGTGTGGACGTGTCGTGATGCAGTGCACAAAGCGCAGGTGTGGGGCAGATGGCATCTTGTGGCGGGCAAGAGTGGTGGGTGGGGTGGGAGAGAGGGGGAACTGCATGCCGTACCGGCCAACCTCTCTCCTTTGCAGGCGCTGCGGCTGCCGCTGTGTAAACAGTGGCTTTCCAAGCCGCCGCTGCCGCCGCCAGACACCCACCCCTGGCGGGTTCAGTGGGAACCAAACTGCGCCGAACAACCACGCCCACCCGCCTTCCTTCTCCCTCCCATTGGGGTGTATTGCACTACAAGGCAGAACTCCACGGCAAGATTCCTGTTTCTGTTTCACTGATGAGCAAAACCTCGGGCACACCCCTCTCCACACTGCCGCACGCTCTTCCCCCAGCCATGCTGCACTCCCTTCAGCTCTGAACCGACGTTTTGTTTTTTTTTCCCTCAAAGGCGCCTCCACTACTAAACAGGCTCCGACAGGGAAAGCTTGACGCTTTTGTTTCCCACCTCTACACCTCAGAGGAAATGCACCAAAACACTCTCCCCGACACCCCCCCACCCCCACAGCGAAGACTGCCCCTCAAGCTCAAAACCCCCCCCTCTCTCTCTCTCCATCTCTCTCTCCGGACAGGGCTCAGCTGCACGTCAGGGACAGCCTCCCCGCGACAGGCAACCCGCACAGCCTGCGGGACTGCCTCCGTGCCTCCGTCGCGAGGCAGCGCTTTGACTGCCCCCCGCTCCACACAGCACCGCACGTCTGCGGCCTCCCGATGGCAGGCTGCAACCCGACCGCCCACTCGGGACCCACCCCCAGACGGCAGCGGGGCAGCCAGCCACCGCCACAACCACCACCACCACCCCCCGCCCCCGCTGGAACAGCCAGGGCTGACGAGCCGAACCCCGCCGGCGCCGGCGCAACCGCCGCGCTCGACGAGGGCCTCCGGACCCCAGCCGGGCGTTGCTTTTGGGAAGCGCTGCTGCCGATGCTGCTGCCGGCGTTGCCCTTCCCCGCAGCCCCCACCACTGTGACAACCCCTACCCCCCCAGCGCCGCTCCGCTGCTGCTGCGGCCCGCCGGAGGCGGGAGCCGCATCCAGCGTGTAGTGGTAGTCAGCCCCGCCATCGCTGGCAGTGTCGCTGCCGCTGCCAGGGTAGCCCTGCCCGCCCCTGCACCGCGACAGCGAGGCGAGGGGCGGGATGACCGGGGGTGGCTGGTGGGGCTGTGCGGCGCGCCGGTTGGCCTTTGCATCCTCGAGGGCAACGCGGCGCTTCAGCTTCTCCTCCATCTGTGTGACGAATGCGGCCTGCGCCTCCTTCGCAGCGAGCACCGCCGTGTTGCGCGTGGTGAGGTTTGTCGATATGAGATGCGATATGTTGCAGAACTTCGGCTTCGGAAACCGCTTCTGCTGCCCCCGCCTCCGCACCCCTCTCGGGGAGATCTGCGTGGTGTACCGCCAACGCGGGGTCTGCTGCGAGGTATCTACGGTGATACCGCAGGCAGGCGACAGCAGCTCCGACTTCTTCACCCGGCGACCCCCTTGGCGTGCCTCCGAAGCGCCGCCAGGCCCGGCACCGCCGCCCGCCCGCCCCTCCTCCAACAGCTGGCTTGCTGCGGAGTATGCAAGGGAATCGGGGCCTTCGAAGGTGGAGGAGTGCAGCCAGCTCTGCCTTCTCGAGCTCCGGCGTGACTTGCGCAGGGTGGCGTTGGGGTGCCGCGTGGACCTCCTCCGTGACTTGGAGTGCCCAGCCCCGAAGGAGCGGAAGTGGAGGTACTCCGGAAAGCTGTTGGGGTCGATCGCATCGGGGGCGAAGGTATGCCCCACCTCGCTTCCCGCCTCCGCAGCCTGGGTGGCCTTCTCATCCTCTGTTGCGTCGAACATGTCTTTGAACTCAGCGTAGTCGATCAGGCCGCTCCCATCGGTGTCTGCCTCGGCGATGAGCTTGTCGATGTCGATCGTCAGCCCAAACGCCTTCACATTCTCCCGGAGAAGGTCGCTTCTCACCTCACCAGCCTGGTTAGAAGACCCGCCCAGCGCGTGGAAGGCGTGTATCGTGTCTGCCTGCTTCAGCAGCTGCTTCTCCTTGTAATCAGCGCGGAGCCCCTTCAGGAGGGTGCGGTAGCGCCGCTGGAAGTGTGGGGCTGGCAGGTAGTCCACCCACACCGTGTCCAGCCAGCTGTCGCAGATGTCGGCGCGGCCCTGATGCTCATCCTCCTCCAGCTGATGCAGCTCCCCATCGAGGTCGCGCATGTGGGGAGGTCAGGATGTCGCGGGGGGGGAGGGGAGTGCAAATCGTACCCCAAGGGAACAAGGGGGGAGAACCACCCTGCCCCAGCAACTGCAAAAAAGGCAGTTTTCGGGGATACTCCTTGTTGAGCGTAGGCTCCTGTGTCAAAGAAGGCTGTGGAAGCCCCTGTGTGAAGTGGCCTGAAGGTGTGATCATGTATGATACGTATCATGATCTGTACATCGCATCCTTGCGGGATCCGTAGTGGCCTGAGAGGTTATCGCAAAGCAGACTTGGGGTGGGGGGTGGGGTGTTCGGGTCGCAAGATGAGACAGCGCGAAGCCACCGACCTCGCCGCTTCTCCCATCAACGAGATCACCACCGCATCGTACTAACTGTGTTGGCACACAATGCCAGCGTGGTGCACTCAACAGACCACCCGTGGGGCCCAGGCACAGCCACCACCATACGTTGCAAACAGGGCAGGCCCCTGCCATCGAAGATTCAAGTCTGGTTAGGGCAGACACAAGCGGGCAAGCTTTGGGGAAGAAACAAGTGGCACACCACACCACACAACCCCCCCCCCCCCACCTCCCCAGACGCTTCACTTGGTTCAGAAACCCCACAAATAGCGCGCCCACCACCACCACCACCACCACCACTAACACCACTGCCCGCTGCTCCTCCACTTCGCCTTTCTGGACTCCACTAACACCCGCCATGCTGCCTCACAGCACTGCGACACAGGATGCGAAGTCACAGGGGATCTCCCTGACAAGCTGGATCGCGCCTGTCGCCGGGTCGAAGCTGTGCACTGCAACGCAGTCTGTCCTCTGCGGTTCGGGGTGCAGGTTGTCGGCCACCCGATGGCATGCCGCGAGCAGCCACCCGCCAACAAAGGAGATGTGCCGCGCGACGGTGCACGGGGATGCGAAGCGCAGGGCGAACTCGAGACGCCCGCCACCCCCGACGCGGAAAACGACAAGCTCGTTTGTGGACCGCGTCGCCGCCACAAGAAACCCTCCACACGGCGAGAATGCAATCTCCGAACCGCCCCTGTGATGCCACCGCAGCGATTTGCTCGCGTCGCTGAGGATCGGCACCCTCTCCTGAAGCACCGCCTCCACCCCGCCCACCCCCTCCGCGCGGAACACGCTGAGGGTGTTGTCCAGCTCGTTCATGCTGTACAGCAGGCCATCTCTGAGCAGCACCCTCCTGGGCCCGGTCCCCTCCCCAGCGTAGAAGGAACCGCGGGGCTCCCCGGTGCGCAGGTCGAGCAGCGTGACGGTGTCAAACCCCAGGTCGGACACCGCAACAACATCACCCCCGAGGGGCTCGATGTGGTGTGGGTGTGACGCCTCCTGCCTGTCGGCGAAAGCCGGGTTTTTCGGGATCGACCCCACAGTGGTGAGCCCGGCGTGGCCACCGGTGGGCTGCAGGAGGCCCCCCTTCACTGAGGGATCCTTGGGGATGGCGGAGACCGTCCCCCCCAGGTAGTTTGCGCAGACCAGCAGGCCCGGCAGGCCGGGCGCGATGTGGCAAGGCGCCCCGCCGACACTCACCTCCGAAACGCGTTTCACGGTTACCTCGTCTGCAGAGTCCTGGTAGGTGTAGGTGTAGCCTTGCACGACGCTGTTTGTGGCGGTTTCCCCCGTGCAGTAGAGGACACCTCCAGAGGCAGCCACCCAGGATGGGTTTGTGGCGGTGGCAAACTCCCCAGCAGGGCGTGCGGTTCCCTCAGAGGTGTCGAAGTGGAAGAGTTTGACAGATGCGGCATCCTTCGCTGCGATGTAGTCACATCGCCCTACGGCGAGGAGGAGCTGTGGCATGTGAAGGGGGGAGAGAGAGAGAGAGAGGGAGAGAACAACAGTGGCAGGAGCAGCAGCAGGCCCAGCGGGTGGTGTGCTGCCGAGTCTTGAGAGGGGGGGGGGGGTGGGGAAGTGTAAGCCTGCAGGTTGATGCCGTTGGGTGTTAGGGAGGAGGGCTGAACCGGAGGAGGAGGAGGGGAAGGAATTAAACTTAAAAAGCGAGAGGGCTTCTCGCTGATGCAGGGGGGAGGGGGGGGGGGGAGTGGAGATGTTGGAGGGGAAGATGGCCTGGGCGGCGGCAACACATCTCACCCCACCCCTTCCCGATCTCAAGCGAGGTTGCCTCTGATTCGTGCGTGATGGGTGACCCCCGGGTATTCATCGATTCTGAGAACACCTCTCAGGCGGGGCGTGATGTGTATATACCCACCTACATGATCTACATCGCACAGTTTTTTTCCTGCATTGGATGGCTCGGACCAACCAAATCTCTAAACCATGCGAGTGCTTCATTTGTTGTTCGGGCCTAACACGAGAGGTCTCACGCAACACCACCTCCTCCTCCTCCTCCCACCCCTTCCTCTTCTCCTGGATGCTTCACCGCAACAATCGCAATGTTCCTCGGGGAGGAAGTATAGCTGAAAATCGGAATCGCCCGCACCGTGCACCGCGCCCCACGCAACGCCTCTTTCAGGTAGACAAACCTATCCAAGACGAAGAGCGTTTCAATCGCGGGGGCGATGCACTCACGCAGCGTCAGCCACACCAGCAGCTCCCGCATCCTCGGTAGATACTCCGCATGCAGCGCACGCAGCTCCTCGATACCCGGGTGGGGCACCGCAGGGGCTGGCGGTGGCGCCCCTTCTGCGATGCCAAATCCACCGCCATCAGCGGGGCAGGTCAGGCCTGTCAGGTCGAGGCGTCTTACCTTCACCTTCCCAAGGCAGTGCTGAGCGTATTCCGGGAACTCCGCCTTCGCTGCAGCCCTGCCGACAGCCTTGATCCCAACAGTCTCTTTGTGCTCCGGGTAACACCTGTGGAGCACCACCTCGAGCAGGGCCCGGTTCATCGAAAGCCGTTTCGTCTGCCCAAACTCCGCATCCCCTGCGAGGTGCCACTTGTATGAATTCTCACAGGCGATCTGGGCGGAGGTGGGACCCACCCTCGAGGCCATGCCACCTAGATGCTCCCTAACGGGGAGCTCGGAGAAAAACCGCGACATGGGATATGCCGGCGGTGTGGGCCACCCCATTTTATAGTAGCAGCAACCCACCACAGCGAGGCTGGTGACCCTCCTGCAGGATACGAAGAGGCGAAGGAGCAGCGGGGTCAGGTCTCCGCAGGCGTGGAGACCGGCAAGGCAGAGGCCCTGTGACTGCTGTGATGCGGTGATGCCGCAGCTCTGGAGGAGGTCCCCCAACGAGGCATCGGATGTATCCGCAGAGAGATACGCCGGGATGTAGGAAACCAGAGGCGGTGGGGGCTGCGCCGCGCCGCCCCCGCCCCCACATTCCGCCTCCGAATCCCGCTTCCGCTTGACCTGCCTCGCCCTGCCGATCACCTCCTCCCTCTGCCGGGCCTTCGCGACATTCTGCTCCGCAGCTTCGATCGCCACAACCCGGCGCTGCAGCCCGAAAGACAGCATCGTTGGAAGATACCCCTGACCTGACCCCACGTCGATCACGCAGGGCGCCGCACAACCCTTCCTCTCCCCGTCGCCATCCGGGGAAGGTGCAGAGGGGTCGGCAGATGTGTCGGCAGCATCAAGCGTGCCAGGAGAGGGGGAGAGGCTCGGGAGAGAATCGATGAGGGCAGCCATGCGCTCCACCTCGTGCTGCTTTTTGAGTGAGAGGTTCCGCTTGAGGACGCCTTCGCAGCGGCGCGACACGGCAGACCCGGAAGGGAGTGCCCCGCTGTCGTCGCGCCGGAGGCGGTAGCGGATGCACCGCGAGAGGAATTCCCGCAGGTCGTCGGGGCAGCCAGGCACACCCTCCACCTCCGCGGGAACCGCCCCTGTCACGCACATCCGCAAGCTCTCCTCAGGAAGCCCCGAGAGGTACGCCATCCAGGCGTCAGGTATGGCCGCCCCGCACCCCTCTGTGAAAAACTCCGTGAAGCGGTTGCGGTGTAGAAAGCGGTGCTGCTCCAGAAACCCCAAGAGCTCTGTGCCAAAGGCGCGCAGGTCGTCCAGGTCATCGGAGGCAAACGCGCTGGCCGCGTCGGTGACAGGGTGTGGTGGCATGGTGTATAGTGGAGGGAGGGAGAGGAGAGGAGACTTGACTCTCTCTCCGCCCGGCGTGGTCAGCACCACACCAGAGGGGTGGGTGCGGTGTGGTTGTGGAGCCCGTGTGGGCACCTCCCTGGATGTGTGGCATGGTGGTGCACAGAGGCAGTGTGGGAGGGTCGGTTGGAGAGGGGGGGGGGGGGGGGTAGGGACCGTCTTACACGGTGGGATCTTGTAAATTTTACATGTATAACTACAAGTATATACATGTATTATACATGTATAATACTTGCATGTCAACTATTATACATGTATAATACATGTATATGCCTGAAATATACATGTAAAATACATGTATATCAAGTAAAAATACAAGTATAATACTTGCATGTCAACTATTATACATGTATTTTTACTTGATATACATGTATTTTACATGTATATTTCAGGCATTTACATGTATTTTACATGTATAATACTTGTCATGCAAGTATTATACATGTAAAATACTTGCATGACAAGTAAAATACATGTACCGTATACGTAAATATTTTGGAACGTAAATATTATGGAACGTAAATATTATGGAACGTAAATATTTTGGAACGCTGGTGGGTTGGCGTTCCAGATTTTTTTCGTTCCATAATATTTACAGGGCTTTCTGCGACTCGGGGACTTGGACCAGGGGATCGGACGGCATACAGAGTCCCTGACGGGACCTACTCGTGCACTTTTCGCGCGATTCCTGACGCAAGCCGTCCTCACCACCGAGTCCCCAACTGGCCCTGTAAATATTTTGGAACGTAAATATTATGGAACGGACCGGTCAAAAATGGGCCCGTTCCATAATATTTACGTATACGGTATAATACTTGCATGACAAGTAAAATACTTGCATGCAAGTAAAATACATGTATTTTACTTGCATGCAAGTATTTTACTTGTCATGCAAGTATTTTACATGTACCGTAAACGGAAATATTGTGGACCGTAATAAAGGTGAACCGTACTATAGGTGGACCGTAAAAAAGATGGAACAAATGGGATTTTTCCGGAACTTGGAACATTTTTACGGTCCACCTATTTTACGGTTGGGATCGTGGACTTGGCAGTTTTTTTTACGAGTTCCTTCGCGACGAAGTCGCGAAGGAACCAAGGAAATCGTACGACTGAAGCTGCAGGATTAACACCACAGGGCCTCAGCACAGAGTGTGCGCTCACCATCGTCCGGGAACTGTTCTCCCACAGTTACTGCAGGGTGTACTACACTAAAGGAGTACGATTTCCCTGAATTTTCCGGGCACTGATTCACGAATTTACATCTGGAGGGAGCCCGGTGGTCTCAGCTTCTGTCTGCGCGCCCTGCCGTACTGTGGCTGCTTTTGTGGGCTCGTGCAGCAGGTTCTACTTTTACTTCTACCGGAATGCTCCTTGCATGGTACTACACTTCTCGAGGTGTGGTGGTGGGTGAGTCTCGAGGTGAGTGGTGGTGATCGTGCCTTTTCCACACGCAGGGAGGACTTGCTTCTCTTGCTGGTGTTGGTTGCGGTGGTGGAGGGAGGGTCCAAAGCTGGGAGGTCGGGAGGCCTACGTGTGGGTGTCTGCGGCGTGGAGGCCGCAGTCCGCGCCCCGCAACCCACCAGCCCGCGGGCGAAAAACGCATTGTCTTTTCCATATTCAGTCCCAATAAATGGTGGACCGTAAAAAAGATGGAACGTTTGGCCTTTTTTTGGGAACTTGGAACATTTTTACGGTCCACCCTTTTTCCGTTTACGGTATAATACTTGCATGACAAGTATTATACATGTAAAATACATGTATTATACTTGTAGTTATACATGTAAAATTTACAAGATCCCACCGTGTAAGGTACCGAAATCCCTCAACTTTACGACATTTTTCGACATAGGCAATTTTCGACCAGAAACCCCCCAAAAATGCTGAAAAAGTGGCCAGACCACCCCAAAAACCGCCCCTGGGTGTGGGACACCCACTTTGGTGCCCCGGAACGCGGCTGAAACGCTGTGTTGAAAAAAGTGTCACGGTTTGGTACCGAACCCCTCCCCGGGTGAGTCTCCCGAGCACCCTGTCACCTGCGTCATCACCATCCCCCGTCATGTACCACGTTCTGCCGCCTCTGATGAGACATCTGAGTACTATCGGGCCAAGAAAATGGTATTTCAGCGAGTGTTTTGTCAGGTTTCTGCCGACATCCTCAACAAAGATCGGGTGTGTCTGCGAATGCAAGGGCGTCGCTCGGGAGATGTTATTATGTGCCCTCCCTGAGGTGTCGGATGCATCGAGGACTTCATCAGGGGTAACGGCAACAGCGAAGTGGGTGTGGTGTATAACCTGTGTCACCCCGGCTCTACGGTACTGCAGTGGCACTTCTCAGTGGCGATGATCCTCGTCATCTGCACCATCACCCCCACTTACGCGCTCTTCATTGCAGCACTGCAAGAGCTAAAAGAGATGCCGGACGACGGTCAGAATGCTGGGGAACTCAGCCGCAGATGGAAAGGAGAGGCTGGAGACGGTGCGCGAGTGGATTTTGGGGCTGGCGTCTTTGAAAAATATGCCGGTGTGGGTTCCAAAGCCTTATTCGGTGTGCAAACCGGCAGGCGCAGTGGTCGGTGTACGCTGCAGCAAGTGTTATCAGGAAATGCCGGCGAGAATACGCTCCTTCCCAAGCTTGTCACACGCATTTGCTCCCAAATTGAACCGAAGGCATCAGTGCCCACCCAAGACAAGAAAAGGCGGAATGTTGCGGGCAAGTAGGGCGGGACGGGCTCGGAAGGGTGGTTCAAATGAGGGGGCCGGAACCAAACCATGACACTTTTTTGAGCATGGTCACGGATTGGCTCAGAAGTGACCAAATACCCCCAAAAACCACCCAGACCGCCCCCAAATACTCCCAGGGGCCGGGGTTTCAGGTTTACAGCCATTTTGTGCGTGTTCCTCGCCTATGTGAAAAATACCGTAAAGTTTACCCCTTAAGGTTTTCCCTAGGGGGGGGGGGGGGGGGTGGGTGGTGGGAGTTAATGCGATCTGCACGGTGAGGCCCAACATCCGATGATGTACTCCAAAAGCTGGACCCCCACGCACCTTAAAAAATGGTGGTCCCGACAGCCAAAAAATCAGCGGTCTTCCTGGAAATGCGGGAGTGGGGTACCTTAATGCGGGTGGGGGGTTCGACACAATACGGGTCCCGAAAAAGCTAACCCACGGGTTGTTGGATCGCAACGTGCAGGCAGGGGGTGGGGGTGAGGGGTTGGGGGGATGGGGGGATGGTCGGCGGCGTTTGTGGAGATTGTGGCTCGGTGGAGGCAGGCCTTAATAGGCACAGTGACGAGGCGTCACGTGCAGCAGGCACATATGTATCGGCACAGCTGGGTGCGCAGCAAGGCGCACGTCGGTGGATCAGGTTTGTGGCGCAGGTCTGCGGGTTTGAAACAAAAGTAGTGAAGAGAAGAGAAGAGAAGACATCGGAGGAATGTGGCGCCAGATCAGGCGCGTGCAACACAAGCACAGGCGGGACCCGTGCCCTCACCCCGTGCAGCACCTCGTGGGGTGAGGGAGGCCGGTCAGTGCTGTGTGCGTCGTTCTCAGTTGTGTGGTGTCGAGAGCTGTGACCACGTCAGTTCGGAAGTGTTCGGATTCGGACGACGCCAATGTGGCATCGCTTCTATTGAAGAGTCAAGTGTATGCAAGAACAGCAAAAAGGCAAAAGATCAAAAAGCAAACAGCAAAGGAAAAACAGAGAACGGGGTGCCTGATCATGTGCACCGACGCCTGCAAATGAATGCAGCCCTTGCAGGCACAAGGCGCGGTGCACGGAGAGGCATGCTGGGAAGGAAGGGATGTGGCCCACTGCATGGAACAAACAAGGCAGGTGTGCCTGTCAGGCAGAGCAGAGCCATCTCGCTCTCTGGCTATCACTGGAACCCGTTCTCCTGGACCTGGCGCCACGCCGCCACGAAGTGTGTCTCGTAGGCGGCACGGTCACGCGAGAACTGGCGCACGATGTTGCGCAGCCGGTTGTCTGCGCGCAGCGCCATGTCGATCGGAAGCATCACGGAGCGACGCCCGGGCCCGCCGCGGTACTGCAGGTCCGTGCCACGTGTCTCGGCGGTGTTCCTGTGGTGGGGTGGGATGTGGGTGTGCAGAAGAGACGACAGCAGGTCAGAAATCAAACACATGAGAAACTGAAGAGAAGCACGACACAGCACAGCACGGCCACCATCAAAGGGAACAACGGAAACAGCATAAGAACATTACCTTCCCCACGGCCCTTGTCCAGCATCAGTAGAGTGTCCAGTCTGGCGGACGACTGCTACTGTCCGCCCGGGCCCTCACACCGGTGATTCCGGCTCTCCTCGCGAGTGCCGAGTGACCCCCACCTCCAGCTTGTCGACCGCCGCGTTGGCGGCGGCGTCCGCGTCCGCATTCCACTTTCGGCCCACGTGCACGAGAGTGATTCGTGTGCCGGCCGCCCGCAGGGCGGCGATGCGTTCTCTGGCCTTGACGTACAGCGGGCGGAGCTTCTTGCTCCGGCACATGGTGTCGGTGTTGACCTGGTCCGCAACCAGCTGACTATCGCCATACACCACCACCTCGCCCACCGGCGGGTGGTCAATCAGTTCATCTAGGCAGAGCAGTAGACCCGCGTACTCCGCCTCGTTCACAGTGCACCCCTGCGCCAGTCTGCTCTGCGCGGTCCACACCACCACACCACTCGCGGTTTTGCGCACTGCACCCGCACCCGTGCCCGCCCGCTTCTTGGCAGTGCCCTTCCCCCGTCTGAGGGACCCGTCGAAGAAAAGGGTTTCCACCCCACTCCGCGGTTGGGGCTCAGCTCGTGCCACCACATGACCAGCCGCCGCGGCCTCGTACACGGCTCTCCTCTCGTCGCGGCCCGCCTCTTGGACCAGAACCTCCATCGTGGTCCAGCTCGGGCGCGGTGTCAGCGACGCGGCCTCTCGCACTTGCTCCTTCAGCCTAGTGAGCATCGCTTCGACCGCCTGCGTGCACAGCAAGCGAGGACGCCGGTTCAGCCCGCCGCACTGCAGCTGTCCGATGAAGGGCTCCAGAGACTTGCACTTGGACTCCCCGCCCTTCTTCCCCGGGTGGATGTACTCACCGGGTCCCGCAATGGCTTCACATGTGCGCATCCAGGCAGCCATCAGCGTACCCTTGTCCCTCGCAGTCAGGGCCCGCTGCCCCTTCTTCTTGCTCCCCGGCGAGAACACGACGTCGACGCCGGTGAACACCTCGAAGTCCACCGCGAGTTCCAACCAGGATACGTGGTACTTGCGGTTGTTTTCGTCGTCCGGCCACTTCAGCTGCCTCCACCAGTCGCGGACCGCGAAATAGGCCGGCACCCCAGCCACCTTAGACCAGGCTTGCGGCGGCAGGGCATCAGGGAGCTTGTCGTAGGTCTCAAGGGGTTCCTCAGGGTCCCAACCCCAAGGAAAGGGCTCGCGTACCGACACCCCTGTGGCCGGTTCAGCCTCGCGCTGCTTGAGGAGTCGCTCCCTCTGGAGGATAATCTCCGTGTACAGTCCAAGCAGCTGCCGCAGGCACTTCGCATTGCCGTGTCCCTGCCGCATCACAAACCCCAGCGGCAGAATCCCGTTCCGAGCCAAGCAGGGGGGCCAGTTGGTCCTGTCCGCCGTCACCACATCCCGATACGCCGGTAGCCGGCGGTAGTCCGCCGTCGCCTCGCAGCGCCACCACATGTGTTCGTGGTCCTCCTTCTCGAGCCCACACAACTTACACATGCCATTCCCCTGCTTGTAATGGCGGAGGCGGCGGTCTTCGGTGACCTGGTCTCCAGCGATGATCGCCCGCATGATTCCCGCACGGTATGGTTCCGGTTCCCCCGACCACACTCGGGTGACAGCCATGTAGTCGACCCCGTCGCGCATGCCCGTCGTGTCTTCCCGTTTCTTTGCAGCAATCTCCCGCCACCTGGCCGCACGAACCATCTCACGCAGGTCGTGCAACACCGCAGGTCGATCCTCGCACCCGAGATCGATCGCCTTGTCGGAGTCACGTGCCTTGAGGCGCCCCGCATCGGGCCACTTCCAGCGCAGGTCCGAGAGCGCCGTCTGTACCAGGGCCACCGGCCCGGGAGTCGCCGCCTTGATCTCCGCAGCCGTCAGCGCACCGGCCCTGCTCGGCCCCCGTGGACCCCTCGCGGGGGTGCGTAGGCTTCTGATCTCAGTCACCAGCTGCCAGAGATCCGGGCATCTGTGGCGCACGGTGTGCATCGCCACCAGTCGTTGGTACTGGATGTAGGACGTCGGGTCCACGCGGTGAGCCGGGCACAGCAAGTTGCGCACGATCATCGGGCATCGCCGTGCCTTCTGAAACTTCCACAGCACACGCATGACAGCCATGTCAAGGGAGCTCAAGGTGCCCCACAGCGGGTTGGCTGTGTGGATCGCGGCGAAGGCCATCGGCATCACCATCGTCGCGAGAATCTTCGCCTTGGCCGGGAACCCCAGGTTGAGGTATTTCGCTTCCAGGCGGCGGCACACCTCAATTGCCTGTTTGACACGCTTGTCACAGATCCCCGAGATCTTCTCCCGCGACACCAGACAGATCTGCGCCCCAAGGTCCTTTATCTCTCCTCTGGCTTGCACGATGGGCTCCCCTTGGAGAACTAGAGTCAGCGTCTCCCCCGGGTCGGTGGAGAAGCATCTCCCCTTTGTCCCGTACCGCAGGTCCGTCAGCTCCGAGAACTCCTCGGTGAGCCGTAGCCCCCTCCGGATCTTGGCGAGGTCTGTGTCCAGCAACTTCTTGTCGTCAGCGTAGAGGCCGGTTCCACACTGTGCCTCTGCTCGGACCACCCTGTCCCACACCGCCATCACGGGGTTCAGCCACAGTACGGACAGGGGGCACCCCTGGAGGATCCCGTTGAAGGCGGCGAAGGGTTGACCCACCGAACCCTGCACTTTAAACCGCCTCCTGAGGCCATGGTACATCGCCCGGGAGGGCCGCCGCACTCTGTCGTCGAGACCCATCATTTCCAGGAGGCCGAAGATGATATCCCATGGCACCGAGTCAAAGCACTTTTTGACGTCGAGGAGAACCCCACGCAGAGGCACGCCCGTCAGGGATGCTTTCTCAGCTAGCAGCGCAGTCTTCATGTACGCCCCGAAAGCGCCCTTGCCCGTACGGAAGCCGTACATGCTGTCAGTCGCCCACTCCTCCTGCCAGACCATCAGTTGGCTTACCCTGGCTTTCGCCCACACCCTGTATATCACCGACATGACCGTAATAGGGCGATGGTCCAGCGGGTCGGGGTCCTCCTCCTTCGGGATCATCGATACAGTCGCCGACAGCAGAGCTTCGGGCCACTCACCCGACAGCTCCACGCCATTCAGAACTTCTGCCAGGGCTGCGTAGAACGCCCGCGGCAACAGCTTCAGCTCCTCAGCGTACCAGCCGTCCGTGCCTGGCGCCTTCCCCGAGCCCATGTCCGCAGCCGCCATGTGCAGTTGCTCCCCACTCAGAGGCTGGAGGGGCAGCGGAACCTCAGGGATGTAGGCGGCGTAACGCTCCTTGAACAGCTCCCACGAGGGGCCTCCATCGCGGTGGCGTTGCATGATGGGGAGCCATGCGTCCAGGAGCCAGCTGTCCATCACCGACCGATCGGTCGTTTCCTCATCCTGGCGACGCATCAGCACCGACGTGCGTGGCGGGCCCCGGAGCCTCCGGTAGATCTTCCCGGGGTTCCGATGCCAGGAGGTGTGGGTCTCCCGCATGTACAGGCGGCGCCGCCGCACCGTCATCAGCTTCCGCTCCTTCTCGAGGGCGCGGTCGCACGCGGCCCGCACCAGCTCCAGCTCCCCCCGCGTCGGGGTCACCGGCTCCACGCGGCCTAGGAGCTCGGACGCCGCAGTGCGCACCTTCTCCCATGCCCCCCTGACGGAGACTGGCATCGCACCTCCCACAGCACGGCGCTCCACCTCCCGGATCCTGCCCATCATGTCGAGGAGGCAGATCATCTTGCGGGTCAGGGCCCCGTCGTGACCCCAGCGTTGCCTGCCACATAGCCACTCCTGGCGGACCACCGCGGCGACACCCTTTTTGCGAGCCAGCGCTGCGGTCTTCGCCGACCCCTCGGCGTCCCGCGGCTCGCACGCGTGCACGGCCAGAAAGCTCGACGCAGCGGAGCACCATGTCTGCCAACGCTCTTCAACGTTCCCAGCTGGATCCCATTGGCGGGTCAGGGTGTCACACACCTTTGCCGCCGCCTCCCGCAACGCGGGCTTCTCGTCCCTGCCGACCCGCCTGAGCGGCAGGATGGCCGGTACTGCGAGGCGGTCCACCCTTTGCCGGTACGCGAGCGTCCCGAAGCTCGCGTCCACCTGTCTGTGGGTCGGGATGTTCTTATCGTCCGATACACAGAGCGTCTCCAGGCCGCTGATCGCCACGTGGTTGGCGAGCACCAGGTCAATCCTAGACGCCGAGCGTCCCTCCGGTCCATCAGGGCTCCCGGTGTAGCAGGTAGGGTCCGGAGTTGTACCCTGAGCATCAGCCGCGACTTGTGCACAGTCGAACCATCGGCCCGACGCCAGGTGCGTACTCAGCACTGTACTGGCCGAAGGGTCAGGCGGACAGTTAAAATCACCAGTGATAATCACCGGCACGTCGCCCAGCAACACCGCCTCATCGAACACATCAGCGAAGAAGTCCTCCCGCTCTTCCGCAAGGTCCGGAGTAGCCCCTGTTTTCGCATAGACGACGAAGACGTGCAGGAACAGCTTCCCCGTGCCGTATGCCACTTTGGCGTGGAGGAACCTGCAGGATTCCCGCAACTGCAGGGCCCCGGCAGTGTTCACCCGGACGCACGGAATCCCACGTCGCACCAGGAGTCCGACCCCGAGGACCTGGCCTGACTCACCCCGAGCATCGCCGCGGTATGGCACGTCGTCTCCCCAGAGAGCCTTGTACCCGGCCTTCCATGCCTGAGCCGTCATGGAGTCCCGCGCCCCTTCAGTCAGCCTTGTCTCTTGCAGCGCAACCATATCCACATCCCACCGGAAGACACTCGGACAGTGTTTCTGCAGAGAGGTCACGTTGGCCGACCGGAGGAGTATCCGCCCTCCCCCTCCGGAGGTCGGAGAGAGCACTTCAGTCGTAGTCGCGGCAGGAGCCGGGGTCGCACGCGGAGGTACAGCATCCGCCCGCCGCACCTGGGCAGCAGCCCCAGCACCCAACGGGGAGACCGGCCGCTGCAGCACGCGTACACGGCGCCCACCTCTGGTGCGCCGGGGGCCAGGCGTGTCCGTCTGCCCACGAAGCTCGGGCAGCGGCACCGCGGCCAGTTCGGGATCCTGTCCACGCTGTTCCAGGACCTGGAGGGTCGACAGAGGGAGCCGAAGTTGGTCGTAGTGATGCGGCCTGAACGTTACCACCAGACGCCTGGTCGCGCCCGGACATCTCCCCAGGCGAATCAGCCCCTCCGGGTTCCCCACGTTCAGCGCCCAGATGTCTGCGTTCAGGACCTGCGCCGCCGCCTGCAGGGTCAACTCGTCGCCGTAAGCGCCCGGTACGCGCATACCTTCCACATAGGCGGCGGGGTCCTCATGCGCATCAAGGAGGAGTTGAAGGCCCTCGATGCTCTCCAGCCAGTCGCACACCGCCGTCCGCAACCCGGCATGCTCCCAGTCACCAACTTGCCCCGACAGCGCGTGGAACTGGCAGTTCCCATCTCCTGGCACACGCACGACCTGCCCCAGCAGGCGGGAGCTCTCTTCCGCCAGCCACGCGTCCTGGAGCTCTATACGCTCCAGGGGGTCCACCTCATCGTCATCACCGCCACCAAGGAAAAGGCGGCGCACACGCACACCACGCAAAATCGGGTCCTTATGGCCCCAGTGTCGCATTGCCGGGCGCGTCTGCGCGCTGCCCAGCCCCATTTCGCCGCACGACTGGCGACTCACGCACGACTTACACCACTCCACAAATCCGCACACAGTGTCAGCGGACCCGCTCATCTGCCGCCGTGCCTGCCCGAGGCCCGGCCCCGGCGGTCCTTGTCCTTCCGGGCCGGCGACTCCGACCGCCCCGACCTCGGCCGCTGCGCTTCCAGCAGGTCGAGGATGCGGTCCTGTGATGCCTGCATCCGCTTGCCCTGCTCGATCATCTGACCCTCGAGACGTGATGATTGTGCCGCAAGGTCCTGTTCCAGCTTGGCGCTGCGCGCATCCAACCGTTCCCACTGCACTTGCACTTCTTGCCGGAGGCTCCCCGCATCGCGGCATGCTTCTTCCACAGTCGAGAGGCGTGACAGGGCCACCTCGACCTGGCCAGCGAGAATGGCCAGGGTTTCCGACTGGGAGTCCAGCTTCGCTCTCGCCTGCAGGTCCTGTAGCGGCGGCGGCTGAGGCCGAGCCTGTTGCTGTTGTTGTTGTTGCTGCTGCGGTGGCTGTTGTTGACGCGGCCGCTGCCCCGTTTGCGGCGAGGGTTGCGGCTGTGCCATACTCGCTGCCCCCAGCCAGGCTCCCGAGCGCTGCACCGCAACTGCCGGACCAGTGTGCCCAGCAGACGCTGTGCGTCGCTGCTTCGCCGGAGGTGCAGAGGCTGCGCGCCTTGCGCCCTTCCTCAGACGCTTGGCGCTGGGCGGGGCGACCTGCATCACTGCCAGGTCGCCGGTCGCCCACTGCTGCGGGTCCTGCGCGGCCTCCACCGTCCAGACCCCCCGGAAGAGGTGACACGGGGTCACCTTCCACCCCATCGCGTCGGACAGCTGCTGCTCGAGCTCGGCGCCCCGCATCCCCCGCGCACCCGACACCGCGTAGCGGCGGCCTCGCGCTGCTATCCCAAGGGCCTGCCTGGCAAGCTGGCCCTTTCCCGCCACGACGCGCACACCCTTCTTGTGGCCGACGTGCCACGCAGCCCCCAGCCACCAGTCTGCCCCCCGGTGCGCTTCCAGGGAGGCCTCCTGCTCCTCCGACACCAGCCACACCACCTCAGCGCCCTTGTCCCGGGAGGGGTGGCGGCGGACGTACACCTTCTCAATGCCACTCTGGCGGAGGATATCGTCGACCAGGTTGGGCGGGGCCAGACCCGTCGCCCGGCGCACATCGCCATCCGTGGCGACCCGAACCCGCACCAGCTGCCTCGCTGAGGCCCAGCCCCGAAGCGCGTCCTCCGAGCCGTCCTTGGCGGCCATCGCCAGGACCAGCTCTTCCCGTGGCGCCTGGACGGGCGCATTGCCCGCCTGCGACGTGGGCGTCGCGTCCCCGGCGATCCACAGCTCGCGCAGGGTCACACCCTGGGCGCGGCCCTGCCCCAGCAGGCGCACCCGCGCACGCGAAGCCACACTGCCCGGCAGGGGGTCGAGGGAGCAGTAGGTCCTGCCCCTCCGGAGACCCTGCGCTGCCACCGCCTCCTTCCCGTGCGGCACGAGGCACACCCCGCCTTCCGCCTCAGCGTCCCACGCCACCAGCTCCACGTCCCAGTCCTCCTGGCGGAGTGCCCACGGTCCCCATTGCCCAGTCGGGCGGGCCCCGGAGGCAGTACGGGGGAGGGGCACCTTCATCGTGGCCCCCGCGTCCGGATCCTGCGGGATGTCCTTCGCGTCCTCCTCAGCCACCGAGGACCCGGCACCCGACGCGGACGGTAGCACCGTTGCGTAGTGCGACCCGCAGACGTACGCGATGCGGATGCACGGCCTGCCCTGCGACTCCCCACGGGACTGGACGGTCAGTTTCCCGTCCCGAAGCCGGAAAACTTCGGCATGCCTGCCGATCCGCCTCAGCAGTGCGTCCAGCTGCACCGCGTCCCCCCACGTGCCCGAGCGAGCGACCCGGGCGACGTACTCCTGGTAGTCTCCCTCAACCAGGGGGGCGTACCTGTCCTGCCCGGACCGCAGCTCCAGCACCGTCGCCGCCCGATACGCTGCATGCCCGTGCGGCGTCCCGTGCAACGCTTTGCAAATTGCCCTGTACAGGCAGTTGCCATCGCCCTGCACGTCCCGGACCGTCAACCCAGCCGGATGCAGTGCACGCCTCATCGATGACAGGACGAAGCCCGCCGACTCACCGCCCCCTCCAGTCATGGCGTCCCCCAGCCGTGTCTCGCTTACTCCACAGGCCCCCTTCAGGGTCTGGAGAACCAACGCGCCAAATCGCCACAGCGACGGGGGGGACTGCACCGTCAGGAACTTCCCACGGTGGCCCAAGGCACGGCGGGCGGCCCGTGCTGACGGGAGCCGCCAGCGGTGTGGGGGGTAAAAACGTGCAGATCCCTCCTGCCCGCTGCCCTCCACGCGCCAACCGAGGAGTGCCGCATCCAACCACTGGATACGCATCCCCCTCACATCCTTCGGATCCGCTTTAGTCGCGCCGCCCATTTGAGCGAACACGTCCGGGTGCACCGCGTGGAGGCGCGGATCCTCACACACCCATTACCTTCCCCACGGCCCGTTGTCCAAGTTGAAGAAATACTCAGTCCCGAAGACAAGGTTGTCCGTCGTCCAGCGCCCCTGGTTCCCGCTCACAGCCAGGTGGGTCTCCCCCATGTTGTGTCCACCGAAGAGAGCCACAATTTTCTCAAGTGCCTGCCGGTCGGTGTTCAGCGAGATCCCGAGTTCACCGAACTTGTCAAAGATGTAGTCGAGCGTCTCCGGGTGCGGGAAGTTGTCATTGTTGAAGCGCTTCGTCGGCAGCCGCTCGTTGTCGTCCACACACTGCTGGTTCGTCTCCGCCGGGGCGACGAAGTCCCTGCGCCCGGCACGGAAGAACAGTGTCGGGCTCCCCATCATCTCCAGCGCCGTGTTCCCCGCAAGCAGGTACAGGTCCGCGTACGACACGAACGGGTGTGCCGTCTTCACCACCTCGAGCGCCCGCGTCGCCACGTCCAGCCCGCGGTTGTCCGCAAGCCCTGCCTCCGGGTTCACGCGCACACACCCGCCCACAGGCACCCCCTTCGCCCTGGCGGGTGCAGGTGCGGTGCTCTACCGAGACGGCCTCAAGGTGTCGGAAGAGATCCTCCCTCTGCTGAACGTACGCAGCAACAACATCGCTGAGTACGAAGGGGTTCGAGCGGGCCTACGGCTGCTCAGAAGGGGCGACCCGCCCCCTGAGGGGAACGTTACGGTGCGGGGTGACTCGCAGGTGGTGCTGCGACACCTAAAAGGGGAAGCGGTTTGCCGCGATAAATCCCTCCGCCCCCTCTTCCTCAGCACGGCACGGCTGGCTGCCGACCTCGGGCCCCGGATCACCCTTACGTATGAGCACGTGAAAAGGGAGCTCAACGTCGATGCGGACGCCCTCAGCAACGCCGCCATGGACGAGGCTGAGAGGCAGGGGGAGACCTCGCAGGAGCAGCTGCGGCAGGACTTCGCAGCCTTCCAGAAGAGCATCCTGGGCAAGGCTCACTCGTTGAGGCAGCTCTGCGAGGTGGTGCGCAAGACTTCCAAGCAACCATGGCACTGTGGCCACACTGCGAGCTCCACTGTCCTCACCGCGATCGGGGGAACCGTGGCAGGGGGCCTGTCCAGGAGAGCCCAGCTCAGCCCAGCCACCGAGTCGGTGATGCGCAGCCTCCAAGCGCACACGGCAGGCCCGGGCTTGAACCAGCGGGACACAGCCTTCCACTCCCGCGGCATGGCGTGGGCCGCAACCTTCGCACCGCAGCCCCACTACCCAGAGGGGTGGCAGCAAGCGGCCCAGCAATGGACTGCCAGCAGCCGGCAAGCCAACGCCCGGACAGGACGGTCATGGGAACGACGGGGCGCTGCTCCCCGGACTGCCCCCCCTGGAGCCAGACGGAACGCGAAGATGCTTACCTGCGCTCTGCACTGGAAACCCCGCTGCGTGGACTGCCGGCGCCGGCGCCTCTCGGAAGAGGACTGCTGCCGGGACCACCACGGGAAGAACGACGGCTTGCAAGTCACCATGGAATTTTGCAAGACGCATCGCATGGGCCGGTGCGGGGACTGCCACAGCAGTGCGAAATCACTCACACACTGTTGCGGCACGCACCACGCTGGCTATGCCTCACGCCCTCCTCGGAGTGGCACTGAGTTGGCCCCACACTCTAACCCGAGTGGGGCATCCGCTGTGACGTAGGGGTGGGCGGGGAGTGGGCACAGATCCGCGCAGGGTTACCCACTTAAAACCACTATCACTACACACCCGCCCACACTCCCCCCGATGGGGCGCGCAGACGCGTCGAACGTCGACACCGTGTGCCATGCCAGCCGCACCAGCAGCGGGCGGAACGTCCCCGGCCGCGACTGGATCACACCTGCAATCGCCTGCACCACAGGCTGATACTGCGCACGGTCAGCCGCCACGATCCCCGCACCCAGGTTCCCAGCAGCGCCACCGCCACCGCCACCGCCAGTCGGAGGCACAGGGGCAGGTGCACCACCGCCGCCACCACCTGTGGGGGGAGCAGGGGCAGGTGCACCGCCACCACCACCACCGCGACCGCCGCGACCACCACGCCCGCCACGCCCACCTGTCGGCGGTGTTGGAGGCGGGACAGGTGCAGGACGGCCACCACCACCACCACCGCCGCCGCGACCACCACGCCCACCACCACCACCACCGCCCCGACGACCGCCACGCTGCGCCTCAGCAACAGCCAGCGTCATCCCCAGCAACATAATGGCACACTTGACCGACTGCATCTTTGTGACCGATTCGCTGAGTACACTTGCTTGTGTGTGGCGTGCTTTGGCTAAGTCCTGCAGTGCGTAAAGGGTGTAGGTGCTGTGAGCAGGGTGTGGCTGCACGCGGTTGCCCACACCTTCTCCGGGTGAGACACCCCCACGCTACTTCAAACTGAAGTGAATCACACATCACAAACAGGGGTTACCTAAATGCGGGTGGGGGGTTCGACACAATGTGGGTCCCGAAAAAGCTAACCCACGGGTTGTTGGATCGCACTGTGTGTGGTCCCACAGACGAGGATCGGTCCTCTGTGACGCGCTTATGATTTCGCATTCAGACCATCTCTCGGAGACGGGGCAATCATCCTTGTGATTTTTGTGTGCGGGGGTATTGCAACAGAAGTGGAAGGAATCACCACGGGGCTGCCGTGGAAGGGGGTAGGAGGGGGGAGTGGGCCTAGCTCGACGTTTGGCTCTTTGTTGCCAGCACCACGTTTTGCCAGCAGCTTTCCAGCGATTTCACTGGGAAGATTTTGGGGTAAAAATCATCAAAAAAAACAAAAAAGCCCGGCCACCCAGGAAGATTTTCTTCCTGCACTATTTGTGGTGCGGGGGAGGCGGGATGGGGCAGGGATAAGGTGGGTAGGTGCGCAGCGACCCACACTCCACACACCCACACCTCGCCTCCGCAGGAAGATGCCAATGCAGACACAAACCACACTTTTTGGGTCTCGTCCAGAGAAAAAAAATCGTGCGAAAGAATAATGAGACCTGGTTTTTTTTTAGGAGAGGGGGCCCGGTGCCTGCGCGCGTCCTGTCGTACTGTGGCTGCTTGGTGGGGCTAGCGCAGCAGGTTCTACTTTTGCTTCTACGGGCTCTTAGCACTGTAACATGAACTACACAAACAACAAAGCTCTAGGGCAAACAAACCGCGCACTGGCCGGGGTTGAGCTGCGTGGGGCTCCGTGCTGGCGGCATGAACAAGGGGCTGTAGGCAAGTCTACCATTCACAAGGGGCAGCCCGCTGGTGAGGGGAAAAGGGGGCGAGGTAAAGGGGGGGGGGGCAGGGGGGGAGAGGCGAAAGCGACTGACAGCGAGGGCGTGGACCGACTCCGCTGGCGCATTCACCGGAAGAAAGGGGAAGGGGGCACGGGGGTGGGGAACGGGAGGGGGGGGGGGGGGCGAAAGGAAAGAGGGGGGTAGGGGGGGGGGGAGCCGACCTACGGCTATCTCGCTCCCCTGGCTCTGGGACCCCTGGGAACTCCGCTGCGAAGACCCCCGCGCCCCTGGCCGGCTCGCCCGCGCCCGCTTGCCTGCCCGCGCCCTCAGACGACAACAGACCACGTTGTACGCCTCCGCCTGTGAGGCCTTGTCATCCCCCAACTCGGCCCACCAAGCCTGAATGGCCCGGAGCGCCGCCTCCTGCTCCTCCTGCGGTCGGTGCACGTCGGGGCAGAACTGCTCCTCCCACTCCCCCACCGTCGTGGCCCCGTCGTCCTCATCCATCTCCTGACCACGCTGCGGCGATGCCGACTCCCGCTTCCGCTTCGGCTGCGACGACATCGAGGTGGCTGGTGCTTGCGCAGGGTTGGAGCCTTCCTCGGTGGCGGTCGGGTCGGAGCGGCCGGTGGCCGGGGCGCCGGTGGGTGCCGGAGGGGGATCACCTTCTCGTCGAGGGGGATCACCCTGGTCCTGCGGCTGCGGGACCCTCGCAGGCGGCTCCTCCGCGTCCCGAGGCCCCAGATCCATACAGGTCTCCCCCTGCTCCACGCATTCCCCACACGCCCTGCAATCGCAACCGAAACAACGCCAGTGTTCGACTGCGGTATCCACCGCCTCTGCACAGCGGGCACAGTAAAAGCGGCGGCGCGACGGCTGGGACGGCACCATGAGACCTGGACAACCCCCCCGCGTGACGTATGCCTGTCGACCAAGCCCTTTCGGATCACATCAGGTCATGGAATCCAGAGACCACCCTCAGGAGGACGCACCCTACTCACCACAGAATCTGTACCCCACAAGGAACAGGTGTTCGCTACCGTGGCCTCCGGCGGCTGGGGGGCTCCGCCCCCCAGACCCCCCCTGTGGACCTCTTTGCATTCTCTGGACCACCTCTAAGGGTGCACCACTCTCTTCTCCGGGGTCAAACTGCATATTCCCACCAACCGTTCCAATGTTCCGGAACATGCCGTTTTCGGGGTTTTTCGGGTCACCTGCGGTGCGCACGGCCCAAAAAATGGGGTGAAACAGGTCACGAAAACCAAGAAAAAACTGAGTACAAATACCGGGTTTTTGGCCGCTTTTTGTCAGAATAAGCTTCAGGTATGACTGTAGGGGTGCGGGTTTGTGATTTGTGGTATGTACGTGCCCTCCGGGCGCGCGAAGCGCGCCCGGAGGGCGCGCCTCGCCTGCGCGAAAAAAAAATCCTGGCAGTTTAAAAAAATCTTCCTGGCTGTGGACCCCCCTGGAAGACCAGTGAAATCCCTGCAGCTTTCGCAAAAAAAAAAACCTGGGCATTATCTTCTTTTTCACAGGGCCATCCGGGTTTCCACACATAACGGCAACGGCACTGCTGTAACCCAGCCCACTGCGGGGCACGTAGCAACGATACTAAACTACAAAGGGTTCTGGAGAGTTCGAAATCATTCGATGCAGCCAGGACATCTGGCTGACAAGGATTGGAGGAGGGGGCGTTCCTTACTAGCCTGTTTTGTACAAACGGTGTGGATGTGCAGGGTCCCACCCCCGGACGTTACCGGCGGTCTTTCATGCCATAAAAAGGCGATATTGTCTGACAATAATAGCCCCCCGACCAAAGCGGCCCAGGATCAGGAACACGCCCTAAGATGGATAAGAAGAACCAGCTCATGAGTGGGTCGTCGTCTGAGATTTTCAACGATGCAAATCCATTCAGACTCACACCGACTCCGAGAGACGCCGTGCTGTTCGGTGAGGGTGTGGGTTGTGTGTGTTCGAGGCTTCCGGGGGGGAAGGACAGTGCAAATGGCGCTGCCGGCGGCCGTTCATAGCTGCCTTGTTGGCCAGTTGCTCGTGTTGCGCTCCGGCATGGCAAGTTGCAGCAGGATGTTCGACCGAGCCGTTGCCGCCACCCTGCACCTTGGTTGCCAACGCGGTGCTGAAGCATAGGTTCGATAAGCGATTGACATGACATGGCATGGTATAGTGTCTACCACGTGAAGTGCAAGTGATGAGCGTGTGTGCGATGTGCGCCACCCCCTCCCCCCCCCACCTCCCCACCCCCTTCAAACTGGCAGGCTACACAACTCGATCTGCCGAGCTGCCCGCTTCGGCAATTCTCCCACACACGCGCGGAAAAATCCTGAGATATTTCAGTTGATTCTTGGAACAATACCCGCCACCTTCACACAATGTGCTTTACGCTCCACACACAGGCACAGCAGTCTCGGGGAACACGACGTCAGTATACGAAACCAAACTAAAACACAGGCGCAAAGCCTGTGTTGGTGAACTGAGGCAGTGGGAGACTGTATTGGGGCCACACTCACACTGCGATCGCCACTGCAGTGCGGGAGAATCGCCTGGTTACAGCCCCTTATTGTCGCCCTACGCAAGGCATGCGCAGGAAGGTACCAATCCAGCACGCACTACAAAAACCCCCGCATGCTCATGAAGAGGGCGGTGTGCGGAGCACGGCTGGCAGGCATCGACACACCGGACACTGCCCCTCCCTCCCCGTCCACCCTCACCCGGCCTCGACATGACCCGACACCGGGACCATAGCGTCACAATAAGCAACCTCAACGAATGCCAAGGTCGGAACACACTGGAACAACACAACACAACACAACACCCCCCCTGGGATGGGCTCAGTTTGCTGCTTCGGCCCGAACGTGTAAACCGAATGCGAAGCGAGGGCATCCTGGGTAGCTAGCGGGGGGAGGGACGGGGGTGGGGTGCCAGTCACAGGCACAACAGTGCAGGGGTGCGTGGGGGAGTGGCGATGGCTGGGGACAGAATGGAAAGGAGAAAGAGGAGGGGGGTGGGGTGGGGGGTGAGGGCGTGCCTCACAGAACACAGCAGCAGTGCTGAGCCTTATCAAGCACGCAAATATGAACATTTGCCCGTGTGAAAAGATCATTTTCATTTTTTATTGCAGCAGTGTAGAAACGGGGGGGGGGGGGCACCGAGCACACAATGCTCCTGATCTGATGTTTGATCCTTCGACCACCCCCACTGCTGAGGGATCACACGCGTAAACAATATTCCTGCTGGCGGGTGGAGGAGGCAAGGGCCCCTGCGGACAACCCACAGGGGCGGGCACACTGGACACAACCCTCCTCCACAAAGCACCCAGGGGCACCCACGGGACGGTGGGGCGAGCGTTGCCACCGCTGCTGCCCGGCTGGTGACGGATGCTGGGACGCCTCGGGGAGCAAAAAAACAGCCACCGTGCAGAGCAGAGTGGCGGCACGATACAAAATAATCGGGGCAGACGACAGCGACGGAGGGGATGCTGAATACCTAAGCAGGTCTTCTGCTGTCTGGTGAGGCGTCAGAAATGGAGAACTGCCAAGACTGGCAATGGCTGGTTCTCGCTATGCGGCAAAACATCAGAACAACCGCAACCCCCATGCAGGTTTGGAGTGTGGTTAACATCAGAACGATCAAACTGTGGCCCTTCTCCGGAGCTTCAGAATTACTCCAGCCTAGCCTTGGTTACGTTATACAGCCATAGGCAGCGGAGGGGGGGGGGGGGGTACTCTTTTTGTCATCTGCACGCCTGCCTCATCACACACCGAAGACGGGCTGTCGAGGCGGGTGTGCCGCAGGTGTGCAGTTGTTTGATTATTCATATTCTGTGGTGCCAACAACCCTCACGCCCCCGGCAACCGCAACACCGCCACCAGGGGATTTTCTTTGAAGAGCTGCATGCCCCTGTTGGCAGTGGCCAACCGACAAGCTCTGTTTCATCACCCCCCCCCCCCTCTCCCCACCGATCGGATTCCTGCCAAAGCCCTGTCTGCTGTTCGGAAAGCGTCGGGTGTCATCCAGAGAGCACCACAGATCACACACACACGTGGTTATGACTATACATTGTTTTGCAGGAGTGCAGAAGACACACTCGAGACCCCCTGATGTGGACACACTGGAGTGCACCAACGCGGCTCCCGCGACGCATGCCTCACGGATCTGCCACAGAGAGAAGCAGAGACACGGGGGTGCCACACTCGCAACCGAGGTTTTGTTTTTTTTGTACCTGGGACCCCCCGTGTATAAGTCCCCCCCCCCTTACCCCCGTGTTTAAGTCCCCCCCTGGGGGTCTGGCAGGGGGGGGACTTAAACACAGGGGGACCTAAACACGGGGGTGAGCTGGTCTGGAGGGTCATCAGGTGGCCCCTAGGCCCTCCAGGTGCTGTCAGAGTCGAAAAGTGGGGTGCCAAAAGTCCATCCGGACCGGAATTACCCCCCTACGACAGCAGAGGAAGAGGTCTTCTTGGTCTCCACTGTGCCACCCCCGTGTTTAAGCCCCCCCTGTGTTTAGGTCCGCCCCCCCCGTGTTTAAGTCCCCCCCGGCCGAAAATCGCCTCCAGGGGGGGGACTTAAACACGGGGGGTCCCAGGTAGGATAAATAAACTTTGTGAGAAGTAGGGGGAAAAAAAAGAGCTTCGCCGGGCGCGGAGACACACTGCTGAAGTCTTTCGCCAAACACACACACACCCCCCCACCCCCACCCCCACCCCATCACCCAACCATCGAGGAATCTCCCAAACGCGCACACACACGGCGCAGCGTTGCCAAGAGAGGAGAGGGCTCCACCTCGCACCCCACCCCACCCCCACCACCCAAGGTGCGTGCCGTCTGCTCGGGACAAACTACAGCAAGGCCAGAAAGGATGCTTGAGGCGGTGCTCGCTGCGCTCGCCCCCTCCCTGCACCCGTGCCACTGCCGCAGACGACTACCACCACCCACACCCCCACACCCAGCCCGCTCAGGTCTGTGCGGGATGGATGAAGGATGTCTTCAGCACCAGAAGCGACTCCGATTCATCCACCCCAGGCGTTGCGAGATCGCCTCCCGCAGGGGTGGTGGCGGGGCCTGGGGATGTGTCGTCCTCCAGGGGGGTCCCTTTGAAGAAGCAACAGCAGATCACGCCGTAACGCCGCTGGCACCCGGGCTGGACGGCCCTCTCGGAGATAACGACAGTCGCGAGGTATGTGACAGACCCGCAGGCGATTATGATCAGAATCTGCAGGGCAAGCTCCGAATGGGTGAAGCTCGTCTTCGGGAAGACGAAATAGGCAACCGCAGTGGCGAAACCGGACTGCAGCTTCAGCAGGGCAAAGGCGGGGGCGGCATTCTGGTGCCAGTAGTCGGCAAACACTGCCATGCACGTCCCCTGCCACACGGTGTTCCCACTTCCGTAGAGGATGAACAGCGCTGCGAAAGCCCAGATGCTCCGCACCTCAGCTTGCCAGAAGGTGACCATCGCGCCTGCAAAGCTGGCCGCACCCCACAGCATCACGGCACACCTCCCGAAGTGGAAGCGGTTCGACACATACCCGTAGGGGAAGGCCAGGAGGAAGGCTGCCCCTCCGGACAGGGCGTAGAGGTAACCCGCGAGGTCTTTCCCGTGCTCATCGGAGACGAGCTTTGTGACCACGAGGGGGAAATACCCCGCCATCAGCCCGAAGGCGATGTTTGTCGGAGCCATCAGCAGCATGACTGGGTCTATGCTCAAGCGGAGCATCTTGACAACCCCGTTCCAGACGGAGAGGCAGGTTGTCTTGTCGGCGTATTCCGCAGCCCCTTCGCTGAGATCGCTCAGCATGCTGGCGTTGGGGATCATCGGAGGGTCCTCTGCATCACCCAGGTGGGACGATGCGGCGGCGGCAGCCTCGGCAAGCGAGTCGACGGAGGGGCGGGACCCCGTCAGCACGGTGGACCTCCTGTCGACAGGGTCTTCGAACCGCCTGTTCTTCTTGATGGGCTTCAGGGGTATGACGAATGCCATCCCGATGGTGCACACGACAGCGATGGATGCATAGAGAATATAGATGACTGTCGGCCCGCGCGACTCATTCACCTCCAGGATGAACGACGCAGCCAGCTTGCACGCCGCCATGGCGAAGGGAAACACCCCTGCGAAAATCCCACTCATCAAACCAATGGAGTGTTTGAACTGGATGCTGGGGACAATACTTCTGCCCCTGGTGCGGGCCTCATACACCTTGCCCTCCGCATGCATCGCAGCGTTGCTGGTGAAGTAGACCCCTTGTGCGGTCCACAGGAATGACCCGAACAGCCCGCTGAGCGATGCGGCGACCTGCATCGCGACATCGGAGGGGTAGATGAAGCTTGCCGCATAGAGACTGAACCCAACCAGACCTAGGATGAGGGTGTGCTTAAGTCCCAGCCTGCCTGTCACCCAGGGCCCAAAGAAGGTTCCGATGCAGAAGCCGACGTAAAGCATGCGACCACTCCTTGCGTAGAGGTCCTCATCAACCAGGACGCTGGAGAGGGCCAGAATCGCCGTAACCGTCCCCTCCGCCCAGGCAAAGCAGTTGGAGAAGAGGATACCGTTCATCAGGGCGCGGTGGGAGGAGAAGCGAGGGCGGTCCAAATGCTCGTCCGTCGGAGGCCCGGCATCCTCGGGAGCCATGGCGGCGGAGAGCACCGCGCCTTCGCGGGGTGTCAGCGTCCGCCGCTCGACCACAGGGGGGTCCATGGCGGAGGACGGGGGGGGGTGGGGGGCGGGGAAGGCAGAGAAGCCGGAGCCGGAAGGGGTGTGTGTGTGTGGGGGCGGTGTGGGGGAGGGGATGGAGAGGGGGGTGGCTCCCCCCCCCCCTAGGGGGGGTCAAATGGGGGTGACAAACACGATTTTTCAAAAAACCGGCGCAGAGGCCCCAAAGCCCCCGTAAACCCTCCAAACCCCCCCAGATCGGTCCGGAAACCCATCGAACCCCACTTTTCCACCATTCCGGGCACCTCAGGTGCCCGAATTGGGGTACCTAAATTTTGTGCCACCGTTTGGTACCGTACAGTGCCACTGTGTGGGAGGTTGGAAAAGAAAATGCCCCAACACACCACATCTGAGGGTTGCAATGCATGTTGCTTGCCAACCACGTCATCCGGTGGGTGTCAGGCGCTATGTAGGTGGCATTAGCCAGGTCTTCGATGTGTTCTGGCTTGTATATATACCTCCCTGCCTGCGGCACAGGCACTGCCTTTGTCCCCCACACCAGCCACAGAGAGCGTATTGTACTCGGTCCACGGTTGCTGATTCATTGTGATGCGTTGTATCCTCGAGTGAACGTCACACACTAGTGGCACCACCACCCGCCATCCGAGAGCTGTATTGACTTTGCGCGCTTCCGTTGTATTCACCTCGCCACGCATATTGCACCGTTCAGTACCAGTGCTCTTGGGCCAGGCAAAGTAGACCGCAGCAACTACCAATTCTGGCACAATGGGTACCACGACAGCGCACTTCATGTGTTCCCGGAATGTACAGCTCGTGTTGCAACAGTCGTTGTCAACACATCCCGGTTGTGGAGCACTGCTGCACAGGAATCACACGACCATCTGGACTGTTCCGTACCTACAGGCAGCCTCCCGGTGCATGGTGGCAGGGAGGTATATATACAAGCCAGAACACATCGAAGACCTGGCTAATGCCACCTACATAGCGCCTGACACCCACCGGATGACGTGGTTGGCAAGCAACATGCATTGCAACCCTCAGATGTGGTGTGTTGGGGCATTTTCTTTTCCAACCTCCCACACAGTGGCACTGTACGGTACCAAACGGTGGCACAAAATTTAGGTACCCCAATTCGGGCACCTGAGGTGCCCGGAATGGTGGAAAAGTGGGGTTCGATGGGTTTCCGGACCGATCTGGGGGGGTTTGGAGGGTTTACGGGGGCTTTGGGGCCTCTGCGCCGGTTTTTTGAAAAATCGTGTTTGTCCACGTAAAAGGGTGGCATTTGACCCCCCCTACCCCCCCCCCCTCCCCTCACCCGCAGCCGACACCAAAAACCCTCCGCTGGTTGTGTGGGTGGTGTGTGTGGCGTGTGTGTGGGGGGTGTTGGGGGGGGGGGAATGCCAGAACTGTGTGGTGTTTTGATTTGTTTGTGTGCGCCAAATCCGGGCAAAAACGAAGGCAACTCCGCAGCCTGATGAGGAGGTTGAATTTTTGTTGCCCAAGCGCTGCCTACTATCTTTTTGGCACTGACAGGCCCCCGGTTGTGGTAAAAAATAACCCGGGGAAGGAGGCGGAGAGAGGGGGGGGGGGGCAGCATGCAGGCTGAAGGGGACGATGGGGCGGGCTTGCCTGACTCTGCATCAGCCGAACACACAGCCTTACACAAACAATCTGCAGGGGATAGGGGGGGGGGGGGTTTCCCACTTTTAACGGTAACACACGGATCGGACACATTCAATTTGATACTCCGACAAAACCCAACAAAAGGCCGGAAGGGACCACCCCAACGCTCTCCACAGCTCTTGCTTTGGCGCTGCGGCTGTCCCCCCCCTCTCCTTGCGCAACACAAGATAACCTTTACTGTCGAGGGCAGGGCACACTCGAGTTAACCTCTGGCGGTGCATACATTGCCTCGGATCTCCCACAAACACAAGGGCCCTTCTGCACCGGATGCACACTTTATGATACAGGAGATAAAGCGCCTTGAGCTGGAAGGGGAGGCGGCAGGGTGGGGTGGTGTGTGAGGCAGGTCAGCGGTGGGTTGTCGGTTCAGAAAGCCAAACAACCGACCCCTGCCCGGCTGGAGGGACGGGGGTGGTGTGGGTCGAAGATGAAGGGAAAAGGGGGTTTACCCACAGGCACATGCACACGTGGAAATGTTATGGCGGCAGACTGGAAGGATCGCACAGAAGCAGCGCCCGCACACACAGGCAGAATGGCGGCGTGTGTGTGTAGTGGAGCCTGTTTTGTCATGCGATTTTACCGGAGCTGCCGCTGCACACAAGGCAAAATAAGACACGGGAAAAACATAATAGCGAGAGTCGTGGCACCACACACACACACACACAGGGTGGGCTATGATCCGCGCAGGATCTCCCCACACAAAACGTGGTCACCACACACACTCACTCTCTCTCTCTCTCTCTCGCCCCCCCCACAAACGTTGCGTTTCATCTCCACACCACCACACCACACCACACCACTCCACACCACTCCACCCCCCCCCCCCTTTATCTCTGCAGCGGGCTCACTGCCCGAGGTACTTCGAGAGGCCGGCCCACCTCGGGGCGCCCCAACCGGTTGCCAGGTCGAACCCCTTGGTGGCGGGGAACCCCGTGGAGCACGTGAGGCAGGTCTCCGAGCTGCACTTGGAGTTGCCCAGCGTCACGTCGTAGAACATCTCGCCGGAGTGCGACGCCGCAGCGGTGTAGAGCGCCGGGTTGAGGAAACCCAGGACAGGGCGGCCCGCCGCCTTCAGCTGCGAGTTGAGCAGGGTGACGACACCACCGAAGGTGGGTGCGGAGGCGGAGGTGCCCCCAGCACCGAAGCAGCGCCCCCCAGAGCACATCGCGTTGCCGGAGCCGAGAGCGCTGACATCGGGGTACGCCCGGCACGACTTGTTGAACGCAGAGGACGGGGGGAACGAGTCGTCCGACCCATGCTCAGAGAGGTACGCCTCCACAACCTCCTTCTGGTAGTCCGGCATCGGGAAGTCCCAGCTGAACCCAGAGCCGCCGCCATTCCAGTAGACAGGCTCCGCGGAGGATGCGGGGTGCGACACGGAGGACCACGCGGTGCCCCCGATGGCCGTGACGTAGGGGGACGAGGCAGGGAAGGTCGGCATGGTGTAGGCACAGGCTGCCTTGTTCAGGGCCCTCCCCATCGCGGTGAACTCGCTGAAGGGCTTGAAGGAGAAGTGCATGCCACCGTCACCCGCGGCACACCACCACACTCACGCCACGGAGACCCAGCTTCATCAGCTCCGTGTTGGCCTGCTGGATGACAAAGTCGTTGGTGAACATACAGACCTGCCTCTCGTTGTACTGAATCTCCTTGAGACAGTCGGCGTAGGTCGCGGTGCCCGCGGCTGCGACAGTCTTGCAGAGGATGTCGCAGCTCTTGAACGTGAGGGAGCCCAGCGACAGGGAAAGCACCTCAGCAGGCGCAGTCTCTGCGGCAAGCTGGTTGAAGAATGCGGCCTGCGCGTAGCCAAACCCGGGGCCCTCCTCCGGCGCCTCGCTGTTGTTGGTGTTGGAGACGTGCATCATAGCCCCGGGGGCCATGCCGGTGATGATGTCGGTGTCGAGGGAGGCCTCGCCGAAGTTGTCACCCGACTTCTGCTCCCCTGCGTACCCCTCCAGCTTCAGCCTGTCCAGCGACGTGTTGGCGATGCCGTAGGTCGACCAGTACTTCGTCACATCCGAGGTGAGCACCCCGTATGTGCCGGGGCCCCACACAAGCTGGTCGACACCGGACCCGGTGTTGGAGTCGGGGATGCCGTACGCCTTGCGAACCTCCGCAGACCCGGTGGCACCCAGCAGGGGGGACGGGGTGGTGTGGCGGCTGGCGCGGCTGCCCGGGGAGGGCGGGGTCCTGCGGACCACCTTGGCGACGGAGGCGGCCAGGTGGGCCGGGAAGTGCTCGCGCTTCAGGTCGGACTCCCCGTGGATCGTGATCTTGTCGCGTGTGGCGGAGACGGTGTGGCGCAGGCTGCGGCCCTCCAGCCACTGCGAGAGGGAGGCGATGGTGGCAGGGCTGTGCCCCACAAGGGCGGCCAGGTCGGAGGCGCTCAGGTACTTCCCGTAGTCGGCGTGGGTCGGGGTGGAGACACGCATCAGGGCAGCGTCGAGGTCAGCATCGGGGATGACCTTGGTGAGCCAGATGTCGACCTCCGTGCAGGTGGCCCCAGCTGCAAAGAGCAGCGTGGCGGCGAGCATGTGCATGCGTGCCATGGTGTGGTGCCTGAGGGGGGGTGGTGGTGGTGGAATATGAAAATCTCTGGAGGAGAGTTTGTTCTGTGGGGAAACACAACACCCGCCTGTTGGGCTGAAAACTGTAAAACGCGGGTGAAGTGGTCATAGGAACTGCTGGAGCTGGTTGGATTAGTCCCAGGCAAAACGATAAAGTGACGTGTGTGCGGAACCGTGAACAAACCCCATGTGGTTTGCCTGATGAAGGTTGGTGTGAAGGTGCGCACTGTCATAGCAACAAGACAAGGTTGACTGTGTTTGTTTCACCCAAAGCGCTGCCAACAATCTTTCTCACGTATGACAAGGCCCTTGTGATTTGTGAAAATCACGAAACAAACTCAGATCGGAAGATCGAGGCGGAGCAGCGGTACAGGCACGCTGCTCTGCGAACTGTGATCAGAACAAGATGCTGCCCACAGAACAGTCAAACTTAGCAAGCAGAAATAGAAGGAAAGACACGATTCATGTCTAACCGGATCAGAAACGTCAGTAGTGAGAAAGATGGAGCACTGCAGCATCAGTGGCCGCAGCAAGTGCAAACTCACAGAGCAGACTGGTTGGCGGAGGCATTGTCAGCCCAACTGCACTTTCGAATACCCAGCGCGCTGCTCTTGGCGCAGCTCGTACAAGGTGGTGCCGGGGAACGCAGCAGTGTTCTGCGGAACCAGGGTGCTCTCCACTAGCACATCCTGCACCGCACCGACCACCGCACCCTCACCTGGGGTGTACAGGAAGCGCTGTCCGGCGTCGCATGCCGTACGCCACACATGCAGGGAGGTTGTCAGTGCAGGCCCAGCAACTGTCAAGAAGCGTTGGCTGCGTGTCCCCACATCCCCGTGATACACCGTCCCGCTGGCCAACCCCGCCGTGAGGCGTTCACACAGCGGCACACGCAGGACACGCCGCACGAACTGCACAGCGTTCTCTGCATGCAGAGGCACGGGCTGTGTGAGGTTCCATCCCGTGACCAGGTGTTCGCCAAGCAGGGATACAAGCGTGCCATGACTCTGTTGCAGCAGCGGCACAGCTGCCTCCAGGCAGCTGCTGATGCGGGACGCCCCAGTGCTGTTTGTCACAACCTCGAGGGAGGTGACACCGACGGTCGCATGCGTGTGAGTCGAAAGGTGCACCCCCACAGAGGAGCAGCGAGAGCGCCTGCTAGGGAGGCTGACAACATCACTCTTGTCGATGTGTACCTCAGCACGACCAGCCAGTGGGGTATGCTGCCTGCCTGCGAGGGTGGCAGGCCACACGTGCCGCACAGGCAGTGCCTCGCTCACACCCTTCAGCTCTGTCGCCACCTCGTCACCCGCCACAGCAGGCGCACACGATTCACTCACCTGTGACCACACCGCACTCGTCACAGCCACCGCACCAGGCACACACGTGCTCTCCAGACGCGACGCCACGTTCACCGTGTGTCCGAAGTAGTCAACACGCCCCGTCACCGTGTTCATATCCGCCATCACAGGACCGTGGTTCACACCAACACGCACCGTCAACCCGCCCCACAGCTCCGTCAGCCTGCAGATCGGGACCTCCAGCAGTGCGGCAGGCCACTCCGCAGCAAGCAGTGCCTCCTGCACCGCCATCCCGAAGGACACACCTGCACACGGACTCTCAAACGCAACCATGAAGGCGTCCCCGATGGTCTTCACCTCGTACCCGCCGAACATGGCAATGGCTTCACGCATCACCGCGTTGTGGACCCGGATCGCCTTCTGCATCGCATCGGGTGCCGCCTCCCACACAGATGTTGACGAACGGATGTCTGTGAACACAATCGTTGCCTCCCCACTCTCGCGTCCGGGTGCGTCAGGTGTGGACACAGCTGTGGAACAGTGTGACCCTTCCAGGTCCTCGAACAGCGCTGCAGGGAGGTACGGGCGGTACAACCGCAGGTTGTCCTCCAGACGTTGCAGCGCAGCGTGCATCGCAGGTGGAAGACGCCCCTCCGCCGCCTCCAGCAGCTCCGCCACGGTGTCGACGTCGTAGCCCGCAAGCAGCTGTGCCGCCGCCTCCACAGTCTCGATGGTCCGTGCCATTGCCGCCTGCTCCTTCTCTGCCTCCTCTGCAAACCCGCGTGTCGCAAGGAAGTCGAGGATGAGCGGAAACGATGTGGCCAGAACTTCACGAACTGCCATCGACAGACTCGTGCTGCACGGCGGGTCGGCACAGTCGTACCTCTCTCTCAGTCGCTCCAACCGATACTCGCGTGAGGAGGTGCCCGGCAGGTCAACCAGCCCGAAGCGGAAGCAGAGATCAAGATTCAGAAACGCAACCCACAGCACGATACCCACGAGGCACACGGAGAAGGATCTGCTGAATTGCAGGAGGAGCACCAGGTCCAACACCAACACAAACACCGACCACCTGGGTGGCAAGGCGACTCCCATGTTGTGGATCTGGACGATGCCCATAGCGACTGCCCACAGCACAACGGAGACCTGCATCATGCGCTTGGTGATGTTGAGACGGCACAGGCACTGGAGCATGATGGCAGACGAGGGTGCGACGAAGAGAATGAAGCCCGCCATCGCCAACGGGGGGTTACCGCGAGCACCTGTTACCAGGTAGGCATACACACACACAATGCATAGGCACACTGAGACGCTCCATAATACACGCCGGTTGCTCTGTTCCTTCCCACTCAGTCGCCCATCCAGTGACATCATCGCTTCGAACCATCTCATTGCGCTGCGAAACATTGTGATGACTGTGTACCTGGTGGGCGATGAAATGACACCCAACGTGAGGACCAACAACGCACGCCTCACCCTCAAAGCTTACGAGGTCGCATTCACCTGACCCTTGCTGACACACGTTTACACCGCTTGTGGACATTCTTAATACGAAGGTCACATTGGATGGTGGTCACGGGTGGGGGCAGGGGCAACTCGAGCTCTACCTATACTGTAGATACACAATCCGGTTGGGTCCGTGAATCCGGTGGAGGCGATGTGTCGCGTGCAGAGACTGCACTGCGACGTTGGCCCAGCTGCCGCTGCACTGGGGACAAACTGTCTCTGTGCTGGCGGGCGGGGACATCCAGAATGCAGATCTGCTGTCGGTGCCTGTGGCTCCTGCATCCTAGTCCTTCCCGAGGCGCATGGAAGGCCGACACCAACATGTTTTGAGAACCATGTTCGGTGAACCTGGCCAGCTGGCGCAGCGTTCGGGTGTACGTTTTGTTTGATTGAATGGCGCGGGACAAAATAGAAGGAAGACAGAGCGAGGCAACGCACCGTTCACCCAAAACAGAGGGAACACACCACCTCGCAGAGGCCTTTCTGTTTCCAATAAAAAGGAAATCATCGAGGGGGGGGCGGGCGAACTGCATCGCCTCATCCCTCGACCAAAGAGGCACAAAAGGCGGGCCCATCCTCACTTGGGACCAATCCCTCCATCTATGCACTGCAGAAATTCAGTAGAGTCCTGAGGTGCACCGCAGGGGAACGCTCCCCTCCGCTCCTTCACGCAAGCCTCGCAATGCCCCGCATGTCTCAAAGCGAAGCTGCCTTGCAAGCAATCGTTGATTAAAAAAACGAAAAAATATTGAGTTGGCGGTTGGTACGCAATACCGGGAGTGCTGTGCTATCGAACATCATCTCCTGACCCGAAGGGGGGGGGGGGGGAGGGTGGTGGTGTTGGGTTAGGCGGTTTGACCCGCATACGCCACGACCCCCCCCCCACCCCACAGCCAGGCCGAACCGGTTATCGGATCCCACTCAAAGAACAAAAATAGAGAGGATGGAGCCTTCGCTCATATATGCAGAGAAGTGAAGTAGCAGCCCGAACAGTATGGGTGCTGGCACAGTTGGACAACAAGTGAAGGCTCCGGAAAAAAAAAGAGGGAGGAAGCACGTCGATTCACGCGAAGAAGCAACCCATGTTCCAGGTTGGAGGAGATGCCAGGCACATCAACGATTAAACGCAGTTTTTTTTGTAGGGTGGGGGCACTCCCAACTTTTTGATTGGCTCCCGGGTTGGTTTTGAGCAGTTTTTTGAGCCTTCTCTCGAGAGACTGCCCAACCGCCCGCATGCCACCCCCCGAGAAAGAATCAAGCCAGAGCCGGGCTTTTTTCCAGGCGAATCGAGCAAAGAAATAAACAAAAGAAGACATCGTGAGGGGGGGCAGCGATGCAAAAGAAAGGCAAGGCACATTGGGTGGGACCTCACCGTTCTACACGGTGGGATCTTGTAAATTTTACATGTAAAAATACCGATTTTTACATGTATTATACATGTATAATACTTGCATGTCAACTATTATACATGTATAATACATGTAAATGCCTGAAATATACATGTAAAATACATGTATATCAAGCAAAAATACATGTATAATAGTTGCATGTCAACTATTATACATGTATTTTTACTTGATATACATGTATTTTACATGTATAATACTTGTCATGCAAGTATTATACATGTAAAATACTTGCACGACAAGTAAAATACATGTATAATACTTGCATGACAAGTAAAATACTTGCATGCAAGTAAAATACATGTATTTTACTTGCATGCAAGTATTTTACTTGTCATGCAAGTATTTTACATGTATAATACTTGCATGACAAGTATTATACATGTAAAATACATGTAAATGCTGGTGCCCCTGATTTACCCCTTTTTCACTACGCACAAACTACGCAATCTGGGGGGGGGGGTCTCGCTTTTTGGTCCCCCCCCAGTTTTTTTTGGTCCCCCTTTCTGTGTGGCTACTGAGACAGGACTGGAGGCACTGCGCTGACCGAGCAAAAAATTATTGCCAGAACTCACTATACACCGTACGAAAGAACGCACGACATGTGGGGCGGGACTCCAGAAACACCTGGGCAAGGTTGCCCCATGCCCAGAAACACCTGAGAAGGAAGTGAGTTCCAGGAGCCGCGTAGAACACCCTCGAGATTGTGAATGATGATACGATCACAGCCTTCAGGGCGCTGCGAGGTGCCACCCTGAAGGTGGCCCTTGACATCAAGGAGAGCGTCGGCCGAGGGGTCGACGAAAAGCTGAAGAAGGCGCTACTGGCACTGGATCCCGCGGGGTATACGGAGGTCACCGCCACACAGGCAACCTCCGCTGACAACGTCCAGGAGACGTTATCCGAGGGGATCACAACGGCACTAGAGATCTGTGTCACGGGATCCAGGCGCCCACTCTCCCTCGACGGTCTGGGGATTGTTGTTGGGTATGGTGTCGTTTCCTGCAGCTGCAAAAAAGCGTAGCAACTGTGCTTCCTTCTTCCTTAATGATGCGTTGACGCTTCCACCCGGAGGAGCTGAAGCAGGCACCGCTTAATGATGCGTTGATGCTTCCACCCGACGAGCTGAAGCAGGCACCGCGCCAAAGGGCACCCCCAAAGAGACCTGCAAAGACTGCGTCGAAACCCGCACCGAAGGCTGCCAGCGCTGCAGCACCTGAAGAACCTGCAGCACCTGAAGCGCCTGCACCCTCACTGACCCCGGAACAGCAAGAACTCCTTGAGTTTGGGGTCCCGGCATAGAGACAGAGAATGGCTGAGTAAATCAAAAAATGAGACCCCCCCCCCCCCCTTTTCACTACGCACAAACTACGCAATATGGGGTCGTCAGGGGCACCAAATGCATGAAATATACATGTAAAATACATGTATATCAAGTAAAAATACATGTATAATAGTTGACATGCAACTATTATACATGTATTTTTACTTGATATACATGTATTTTACATGTATATTTCAGGCATATACATGTATTATACATGTATAATAGTTGACATGCAAGTATTATACATGTATAATACATGTAAAAATCAGTATTTTTACATGTAAAATTTACAAGATCCCACCGTGTATCAAATTCGGGGGGGGGGGGGGGGGGGGCAGGAAGGGTGTGAGGGGAAACGGGAAGCGTGGTCATATTCATGCTCCTCCTCCCCCTCCGCCCTCAGGTGGCGAGAGAGAGAGAGAGGGGGGCAGAAGCAGCCCTTCTACAGAGGCTTGAGGAACAGGTCAGCCTCGGCCTCCCTGCGGCGGCGCAGCCCCGCCTCCACGCTGGACCCGGGGTTGCGGTAGAGGACCAGCGCGGCCCTGATCTGGTCCCACTGCTTCTCGCGCAGCACACGCGTGATGGTTGTGAAGCCGCTCTTCCCGTAGAAGTGTGCCCCCAGGTTGTATGCGAAGCTGAGGATCGCCCCGCGCTGGTTGGTGTTCAGCTCCCCCCACACGGGGATCGCCTCCAGGGGGGGCAGGAACTCGTCCTGCGCCTGCTTCTCGAGGAGCTGCACCGCCGTGGCCTTCGTGATGGTGTCACCCAGCACCCACGCGCTGCCGTCAAGCTTCCGCGTCGACCCATACCCGATGGTGATGGGCAGGTTCCCCGTCAGCGGGTCGGGGTAGGCAGACAGGCGCAGCCCCTCGAACTTCTGGATCAGCTCCAGCCCCGCCTGCGGCACCTCGCCCGACGACACCGGGGGGGGCGGGGGCGGCGTGCAGCACTGCACGTCCGCCGGGCCGGGGCACTTGCCAGAGGTGCGTGTCCCGGTGCACGCGCTGGCCCCAATGCATTCCCCCTTGACACCACTCACAGTGCACGTGCCGTAGTCAGGCGTGCAGCACTGCACACCCGATGGGCCGGGGCACTTGCCTGCGGTGCTCTTGCCGGAGCAGGTGGAGGTCAGGATGCAGTCGCCGCCAATCGCGTCGACCGCGCATTTCCCGTATGTGCAGCACTTAATGGATGAGGGGCCCTTGCACTTCCCCGAAGTGAGGACGCCAGATGAGGTGCATTGGGACGTGTGGATGCAGTTGCCGGTCACGCCACCCACGACACAGTTTTCCGCAGAGACAGCTGTGGCACAGGCCAGCGCCGCCACCATCACATTCACGCGCTGCATAATGTGTCTTGTCAACAGAGAGGTGTGTGCACGCCTGTGGTGGGTGTTGGTGCTGCCGAGAGGTGGTGCGTGAGGGGTTTTTTGACTCCCGGCAAATGTGCTTCATAAGGGTTCGTTCATACCCCCCCCCCCCCAGGCATACTTGTCCCCCCATATGGGGAACCCCCTAAATCTGGGGGAAATATGGGGGGTCGCAAAACCCCGCCCCCATATGGGGAAAAAGGCTGAAAATATGGGGAAAAACCGGTAAAATATGGGGGAATATGGGGGAAATATGGGGCCCATATGGGGGGATATGGGGGTATTCGTGCTGCAACGGGAGAACATCAAACCACTCATGCACACACACACACGAAGTGCGCGTCGAAACCGGCATCATGCCTTGTTCCCGCATGTGGGGATCCTCCAGGAGTCCGATCCTGGGGGGTGCGCGCTCGTTCAGGTGTGGCCAGGTCTGGCCCCCCCCCTGGAAGATCCCCCAGGTGGGTCGCACCGACCTCCTGTTCCTCTCCTGCGCCGATACAGCGGCAGCGGAGGGCGAACGCTTCCCGGTTTGGCGGGGCACCGCAGTGACAGCGGCAGCGGTGGTGGACACATACGCACAGACACACAGAGCGCGTTCAGGGTTAACAGCTCCTCACAACACACACTCTTGTGTTTTTACGTCCTGTCTGGCACGTCACTCTCACACTCGCTGTCCTCCTCCTCTGGTGTGTTTGCGATTGCGAACTGCCCCCTGGGATCCTTATTAGATAAGAGAATTCACAAGCAGTGCATTCTGGGGTGTCAGGCGCTTCCGCCACTTTTGACCGCTCCGAGCGCCGAAAAGTCGGAGTCAACGCTCGTCACCAGGCAGTGCTTGACATGTTCAAGCTGCATCTGCCGGGTGGAATGAGACCTGTGAAGGCCAGTACAAGGACTGGCTGCAGGACGCAACTGTTCTGCCAGCAAAGACAGGACTACTGGACAGCATGCTCTGATGACCGCTACTCAGACTTGAAGAAAGTGGCGGTCGGCGCTCTCACAGCACCTTTTGTGGTCTGACTCGAGCACTTCAGCCGAGCGTTTCCTCTCCGCAGAAAGCGACGATGCGAGATGGCTCTGCAAGGTGCTAGACGTCTCCTGTCAGTCGCTGACTTCACACCCTGTGAAAAGCAGAACGAAGAGAACTGTTTGTTGACTGCTTCCACCTGAGGAACCCCTGGGTTTTCCCCCATATATCCCCCATATGGGGGAAATATGGGGGAACAGGACTTGAAAAACCCCCCATATTCCCCCCATATTTTCCCCATATTTTCCCCATATTTTTGGCCTTCCCCATATGGGGGTACAAGTATGCCTAGGCATAGGGTGCGGGCGATTCGCCTATCGCCCTATATTCGCCCAACCGGGTTCGAGCCCCGATTATCGCGTATCGAATCGCCTTATCGCCCAATTATCGCCGAATTATCGCCCAGTATCGCCCGTTTTCTTTCACACTTTCTGAAGGGGTCTTCAGCTAGTGGTGAGTGGGTTACCGCTCTACTGACCCTGGGTCCCACAGGGCCCTGTGACCTCGTCAACAACTGGGCCAAGACCTAGGATTCTGCATCAGAAATCAGCTTCTGACCACTGACGTCATGCGGGTGGGTCATTTCCTCGGTCAAAACCCACGTGAGGAACTGGGCATTGGCCCAGATCCTGACCTCGCTCAGGACCTGTTCACTCGCCGTTACTAGGAGCACTCGTGAGCATGAAGCGGGTATACCTTAGTGTTGAAGGAGATGCGTGGTTCTAGTGTAGTCGGTCTGAATGGGAGGAGATGCACTCCGTACGTTTGAGATGACTCATTGCAGAGCCCACAGGAAGCTTCACGGCTGATGTGAGACCTGGGGCGGTTCTGACCTTGGTCACAGAGTCATCACCCACTGAGAACACTGGAGCAGAGGGCTTGATCTAGGTCAGGAACCGGGTCTTCACTGAGGCAATGACCCACTCACCACCTCAGCAGTGATCTGACATCCCTGGCCGGGCCATTTTGCCCCCAAAAATACGACGGAAAAATTATCGCCCACTTATCGCCTTGACAGAATGGGCGATAATGAGGGCGATAATTTTTGCGATTGGGGGTCTTCGCTCCGGGTCAATTTGGGTCAACTTGGGTCAATTTGGGTCACCCTGGGGTTTTTCACCTTAGGAAAATGGGGGGCTTCACTCCGGGTCAATCTGGGTCAGCTTGGGTCAGTGACCCGGAGCGAAGCCCCCCCCCTTAGGTGACCAAAAATAGGTGAAAATTTTTGCCTATTTTCCCTTGTGTCAAACTTGGAGTCTGACCCAAAAATCGGAATCTGTGACCCATGGTTTATATGGGCAAACCTGAAAATTTCCGACTTTTTCCTCAATTTTTCCCACTTCCTGGCCATACCTTTCCCGACCCAAAATCAAACAAATGCAGCGGAAAATGGCCAAAAATAGGCCAAAAAACCCCAAATTTTTTCCTATGGGAACGAACATGGGGGTCTTCGCTCCGGGTCAATTTGGGTCAACTTGGGTCAATTTGGGTCACCCTGGGGTTTTTCACCTTAGGAAAATGGGGGGCTTCGCTCCGGGTCAATCTGGGTCAGCTTGGGTCAGTGACCCGGAGCGAAGCCCCCCCCCTTAGGTGACCAAAAATAGGTGAAAATTTTTGCCTATTTTCCCTTGTGTCAAACTTGGAGTCTGACCCAAAAATCGGAATCTGTGACCCATGGTTTATATGGGCAAACCTGAAAATTTCCGACTTTTTCCTCAATTTTTCCCACTTCCTGGCCATACCTTTCCCGACCCAAAATCAAACAAATGCAGCGGAAAATGGCCAAAAATAGGCCAAAAAACCCCAAATTTTTTCCTATGGGAACGAACATGGGGGTCTTCGCTCCGGGTCAATTTGGGTCAACTTGGGTCAATTTGGGTCACCCTGGGGTTTTTCACCTTAGGAAAATGGGGGGCTTCGCTCCGGGTCAATCTGGGTCAGCTTGGGTCAGTGACCCGGAGCGAAGCCCCCCCCCTTAGGTGACCAAAAATAGGTGAAAATTTTTGCCTATTTTCCCTTGTGTCAAACTTGGAGTCTGACCCAAAAATCGGAATCTGTGACCCATGGTTTATATGGGCAAACCTGAAAATTTCCGACTTTTTCCTCAATTTTTCCCACTTCCTGGCCATACCTTTCCCGACCCAAAATCAAACAAATGCAGCGGAAAATGGCCAAAAATAGGCCAAAAAACCCCAAATTTTTTTCCGGGGGGCTTGGCCCCCCGGACCCCCCTTGCGTGGGGGGCTTCGCCCCCCACGCCACACGCACCTCCCGGCCGGTGGCCGGTTCGGTCGTCGTCGGCTGCGCTCAAAGGGCGTGCGGTAGCCGACGCCCTTTTGTGCTCGCCTCCTCCTCCCACACTTCAGTATGTCGTTTCATGTGAGTCCGTGTTCCTGCTTTGTTCTTCTGTCGACTGGGACGGGCCAGTCCTCGTGGGTTGCCGGCCGGTGTGTCCTCCCCCGGGACCCCCTCCTCCTCCCGCCACTTGCATCTGGTTCAACTTCAGTGAGAGCTGAGCGGGAGCCATACTTGCTCTCTTGGACCATTTGTCCGCAGTCCTGCATCATGAAGAGTTAGGTAATGCCCAGTCGCAGCCATCCCCCGACCCAGGTGTTCTGCCGTGGGCCAGGTCACCATCTGTAGGTCACCCCGTCACACACCAGTGGGCAGGCCCTGTCAACGATATCGATGTGACTGCTCTTGCCGCAGGGCAACGGATGTGGGCCTGCATTGCATCCTGTTGCGGCGATGGTGGCAGGGCTGTGCCCCACAAGGGCGGCCAGGTCGGAGGCGCTCAGGTACTTCCCGTAGTCGGCGTGGGTCGGGGTGGAGACACGCATCAGGGCAGCGTCGAGGTCAGCATCGGGGATGACCTTGGTGAGCCAGATGTCGACCTCCGTGCAGGTGGCCCCAGCTGCAAAGAGCAGCGTGGCGGCGAGCATGTGCATGCGTGCCATGGTGTGGTGCCTGAGGGGGGGTGGTGGTGGTGGAATATGAAAATCTCTGGAGGAGAGTTTGTTCTGTGGGGAAACACAACACCCGCCTGTTGGGCTGAAAACTGTAAAACGCGGGTGAAGTGGTCATAGGAACTGCTGGAGCTGGTTGGATTAGTCCCAGGCAAAACGATAAAGTGACGTGTGTGCGGAACCGTGAACAAACCCCATGTGGTTTGCCTGATGAAGGTTGGTGTGAAGGTGCGCACTGTCATAGCAACAAGACAAGGTTGACTGTGTTTGTTTCACCCAAAGCGCTGCCAACAATCTTTCTCACGTATGACAAGGCCCTTGTGATTTGTGAAAATCACGAAACAAACTCAGATCGGAAGATCGAGGCGGAGCAGCGGTACAGGCACGCTGCTCTGCGAACTGTGATCAGAACAAGATGCTGCCCACAGAACAGTCAAACTTAGCAAGCAGAAATAGAAGGAAAGACACGATTCATGTCTAACCGGATCAGAAACGTCAGTAGTGAGAAAGATGGAGCACTGCAGCATCAGTGGCCGCAGCAAGTGCAAACTCACAGAGCAGACTGGTTGGCGGAGGCATTGTCAGCCCAACTGCACTTTCGAATACCCAGCGCGCTGCTCTTGGCGCAGCTCGTACAAGGTGGTGCCGGGGAACGCAGCAGTGTTCTGCGGAACCAGGGTGCTCTCCACTAGCACATCCTGCACCGCACCGACCACCGCACCCTCACCTGGGGTGTACAGGAAGCGCTGTCCGGCGTCGCATGCCGTACGCCACACATGCAGGGAGGTTGTCAGTGCAGGCCCAGCAACTGTCAAGAAGCGTTGGCTGCGTGTCCCCACATCCCCGTGATACACCGTCCCGCTGGCCAACCCCGCCGTGAGGCGTTCACACAGCGGCACACGCAGGACACGCCGCACGAACTGCACAGCGTTCTCTGCATGCAGAGGCACGGGCTGTGTGAGGTTCCATCCCGTGACCAGGTGTTCGCCAAGCAGGGATACAAGCGTGCCATGACTCTGTTGCAGCAGCGGCACAGCTGCCTCCAGGCAGCTGCTGATGCGGGACGCCCCAGTGCTGTTTGTCACAACCTCGAGGGAGGTGACACCGACGGTCGCATGCGTGTGAGTCGAAAGGTGCACCCCCACAGAGGAGCAGCGAGAGCGCCTGCTAGGGAGGCTGACAACATCACTCTTGTCGATGTGTACCTCAGCACGACCAGCCAGTGGGGTATGCTGCCTGCCTGCGAGGGTGGCAGGCCACACGTGCCGCACAGGCAGTGCCTCGCTCACACCCTTCAGCTCTGTCGCCACCTCGTCACCCGCCACAGCAGGCGCACACGATTCACTCACCTGTGACCACACCGCACTCGTCACAGCCACCGCACCAGGCACACACGTGCTCTCCAGACGCGACGCCACGTTCACCGTGTGTCCGAAGTAGTCAACACGCCCCGTCACCGTGTTCATATCCGCCATCACAGGACCGTGGTTCACACCAACACGCACCGTCAACCCGCCCCACAGCTCCGTCAGCCTGCAGATCGGGACCTCCAGCAGTGCGGCAGGCCACTCCGCAGCAAGCAGTGCCTCCTGCACCGCCATCCCGAAGGACACACCTGCACACGGACTCTCAAACGCAACCATGAAGGCGTCCCCGATGGTCTTCACCTCGTACCCGCCGAACATGGCAATGGCTTCACGCATCACCGCGTTGTGGACCCGGATCGCCTTCTGCATCGCATCGGGTGCCGCCTCCCACACAGATGTTGACGAACGGATGTCTGTGAACACAATCGTTGCCTCCCCACTCTCGCGTCCGGGTGCGTCAGGTGTGGACACAGCTGTGGAACAGTGTGACCCTTCCAGGTCCTCGAACAGCGCTGCAGGGAGGTACGGGCGGTACAACCGCAGGTTGTCCTCCAGACGTTGCAGCGCAGCGTGCATCGCAGGTGGAAGACGCCCCTCCGCCGCCTCCAGCAGCTCCGCCACGGTGTCGACGTCGTAGCCCGCAAGCAGCTGTGCCGCCGCCTCCACAGTCTCGATGGTCCGTGCCATTGCCGCCTGCTCCTTCTCTGCCTCCTCTGCAAACCCGCGTGTCGCAAGGAAGTCGAGGATGAGCGGAAACGATGTGGCCAGAACTTCACGAACTGCCATCGACAGACTCGTGCTGCACGGCGGGTCGGCACAGTCGTACCTCTCTCTCAGTCGCTCCAACCGATACTCGCGTGAGGAGGTGCCCGGCAGGTCAACCAGCCCGAAGCGGAAGCAGAGATCAAGATTCAGAAACGCAACCCACAGCACGATACCCACGAGGCACACGGAGAAGGATCTGCTGAATTGCAGGAGGAGCACCAGGTCCAACACCAACACAAACACCGACCACCTGGGTGGCAAGGCGACTCCCATGTTGTGGATCTGGACGATGCCCATAGCGACTGCCCACAGCACAACGGAGACCTGCATCATGCGCTTGGTGATGTTGAGACGGCACAGGCACTGGAGCATGATGGCAGACGAGGGTGCGACGAAGAGAATGAAGCCCGCCATCGCCAACGGGGGGTTACCGCGAGCACCTGTTACCAGGTAGGCATACACACACACAATGCATAGGCACACTGAGACGCTCCATAATACACGCCGGTTGCTCTGTTCCTTCCCACTCAGTCGCCCATCCAGTGACATCATCGCTTCGAACCATCTCATTGCGCTGCGAAACATTGTGATGACTGTGTACCTGGTGGGCGATGAAATGACACCCAACGTGAGGACCAACAACGCACGCCTCACCCTCAAAGCTTACGAGGTCGCATTCACCTGACCCTTGCTGACACACGTTTACACCGCTTGTGGACATTCTTAATACGAAGGTCACATTGGATGGTGGTCACGGGTGGGGGCAGGGGCAACTCGAGCTCTACCTATACTGTAGATACACAATCCGGTTGGGTCCGTGAATCCGGTGGAGGCGATGTGTCGCGTGCAGAGACTGCACTGCGACGTTGGCCCAGCTGCCGCTGCACTGGGGACAAACTGTCTCTGTGCTGGCGGGCGGGGACATCCAGAATGCAGATCTGCTGTCGGTGCCTGTGGCTCCTGCATCCTAGTCCTTCCCGAGGCGCATGGAAGGCCGACACCAACATGTTTTGAGAACCATGTTCGGTGAACCTGGCCAGCTGGCGCAGCGTTCGGGTGTACGTTTTGTTTGATTGAATGGCGCGGGACAAAATAGAAGGAAGACAGAGCGAGGCAACGCACCGTTCACCCAAAACAGAGGGAACACACCACCTCGCAGAGGCCTTTCTGTTTCCAATAAAAAGGAAATCATCGAGGGGGGGGCGGGCGAACTGCATCGCCTCATCCCTCGACCAAAGAGGCACAAAAGGCGGGCCCATCCTCACTTGGGACCAATCCCTCCATCTATGCACTGCAGAAATTCAGTAGAGTCCTGAGGTGCACCGCAGGGGAACGCTCCCCTCCGCTCCTTCACGCAAGCCTCGCAATGCCCCGCATGTCTCAAAGCGAAGCTGCCTTGCAAGCAATCGTTGATTAAAAAAACGAAAAAATATTGAGTTGGCGGTTGGTACGCAATACCGGGAGTGCTGTGCTATCGAACATCATCTCCTGACCCGAAGGGGGGGGGGGGGGAGGGTGGTGGTGTTGGGTTAGGCGGTTTGACCCGCATACGCCACGACCCCCCCCCCACCCCACAGCCAGGCCGAACCGGTTATCGGATCCCACTCAAAGAACAAAAATAGAGAGGATGGAGCCTTCGCTCATATATGCAGAGAAGTGAAGTAGCAGCCCGAACAGTATGGGTGCTGGCACAGTTGGACAACAAGTGAAGGCTCCGGAAAAAAAAAGAGGGAGGAAGCACGTCGATTCACGCGAAGAAGCAACCCATGTTCCAGGTTGGAGGAGATGCCAGGCACATCAACGATTAAACGCAGTTTTTTTTGTAGGGTGGGGGCACTCCCAACTTTTTGATTGGCTCCCGGGTTGGTTTTGAGCAGTTTTTTGAGCCTTCTCTCGAGAGACTGCCCAACCGCCCGCATGCCACCCCCCGAGAAAGAATCAAGCCAGAGCCGGGCTTTTTTCCAGGCGAATCGAGCAAAGAAATAAACAAAAGAAGACATCGTGAGGGGGGGCAGCGATGCAAAAGAAAGGCAAGGCACATTGGGTGGGACCTCACCGTTCTACACGGTGGGATCTTGTAAATTTTACATGTAAAAATACCGATTTTTACATGTATTATACATGTATAATACTTGCATGTCAACTATTATACATGTATAATACATGTAAATGCCTGAAATATACATGTAAAATACATGTATATCAAGCAAAAATACATGTATAATAGTTGCATGTCAACTATTATACATGTATTTTTACTTGATATACATGTATTTTACATGTATAATACTTGTCATGCAAGTATTATACATGTAAAATACTTGCACGACAAGTAAAATACATGTATAATACTTGCATGACAAGTAAAATACTTGCATGCAAGTAAAATACATGTATTTTACTTGCATGCAAGTATTTTACTTGTCATGCAAGTATTTTACATGTATAATACTTGCATGACAAGTATTATACATGTAAAATACATGTAAATGCTGGTGCCCCTGATTTACCCCTTTTTCACTACGCACAAACTACGCAATCTGGGGGGGGGGGTCTCGCTTTTTGGTCCCCCCCCAGTTTTTTTTGGTCCCCCTTTCTGTGTGGCTACTGAGACAGGACTGGAGGCACTGCGCTGACCGAGCAAAAAATTATTGCCAGAACTCACTATACACCGTACGAAAGAACGCACGACATGTGGGGCGGGACTCCAGAAACACCTGGGCAAGGTTGCCCCATGCCCAGAAACACCTGAGAAGGAAGTGAGTTCCAGGAGCCGCGTAGAACACCCTCGAGATTGTGAATGATGATACGATCACAGCCTTCAGGGCGCTGCGAGGTGCCACCCTGAAGGTGGCCCTTGACATCAAGGAGAGCGTCGGCCGAGGGGTCGACGAAAAGCTGAAGAAGGCGCTACTGGCACTGGATCCCGCGGGGTATACGGAGGTCACCGCCACACAGGCAACCTCCGCTGACAACGTCCAGGAGACGTTATCCGAGGGGATCACAACGGCACTAGAGATCTGTGTCACGGGATCCAGGCGCCCACTCTCCCTCGACGGTCTGGGGATTGTTGTTGGGTATGGTGTCGTTTCCTGCAGCTGCAAAAAAGCGTAGCAACTGTGCTTCCTTCTTCCTTAATGATGCGTTGACGCTTCCACCCGGAGGAGCTGAAGCAGGCACCGCTTAATGATGCGTTGATGCTTCCACCCGACGAGCTGAAGCAGGCACCGCGCCAAAGGGCACCCCCAAAGAGACCTGCAAAGACTGCGTCGAAACCCGCACCGAAGGCTGCCAGCGCTGCAGCACCTGAAGAACCTGCAGCACCTGAAGCGCCTGCACCCTCACTGACCCCGGAACAGCAAGAACTCCTTGAGTTTGGGGTCCCGGCATAGAGACAGAGAATGGCTGAGTAAATCAAAAAATGAGACCCCCCCCCCCCCTTTTCACTACGCACAAACTACGCAATATGGGGTCGTCAGGGGCACCAAATGCATGAAATATACATGTAAAATACATGTATATCAAGTAAAAATACATGTATAATAGTTGACATGCAACTATTATACATGTATTTTTACTTGATATACCGTAAACGGAAAAAGGGTGGACCGTAAAAATGTTCCAAGTTCCCAAAAAAAGGCCAAACGTTCCATCTTTTTTACGGTCCACTATTTATTGGGACTGCATATGGAAAAGACAATGCGATTTTCGCCCGCGGGCTGGTGGGTTGCGGGGCGCGGACTGCGGCCTCCACGCCGCAGACTCCCGCACGTAGGCCTCCCGACCTCCCAGCTTTGGACCCTCCCTCCACCACCGCAACCAACACCAGCAAGAGAAGCAAGTCCTCCCTGCGTGTGGAAAGGGCACGATCACCACCACTCACCTCGAGACTCACCCACCACCACACCTCGAGAAGTGTAGTACCATGCAAGGAGCGTTCCGGTAGAAGTAAAAGTAGAACCTGATGCACGAGCCCACAAAAGCAGCCACAGTACGGCAGGGCGCGCAGACAGAAGCTGAGACCACCGGGCTCCCTCCAGATGTAAATTCGTGAATCAGTGCCCGGAAAATTCAGGGAAATCGTACTCCTTTAGTGTAGTACACCCTGCAGTAACTGTGGGAGAACAGTTCCCGGACGATGGTGAGCGCACACTCTGTGCTGAGGCTCTGTGGTGTTAATCCTGCAGCTTCAGTCGTACGATTTCCTTGGTTCCTTCGCGACTTCGTCACGAAGGAACTCGTAAAAAAAACCGCCAAGTCCACTATCCCAACCGTAAAATAGGTGGACCGTAAAAATGTTCCAAGTTCCGGAAAAATCCCATTTGTTCCATCTTTTTTACGGTCCACCTATAGTACGGTTCACCTTTATTACGGTCCACAATATTTCCGTTTACGGTACATGTATTTTACATGTATATTTCAGGCATATACATGTATTATACATGTATAATAGTTGACATGCAAGTATTATACATGTATAATACATGTAAAAATCAGTATTTTTACATGTAAAATTTACAAGATCCCACCGTGTATCAAATTCGGGGGGGGGGGGGGGCAGGAAGGGTGTGAGGGGAAACGGGAAGCGTGGTCATATTCATGCTCCTCCTCCCCCTCCGCCCTCAGGTGGCGAGAGAGAGAGAGAGGGGGGCAGAAGCAGCCCTTCTACAGAGGCTTGAGGAACAGGTCAGCCTCGGCCTCCCTGCGGCGGCGCAGCCCCGCCTCCACGCTGGACCCGGGGTTGCGGTAGAGGACCAGCGCGGCCCTGATCTGGTCCCACTGCTTCTCGCGCAGCACACGCGTGATGGTTGTGAAGCCGCTCTTCCCGTAGAAGTGTGCCCCCAGGTTGTATGCGAAGCTGAGGATCGCCCCGCGCTGGTTGGTGTTCAGCTCCCCCCACACGGGGATCGCCTCCAGGGGGGGCAGGAACTCGTCCTGCGCCTGCTTCTCGAGGAGCTGCACCGCCGTGGCCTTCGTGATGGTGTCACCCAGCACCCACGCGCTGCCGTCAAGCTTCCGCGTCGACCCATACCCGATGGTGATGGGCAGGTTCCCCGTCAGCGGGTCGGGGTAGGCAGACAGGCGCAGCCCCTCGAACTTCTGGATCAGCTCCAGCCCCGCCTGCGGCACCTCGCCCGACGACACCGGGGGGGGCGGGGGCGGCGTGCAGCACTGCACGTCCGCCGGGCCGGGGCACTTGCCAGAGGTGCGTGTCCCGGTGCACGCGCTGGCCCCAATGCATTCCCCCTTGACACCACTCACAGTGCACGTGCCGTAGTCAGGCGTGCAGCACTGCACACCCGATGGGCCGGGGCACTTGCCTGCGGTGCTCTTGCCGGAGCAGGTGGAGGTCAGGATGCAGTCGCCGCCAATCGCGTCGACCGCGCATTTCCCGTATGTGCAGCACTTAATGGATGAGGGGCCCTTGCACTTCCCCGAAGTGAGGACGCCAGATGAGGTGCATTGGGACGTGTGGATGCAGTTGCCGGTCACGCCACCCACGACACAGTTTTCCGCAGAGACAGCTGTGGCACAGGCCAGCGCCGCCACCATCACATTCACGCGCTGCATAATGTGTCTTGTCAACAGAGAGGTGTGTGCACGCCTGTGGTGGGTGTTGGTGCTGCCGAGAGGTGGTGCGTGAGGGGTTTTTTGACTCCCGGCAAATGTGCTTCATAAGGGTTCGTTCATACCCCCCCCCCCCCAGGCATACTTGTCCCCCCATATGGGGAACCCCCTAAATCTGGGGGAAATATGGGGGGTCGCAAAACCCCGCCCCCATATGGGGAAAAAGGCTGAAAATATGGGGAAAAACCGGTAAAATATGGGGGAATATGGGGGAAATATGGGGCCCATATGGGGGGATATGGGGGTATTCGTGCTGCAACGGGAGAACATCAAACCACTCATGCACACACACACACGAAGTGCGCGTCGAAACCGGCATCATGCCTTGTTCCCGCATGTGGGGATCCTCCAGGAGTCCGATCCTGGGGGGTGCGCGCTCGTTCAGGTGTGGCCAGGTCTGGCCCCCCCCCTGGAAGATCCCCCAGGTGGGTCGCACCGACCTCCTGTTCCTCTCCTGCGCCGATACAGCGGCAGCGGAGGGCGAACGCTTCCCGGTTTGGCGGGGCACCGCAGTGACAGCGGCAGCGGTGGTGGACACATACGCACAGACACACAGAGCGCGTTCAGGGTTAACAGCTCCTCACAACACACACTCTTGTGTTTTTACGTCCTGTCTGGCACGTCACTCTCACACTCGCTGTCCTCCTCCTCTGGTGTGTTTGCGATTGCGAACTGCCCCCTGGGATCCTTATTAGATAAGAGAATTCACAAGCAGTGCATTCTGGGGTGTCAGGCGCTTCCGCCACTTTTGACCGCTCCGAGCGCCGAAAAGTCGGAGTCAACGCTCGTCACCAGGCAGTGCTTGACATGTTCAAGCTGCATCTGCCGGGTGGAATGAGACCTGTGAAGGCCAGTACAAGGACTGGCTGCAGGACGCAACTGTTCTGCCAGCAAAGACAGGACTACTGGACAGCATGCTCTGATGACCGCTACTCAGACTTGAAGAAAGTGGCGGTCGGCGCTCTCACAGCACCTTTTGTGGTCTGACTCGAGCACTTCAGCCGAGCGTTTCCTCTCCGCAGAAAGCGACGATGCGAGATGGCTCTGCAAGGTGCTAGACGTCTCCTGTCAGTCGCTGACTTCACACCCTGTGAAAAGCAGAACGAAGAGAACTGTTTGTTGACTGCTTCCACCTGAGGAACCCCTGGGTTTTCCCCCATATATCCCCCATATGGGGGAAATATGGGGGAACAGGACTTGAAAAACCCCCCATATTCCCCCCATATTTTCCCCATATTTTCCCCATATTTTTGGCCTTCCCCATATGGGGGTACAAGTATGCCTAGGCATAGGGTGCGGGCGATTCGCCTATCGCCCTATATTCGCCCAACCGGGTTCGAGCCCCGATTATCGCGTATCGAATCGCCTTATCGCCCAATTATCGCCGAATTATCGCCCAGTATCGCCCGTTTTCTTTCACACTTTCTGAAGGGGTCTTCAGCTAGTGGTGAGTGGGTTACCGCTCTACTGACCCTGGGTCCCACAGGGCCCTGTGACCTCGTCAACAACTGGGCCAAGACCTAGGATTCTGCATCAGAAATCAGCTTCTGACCACTGACGTCATGCGGGTGGGTCATTTCCTCGGTCAAAACCCACGTGAGGAACTGGGCATTGGCCCAGATCCTGACCTCGCTCAGGACCTGTTCACTCGCCGTTACTAGGAGCACTCGTGAGCATGAAGCGGGTATACCTTAGTGTTGAAGGAGATGCGTGGTTCTAGTGTAGTCGGTCTGAATGGGAGGAGATGCACTCCGTACGTTTGAGATGACTCATTGCAGAGCCCACAGGAAGCTTCACGGCTGATGTGAGACCTGGGGCGGTTCTGACCTTGGTCACAGAGTCATCACCCACTGAGAACACTGGAGCAGAGGGCTTGATCTAGGTCAGGAACCGGGTCTTCACTGAGGCAATGACCCACTCACCACCTCAGCAGTGATCTGACATCCCTGGCCGGGCCATTTTGCCCCCAAAAATACGACGGAAAAATTATCGCCCACTTATCGCCTTGACAGAATGGGCGATAATGAGGGCGATAATTTTTGCGATTGGGGGTCTTCGCTCCGGGTCAATTTGGGTCAACTTGGGTCAATTTGGGTCACCCTGGGGTTTTTCACCTTAGGAAAATGGGGGGCTTCACTCCGGGTCAATCTGGGTCAGCTTGGGTCAGTGACCCGGAGCGAAGCCCCCCCCCTTAGGTGACCAAAAATAGGTGAAAATTTTTGCCTATTTTCCCTTGTGTCAAACTTGGAGTCTGACCCAAAAATCGGAATCTGTGACCCATGGTTTATATGGGCAAACCTGAAAATTTCCGACTTTTTCCTCAATTTTTCCCACTTCCTGGCCATACCTTTCCCGACCCAAAATCAAACAAATGCAGCGGAAAATGGCCAAAAATAGGCCAAAAAACCCCAAATTTTTTCCTATGGGAACGAACATGGGGGTCTTCGCTCCGGGTCAATTTGGGTCAACTTGGGTCAATTTGGGTCACCCTGGGGTTTTTCACCTTAGGAAAATGGGGGGCTTCGCTCCGGGTCAATCTGGGTCAGCTTGGGTCAGTGACCCGGAGCGAAGCCCCCCCCCTTAGGTGACCAAAAATAGGTGAAAATTTTTGCCTATTTTCCCTTGTGTCAAACTTGGAGTCTGACCCAAAAATCGGAATCTGTGACCCATGGTTTATATGGGCAAACCTGAAAATTTCCGACTTTTTCCTCAATTTTTCCCACTTCCTGGCCATACCTTTCCCGACCCAAAATCAAACAAATGCAGCGGAAAATGGCCAAAAATAGGCCAAAAAACCCCAAATTTTTTTCCGGGGGGCTTGGCCCCCCGGACCCCCCTTGCGTGGGGGGCTTCGCCCCCCACGCCACACGCACCTCCCGGCCGGTGGCCGGTTCGGTCGTCGTCGGCTGCGCTCAAAGGGCGTGCGGTAGCCGACGCCCTTTTGTGCTCGCCTCCTCCTCCCACACTTCAGTATGTCGTTTCATGTGAGTCCGTGTTCCTGCTTTGTTCTTCTGTCGACTGGGACGGGCCAGTCCTCGTGGGTTGCCGGCCGGTGTGTCCTCCCCCGGGACCCCCTCCTCCTCCCGCCACTTGCATCTGGTTCAACTTCAGTGAGAGCTGAGCGGGAGCCATACTTGCTCTCTTGGACCATTTGTCCGCAGTCCTGCATCATGAAGAGTTAGGTAATGCCCAGTCGCAGCCATCCCCCGACCCAGGTGTTCTGCCGTGGGCCAGGTCACCATCTGTAGGTCACCCCGTCACACACCAGTGGGCAGGCCCTGTCAACGATATCGATGTGACTGCTCTTGCCGCAGGGCAACGGATGTGGGCCTGCATTGCATCCTGTTGCGGCGATGGTGGCAGGGCTGTGCCCCACAAGGGCGGCCAGGTCGGAGGCGCTCAGGTACTTCCCGTAGTCGGCGTGGGTCGGGGTGGAGACACGCATCAGGGCAGCGTCGAGGTCAGCATCGGGGATGACCTTGGTGAGCCAGATGTCGACCTCCGTGCAGGTGGCCCCAGCTGCAAAGAGCAGCGTGGCGGCGAGCATGTGCATGCGTGCCATGGTGTGGTGCCTGAGGGGGGGTGGTGGTGGTGGAATATGAAAATCTCTGGAGGAGAGTTTGTTCTGTGGGGAAACACAACACCCGCCTGTTGGGCTGAAAACTGTAAAACGCGGGTGAAGTGGTCATAGGAACTGCTGGAGCTGGTTGGATTAGTCCCAGGCAAAACGATAAAGTGACGTGTGTGCGGAACCGTGAACAAACCCCATGTGGTTTGCCTGATGAAGGTTGGTGTGAAGGTGCGCACTGTCATAGCAACAAGACAAGGTTGACTGTGTTTGTTTCACCCAAAGCGCTGCCAACAATCTTTCTCACGTATGACAAGGCCCTTGTGATTTGTGAAAATCACGAAACAAACTCAGATCGGAAGATCGAGGCGGAGCAGCGGTACAGGCACGCTGCTCTGCGAACTGTGATCAGAACAAGATGCTGCCCACAGAACAGTCAAACTTAGCAAGCAGAAATAGAAGGAAAGACACGATTCATGTCTAACCGGATCAGAAACGTCAGTAGTGAGAAAGATGGAGCACTGCAGCATCAGTGGCCGCAGCAAGTGCAAACTCACAGAGCAGACTGGTTGGCGGAGGCATTGTCAGCCCAACTGCACTTTCGAATACCCAGCGCGCTGCTCTTGGCGCAGCTCGTACAAGGTGGTGCCGGGGAACGCAGCAGTGTTCTGCGGAACCAGGGTGCTCTCCACTAGCACATCCTGCACCGCACCGACCACCGCACCCTCACCTGGGGTGTACAGGAAGCGCTGTCCGGCGTCGCATGCCGTACGCCACACATGCAGGGAGGTTGTCAGTGCAGGCCCAGCAACTGTCAAGAAGCGTTGGCTGCGTGTCCCCACATCCCCGTGATACACCGTCCCGCTGGCCAACCCCGCCGTGAGGCGTTCACACAGCGGCACACGCAGGACACGCCGCACGAACTGCACAGCGTTCTCTGCATGCAGAGGCACGGGCTGTGTGAGGTTCCATCCCGTGACCAGGTGTTCGCCAAGCAGGGATACAAGCGTGCCATGACTCTGTTGCAGCAGCGGCACAGCTGCCTCCAGGCAGCTGCTGATGCGGGACGCCCCAGTGCTGTTTGTCACAACCTCGAGGGAGGTGACACCGACGGTCGCATGCGTGTGAGTCGAAAGGTGCACCCCCACAGAGGAGCAGCGAGAGCGCCTGCTAGGGAGGCTGACAACATCACTCTTGTCGATGTGTACCTCAGCACGACCAGCCAGTGGGGTATGCTGCCTGCCTGCGAGGGTGGCAGGCCACACGTGCCGCACAGGCAGTGCCTCGCTCACACCCTTCAGCTCTGTCGCCACCTCGTCACCCGCCACAGCAGGCGCACACGATTCACTCACCTGTGACCACACCGCACTCGTCACAGCCACCGCACCAGGCACACACGTGCTCTCCAGACGCGACGCCACGTTCACCGTGTGTCCGAAGTAGTCAACACGCCCCGTCACCGTGTTCATATCCGCCATCACAGGACCGTGGTTCACACCAACACGCACCGTCAACCCGCCCCACAGCTCCGTCAGCCTGCAGATCGGGACCTCCAGCAGTGCGGCAGGCCACTCCGCAGCAAGCAGTGCCTCCTGCACCGCCATCCCGAAGGACACACCTGCACACGGACTCTCAAACGCAACCATGAAGGCGTCCCCGATGGTCTTCACCTCGTACCCGCCGAACATGGCAATGGCTTCACGCATCACCGCGTTGTGGACCCGGATCGCCTTCTGCATCGCATCGGGTGCCGCCTCCCACACAGATGTTGACGAACGGATGTCTGTGAACACAATCGTTGCCTCCCCACTCTCGCGTCCGGGTGCGTCAGGTGTGGACACAGCTGTGGAACAGTGTGACCCTTCCAGGTCCTCGAACAGCGCTGCAGGGAGGTACGGGCGGTACAACCGCAGGTTGTCCTCCAGACGTTGCAGCGCAGCGTGCATCGCAGGTGGAAGACGCCCCTCCGCCGCCTCCAGCAGCTCCGCCACGGTGTCGACGTCGTAGCCCGCAAGCAGCTGTGCCGCCGCCTCCACAGTCTCGATGGTCCGTGCCATTGCCGCCTGCTCCTTCTCTGCCTCCTCTGCAAACCCGCGTGTCGCAAGGAAGTCGAGGATGAGCGGAAACGATGTGGCCAGAACTTCACGAACTGCCATCGACAGACTCGTGCTGCACGGCGGGTCGGCACAGTCGTACCTCTCTCTCAGTCGCTCCAACCGATACTCGCGTGAGGAGGTGCCCGGCAGGTCAACCAGCCCGAAGCGGAAGCAGAGATCAAGATTCAGAAACGCAACCCACAGCACGATACCCACGAGGCACACGGAGAAGGATCTGCTGAATTGCAGGAGGAGCACCAGGTCCAACACCAACACAAACACCGACCACCTGGGTGGCAAGGCGACTCCCATGTTGTGGATCTGGACGATGCCCATAGCGACTGCCCACAGCACAACGGAGACCTGCATCATGCGCTTGGTGATGTTGAGACGGCACAGGCACTGGAGCATGATGGCAGACGAGGGTGCGACGAAGAGAATGAAGCCCGCCATCGCCAACGGGGGGTTACCGCGAGCACCTGTTACCAGGTAGGCATACACACACACAATGCATAGGCACACTGAGACGCTCCATAATACACGCCGGTTGCTCTGTTCCTTCCCACTCAGTCGCCCATCCAGTGACATCATCGCTTCGAACCATCTCATTGCGCTGCGAAACATTGTGATGACTGTGTACCTGGTGGGCGATGAAATGACACCCAACGTGAGGACCAACAACGCACGCCTCACCCTCAAAGCTTACGAGGTCGCATTCACCTGACCCTTGCTGACACACGTTTACACCGCTTGTGGACATTCTTAATACGAAGGTCACATTGGATGGTGGTCACGGGTGGGGGCAGGGGCAACTCGAGCTCTACCTATACTGTAGATACACAATCCGGTTGGGTCCGTGAATCCGGTGGAGGCGATGTGTCGCGTGCAGAGACTGCACTGCGACGTTGGCCCAGCTGCCGCTGCACTGGGGACAAACTGTCTCTGTGCTGGCGGGCGGGGACATCCAGAATGCAGATCTGCTGTCGGTGCCTGTGGCTCCTGCATCCTAGTCCTTCCCGAGGCGCATGGAAGGCCGACACCAACATGTTTTGAGAACCATGTTCGGTGAACCTGGCCAGCTGGCGCAGCGTTCGGGTGTACGTTTTGTTTGATTGAATGGCGCGGGACAAAATAGAAGGAAGACAGAGCGAGGCAACGCACCGTTCACCCAAAACAGAGGGAACACACCACCTCGCAGAGGCCTTTCTGTTTCCAATAAAAAGGAAATCATCGAGGGGGGGGCGGGCGAACTGCATCGCCTCATCCCTCGACCAAAGAGGCACAAAAGGCGGGCCCATCCTCACTTGGGACCAATCCCTCCATCTATGCACTGCAGAAATTCAGTAGAGTCCTGAGGTGCACCGCAGGGGAACGCTCCCCTCCGCTCCTTCACGCAAGCCTCGCAATGCCCCGCATGTCTCAAAGCGAAGCTGCCTTGCAAGCAATCGTTGATTAAAAAAACGAAAAAATATTGAGTTGGCGGTTGGTACGCAATACCGGGAGTGCTGTGCTATCGAACATCATCTCCTGACCCGAAGGGGGGGGGGGGGAGGGTGGTGGTGTTGGGTTAGGCGGTTTGACCCGCATACGCCACGACCCCCCCCCCACCCCACAGCCAGGCCGAACCGGTTATCGGATCCCACTCAAAGAACAAAAATAGAGAGGATGGAGCCTTCGCTCATATATGCAGAGAAGTGAAGTAGCAGCCCGAACAGTATGGGTGCTGGCACAGTTGGACAACAAGTGAAGGCTCCGGAAAAAAAAAGAGGGAGGAAGCACGTCGATTCACGCGAAGAAGCAACCCATGTTCCAGGTTGGAGGAGATGCCAGGCACATCAACGATTAAACGCAGTTTTTTTTGTAGGGTGGGGGCACTCCCAACTTTTTGATTGGCTCCCGGGTTGGTTTTGAGCAGTTTTTTGAGCCTTCTCTCGAGAGACTGCCCAACCGCCCGCATGCCACCCCCCGAGAAAGAATCAAGCCAGAGCCGGGCTTTTTTCCAGGCGAATCGAGCAAAGAAATAAACAAAAGAAGACATCGTGAGGGGGGGCAGCGATGCAAAAGAAAGGCAAGGCACATTGGGTGGGACCTCACCGTTCTACACGGTGGGATCTTGTAAATTTTACATGTAAAAATACCGATTTTTACATGTATTATACATGTATAATACTTGCATGTCAACTATTATACATGTATAATACATGTAAATGCCTGAAATATACATGTAAAATACATGTATATCAAGCAAAAATACATGTATAATAGTTGCATGTCAACTATTATACATGTATTTTTACTTGATATACATGTATTTTACATGTATAATACTTGTCATGCAAGTATTATACATGTATAATACTTGCACGACAAGTAAAATACATGTATAATACTTGCATGACAAGTAAAATACTTGCATGCAAGTAAAATACATGTATTTTACTTGCATGCAAGTATTTTACTTGTCATGCAAGTATTTTACATGTATAATACTTGCATGACAAGTATTATACATGTAAAATACATGTAAATGCTGGTGCCCCTGATTTACCCCTTTTTCACTACGCACAAACTACGCAATCTGGGGGGGGGGGTCTCGCTTTTTGGTCCCCCCCCAGTTTTTTTTGGTCCCCCTTTCTGTGTGGCTACTGAGACAGGACTGGAGGCACTGCGCTGACCGAGCAAAAAATTATTGCCAGAACTCACTATACACCGTACGAAAGAACGCACGACATGTGGGGCGGGACTCCAGAAACACCTGGGCAAGGTTGCCCCATGCCCAGAAACACCTGAGAAGGAAGTGAGTTCCAGGAGCCGCGTAGAACACCCTCGAGATTGTGAATGATGATACGATCACAGCCTTCAGGGCGCTGCGAGGTGCCACCCTGAAGGTGGCCCTTGACATCAAGGAGAGCGTCGGCCGAGGGGTCGACGAAAAGCTGAAGAAGGCGCTACTGGCACTGGATCCCGCGGGGTATACGGAGGTCACCGCCACACAGGCAACCTCCGCTGACAACGTCCAGGAGACGTTATCCGAGGGGATCACAACGGCACTAGAGATCTGTGTCACGGGATCCAGGCGCCCACTCTCCCTCGACGGTCTGGGGATTGTTGTTGGGTATGGTGTCGTTTCCTGCAGCTGCAAAAAAGCGTAGCAACTGTGCTTCCTTCTTCCTTAATGATGCGTTGACGCTTCCACCCGGAGGAGCTGAAGCAGGCACCGCTTAATGATGCGTTGATGCTTCCACCCGACGAGCTGAAGCAGGCACCGCGCCAAAGGGCACCCCCAAAGAGACCTGCAAAGACTGCGTCGAAACCCGCACCGAAGGCTGCCAGCGCTGCAGCACCTGAAGAACCTGCAGCACCTGAAGCGCCTGCACCCTCACTGACCCCGGAACAGCAAGAACTCCTTGAGTTTGGGGTCCCGGCATAGAGACAGAGAATGGCTGAGTAAATCAAAAAATGAGACCCCCCCCCCCCCTTTTCACTACGCACAAACTACGCAATATGGGGTCGTCAGGGGCACCAAATGCATGAAATATACATGTAAAATACATGTATATCAAGTAAAAATACATGTATAATAGTTGACATGCAACTATTATACATGTATTTTTACTTGATATACCGTAAACGGAAAAAGGGTGGACCGTAAAAATGTTCCAAGTTCCCAAAAAAAGGCCAAACGTTCCATCTTTTTTACGGTCCACTATTTATTGGGACTGCATATGGAAAAGACAATGCGATTTTCGCCCGCGGGCTGGTGGGTTGCGGGGCGCGGACTGCGGCCTCCACGCCGCAGACTCCCGCACGTAGGCCTCCCGACCTCCCAGCTTTGGACCCTCCCTCCACCACCGCAACCAACACCAGCAAGAGAAGCAAGTCCTCCCTGCGTGTGGAAAGGGCACGATCACCACCACTCACCTCGAGACTCACCCACCACCACACCTCGAGAAGTGTAGTACCATGCAAGGAGCGTTCCGGTAGAAGTAAAAGTAGAACCTGATGCACGAGCCCACAAAAGCAGCCACAGTACGGCAGGGCGCGCAGACAGAAGCTGAGACCACCGGGCTCCCTCCAGATGTAAATTCGTGAATCAGTGCCCGGAAAATTCAGGGAAATCGTACTCCTTTAGTGTAGTACACCCTGCAGTAACTGTGGGAGAACAGTTCCCGGACGATGGTGAGCGCACACTCTGTGCTGAGGCTCTGTGGTGTTAATCCTGCAGCTTCAGTCGTACGATTTCCTTGGTTCCTTCGCGACTTCGTCACGAAGGAACTCGTAAAAAAAACCGCCAAGTCCACTATCCCAACCGTAAAATAGGTGGACCGTAAAAATGTTCCAAGTTCCGGAAAAATCCCATTTGTTCCATCTTTTTTACGGTCCACCTATAGTACGGTTCACCTTTATTACGGTCCACAATATTTCCGTTTACGGTACATGTATTTTACATGTATATTTCAGGCATATACATGTATTATACATGTATAATAGTTGACATGCAAGTATTATACATGTATAATACATGTAAAAATCAGTATTTTTACATGTAAAATTTACAAGATCCCACCGTGTATCAAATTCGGGGGGGGGGGGGGGGCAGGAAGGGTGTGAGGGGAAACGGGAAGCGTGGTCATATTCATGCTCCTCCTCCCCCTCCGCCCTCAGGTGGCGAGAGAGAGAGAGAGGGGGGCAGAAGCAGCCCTTCTACAGAGGCTTGAGGAACAGGTCAGCCTCGGCCTCCCTGCGGCGGCGCAGCCCCGCCTCCACGCTGGACCCGGGGTTGCGGTAGAGGACCAGCGCGGCCCTGATCTGGTCCCACTGCTTCTCGCGCAGCACACGCGTGATGGTTGTGAAGCCGCTCTTCCCGTAGAAGTGTGCCCCCAGGTTGTATGCGAAGCTGAGGATCGCCCCGCGCTGGTTGGTGTTCAGCTCCCCCCACACGGGGATCGCCTCCAGGGGGGGCAGGAACTCGTCCTGCGCCTGCTTCTCGAGGAGCTGCACCGCCGTGGCCTTCGTGATGGTGTCACCCAGCACCCACGCGCTGCCGTCAAGCTTCCGCGTCGACCCATACCCGATGGTGATGGGCAGGTTCCCCGTCAGCGGGTCGGGGTAGGCAGACAGGCGCAGCCCCTCGAACTTCTGGATCAGCTCCAGCCCCGCCTGCGGCACCTCGCCCGACGACACCGGGGGGGGCGGGGGCGGCGTGCAGCACTGCACGTCCGCCGGGCCGGGGCACTTGCCAGAGGTGCGTGTCCCGGTGCACGCGCTGGCCCCAATGCATTCCCCCTTGACACCACTCACAGTGCACGTGCCGTAGTCAGGCGTGCAGCACTGCACACCCGATGGGCCGGGGCACTTGCCTGCGGTGCTCTTGCCGGAGCAGGTGGAGGTCAGGATGCAGTCGCCGCCAATCGCGTCGACCGCGCATTTCCCGTATGTGCAGCACTTAATGGATGAGGGGCCCTTGCACTTCCCCGAAGTGAGGACGCCAGATGAGGTGCATTGGGACGTGTGGATGCAGTTGCCGGTCACGCCACCCACGACACAGTTTTCCGCAGAGACAGCTGTGGCACAGGCCAGCGCCGCCACCATCACATTCACGCGCTGCATAATGTGTCTTGTCAACAGAGAGGTGTGTGCACGCCTGTGGTGGGTGTTGGTGCTGCCGAGAGGTGGTGCGTGAGGGGTTTTTTGACTCCCGGCAAATGTGCTTCATAAGGGTTCGTTCATACCCCCCCCCCCCCAGGCATACTTGTCCCCCCATATGGGGAACCCCCTAAATCTGGGGGAAATATGGGGGGTCGCAAAACCCCGCCCCCATATGGGGAAAAAGGCTGAAAATATGGGGAAAAACCGGTAAAATATGGGGGAATATGGGGGAAATATGGGGCCCATATGGGGGGATATGGGGGTATTCGTGCTGCAACGGGAGAACATCAAACCACTCATGCACACACACACACGAAGTGCGCGTCGAAACCGGCATCATGCCTTGTTCCCGCATGTGGGGATCCTCCAGGAGTCCGATCCTGGGGGGTGCGCGCTCGTTCAGGTGTGGCCAGGTCTGGCCCCCCCCCTGGAAGATCCCCCAGGTGGGTCGCACCGACCTCCTGTTCCTCTCCTGCGCCGATACAGCGGCAGCGGAGGGCGAACGCTTCCCGGTTTGGCGGGGCACCGCAGTGACAGCGGCAGCGGTGGTGGACACATACGCACAGACACACAGAGCGCGTTCAGGGTTAACAGCTCCTCACAACACACACTCTTGTGTTTTTACGTCCTGTCTGGCACGTCACTCTCACACTCGCTGTCCTCCTCCTCTGGTGTGTTTGCGATTGCGAACTGCCCCCTGGGATCCTTATTAGATAAGAGAATTCACAAGCAGTGCATTCTGGGGTGTCAGGCGCTTCCGCCACTTTTGACCGCTCCGAGCGCCGAAAAGTCGGAGTCAACGCTCGTCACCAGGCAGTGCTTGACATGTTCAAGCTGCATCTGCCGGGTGGAATGAGACCTGTGAAGGCCAGTACAAGGACTGGCTGCAGGACGCAACTGTTCTGCCAGCAAAGACAGGACTACTGGACAGCATGCTCTGATGACCGCTACTCAGACTTGAAGAAAGTGGCGGTCGGCGCTCTCACAGCACCTTTTGTGGTCTGACTCGAGCACTTCAGCCGAGCGTTTCCTCTCCGCAGAAAGCGACGATGCGAGATGGCTCTGCAAGGTGCTAGACGTCTCCTGTCAGTCGCTGACTTCACACCCTGTGAAAAGCAGAACGAAGAGAACTGTTTGTTGACTGCTTCCACCTGAGGAACCCCTGGGTTTTCCCCCATATATCCCCCATATGGGGGAAATATGGGGGAACAGGACTTGAAAAACCCCCCATATTCCCCCCATATTTTCCCCATATTTTCCCCATATTTTTGGCCTTCCCCATATGGGGGTACAAGTATGCCTAGGCATAGGGTGCGGGCGATTCGCCTATCGCCCTATATTCGCCCAACCGGGTTCGAGCCCCGATTATCGCGTATCGAATCGCCTTATCGCCCAATTATCGCCGAATTATCGCCCAGTATCGCCCGTTTTCTTTCACACTTTCTGAAGGGGTCTTCAGCTAGTGGTGAGTGGGTTACCGCTCTACTGACCCTGGGTCCCACAGGGCCCTGTGACCTCGTCAACAACTGGGCCAAGACCTAGGATTCTGCATCAGAAATCAGCTTCTGACCACTGACGTCATGCGGGTGGGTCATTTCCTCGGTCAAAACCCACGTGAGGAACTGGGCATTGGCCCAGATCCTGACCTCGCTCAGGACCTGTTCACTCGCCGTTACTAGGAGCACTCGTGAGCATGAAGCGGGTATACCTTAGTGTTGAAGGAGATGCGTGGTTCTAGTGTAGTCGGTCTGAATGGGAGGAGATGCACTCCGTACGTTTGAGATGACTCATTGCAGAGCCCACAGGAAGCTTCACGGCTGATGTGAGACCTGGGGCGGTTCTGACCTTGGTCACAGAGTCATCACCCACTGAGAACACTGGAGCAGAGGGCTTGATCTAGGTCAGGAACCGGGTCTTCACTGAGGCAATGACCCACTCACCACCTCAGCAGTGATCTGACATCCCTGGCCGGGCCATTTTGCCCCCAAAAATACGACGGAAAAATTATCGCCCACTTATCGCCTTGACAGAATGGGCGATAATGAGGGCGATAATTTTTGCGATTGGGGGTCTTCGCTCCGGGTCAATTTGGGTCAACTTGGGTCAATTTGGGTCACCCTGGGGTTTTTCACCTTAGGAAAATGGGGGGCTTCACTCCGGGTCAATCTGGGTCAGCTTGGGTCAGTGACCCGGAGCGAAGCCCCCCCCCTTAGGTGACCAAAAATAGGTGAAAATTTTTGCCTATTTTCCCTTGTGTCAAACTTGGAGTCTGACCCAAAAATCGGAATCTGTGACCCATGGTTTATATGGGCAAACCTGAAAATTTCCGACTTTTTCCTCAATTTTTCCCACTTCCTGGCCATACCTTTCCCGACCCAAAATCAAACAAATGCAGCGGAAAATGGCCAAAAATAGGCCAAAAAACCCCAAATTTTTTCCTATGGGAACGAACATGGGGGTCTTCGCTCCGGGTCAATTTGGGTCAACTTGGGTCAATTTGGGTCACCCTGGGGTTTTTCACCTTAGGAAAATGGGGGGCTTCGCTCCGGGTCAATCTGGGTCAGCTTGGGTCAGTGACCCGGAGCGAAGCCCCCCCCCTTAGGTGACCAAAAATAGGTGAAAATTTTTGCCTATTTTCCCTTGTGTCAAACTTGGAGTCTGACCCAAAAATCGGAATCTGTGACCCATGGTTTATATGGGCAAACCTGAAAATTTCCGACTTTTTCCTCAATTTTTCCCACTTCCTGGCCATACCTTTCCCGACCCAAAATCAAACAAATGCAGCGGAAAATGGCCAAAAATAGGCCAAAAAACCCCAAATTTTTTCCTATGGGAACGAACATGGGGGTCTTCGCTCCGGGTCAATTTGGGTCAACTTGGGTCAATTTGGGTCACCCTGGGGTTTTTCACCTTAGGAAAATGGGGGGCTTCGCTCCGGGTCAATCTGGGTCAGCTTGGGTCAGTGACCCGGAGCGAAGCCCCCCCCCTTAGGTGACCAAAAATAGGTGAAAATTTTTGCCTATTTTCCCTTGTGTCAAACTTGGAGTCTGACCCAAAAATCGGAATCTGTGACCCATGGTTTATATGGGCAAACCTGAAAATTTCCGACTTTTTCCTCAATTTTTCCCACTTCCTGGCCATACCTTTCCCGACCCAAAATCAAACAAATGCAGCGGAAAATGGCCAAAAATAGGCCAAAAAACCCCAAATTTTTTTCCGGGGGGCTTGGCCCCCCGGACCCCCCTTGCGTGGGGGGCTTCGCCCCCCACGCCACACGCACCTCCCGGCCGGTGGCCGGTTCGGTCGTCGTCGGCTGCGCTCAAAGGGCGTGCGGTAGCCGACGCCCTTTTGTGCTCGCCTCCTCCTCCCACACTTCAGTATGTCGTTTCATGTGAGTCCGTGTTCCTGCTTTGTTCTTCTGTCGACTGGGACGGGCCAGTCCTCGTGGGTTGCCGGCCGGTGTGTCCTCCCCCGGGACCCCCTCCTCCTCCCGCCACTTGCATCTGGTTCAACTTCAGTGAGAGCTGAGCGGGAGCCATACTTGCTCTCTTGGACCATTTGTCCGCAGTCCTGCATCATGAAGAGTTAGGTAATGCCCAGTCGCAGCCATCCCCCGACCCAGGTGTTCTGCCGTGGGCCAGGTCACCATCTGTAGGTCACCCCGTCACACACCAGTGGGCAGGCCCTGTCAACGATATCGATGTGACTGCTCTTGCCGCAGGGCAACGGATGTGGGCCTGCATTGCATCCTGTTGCGGCGATGGTGGCAGGGCTGTGCCCCACAAGGGCGGCCAGGTCGGAGGCGCTCAGGTACTTCCCGTAGTCGGCGTGGGTCGGGGTGGAGACACGCATCAGGGCAGCGTCGAGGTCAGCATCGGGGATGACCTTGGTGAGCCAGATGTCGACCTCCGTGCAGGTGGCCCCAGCTGCAAAGAGCAGCGTGGCGGCGAGCATGTGCATGCGTGCCATGGTGTGGTGCCTGAGGGGGGGTGGTGGTGGTGGAATATGAAAATCTCTGGAGGAGAGTTTGTTCTGTGGGGAAACACAACACCCGCCTGTTGGGCTGAAAACTGTAAAACGCGGGTGAAGTGGTCATAGGAACTGCTGGAGCTGGTTGGATTAGTCCCAGGCAAAACGATAAAGTGACGTGTGTGCGGAACCGTGAACAAACCCCATGTGGTTTGCCTGATGAAGGTTGGTGTGAAGGTGCGCACTGTCATAGCAACAAGACAAGGTTGACTGTGTTTGTTTCACCCAAAGCGCTGCCAACAATCTTTCTCACGTATGACAAGGCCCTTGTGATTTGTGAAAATCACGAAACAAACTCAGATCGGAAGATCGAGGCGGAGCAGCGGTACAGGCACGCTGCTCTGCGAACTGTGATCAGAACAAGATGCTGCCCACAGAACAGTCAAACTTAGCAAGCAGAAATAGAAGGAAAGACACGATTCATGTCTAACCGGATCAGAAACGTCAGTAGTGAGAAAGATGGAGCACTGCAGCATCAGTGGCCGCAGCAAGTGCAAACTCACAGAGCAGACTGGTTGGCGGAGGCATTGTCAGCCCAACTGCACTTTCGAATACCCAGCGCGCTGCTCTTGGCGCAGCTCGTACAAGGTGGTGCCGGGGAACGCAGCAGTGTTCTGCGGAACCAGGGTGCTCTCCACTAGCACATCCTGCACCGCACCGACCACCGCACCCTCACCTGGGGTGTACAGGAAGCGCTGTCCGGCGTCGCATGCCGTACGCCACACATGCAGGGAGGTTGTCAGTGCAGGCCCAGCAACTGTCAAGAAGCGTTGGCTGCGTGTCCCCACATCCCCGTGATACACCGTCCCGCTGGCCAACCCCGCCGTGAGGCGTTCACACAGCGGCACACGCAGGACACGCCGCACGAACTGCACAGCGTTCTCTGCATGCAGAGGCACGGGCTGTGTGAGGTTCCATCCCGTGACCAGGTGTTCGCCAAGCAGGGATACAAGCGTGCCATGACTCTGTTGCAGCAGCGGCACAGCTGCCTCCAGGCAGCTGCTGATGCGGGACGCCCCAGTGCTGTTTGTCACAACCTCGAGGGAGGTGACACCGACGGTCGCATGCGTGTGAGTCGAAAGGTGCACCCCCACAGAGGAGCAGCGAGAGCGCCTGCTAGGGAGGCTGACAACATCACTCTTGTCGATGTGTACCTCAGCACGACCAGCCAGTGGGGTATGCTGCCTGCCTGCGAGGGTGGCAGGCCACACGTGCCGCACAGGCAGTGCCTCGCTCACACCCTTCAGCTCTGTCGCCACCTCGTCACCCGCCACAGCAGGCGCACACGATTCACTCACCTGTGACCACACCGCACTCGTCACAGCCACCGCACCAGGCACACACGTGCTCTCCAGACGCGACGCCACGTTCACCGTGTGTCCGAAGTAGTCAACACGCCCCGTCACCGTGTTCATATCCGCCATCACAGGACCGTGGTTCACACCAACACGCACCGTCAACCCGCCCCACAGCTCCGTCAGCCTGCAGATCGGGACCTCCAGCAGTGCGGCAGGCCACTCCGCAGCAAGCAGTGCCTCCTGCACCGCCATCCCGAAGGACACACCTGCACACGGACTCTCAAACGCAACCATGAAGGCGTCCCCGATGGTCTTCACCTCGTACCCGCCGAACATGGCAATGGCTTCACGCATCACCGCGTTGTGGACCCGGATCGCCTTCTGCATCGCATCGGGTGCCGCCTCCCACACAGATGTTGACGAACGGATGTCTGTGAACACAATCGTTGCCTCCCCACTCTCGCGTCCGGGTGCGTCAGGTGTGGACACAGCTGTGGAACAGTGTGACCCTTCCAGGTCCTCGAACAGCGCTGCAGGGAGGTACGGGCGGTACAACCGCAGGTTGTCCTCCAGACGTTGCAGCGCAGCGTGCATCGCAGGTGGAAGACGCCCCTCCGCCGCCTCCAGCAGCTCCGCCACGGTGTCGACGTCGTAGCCCGCAAGCAGCTGTGCCGCCGCCTCCACAGTCTCGATGGTCCGTGCCATTGCCGCCTGCTCCTTCTCTGCCTCCTCTGCAAACCCGCGTGTCGCAAGGAAGTCGAGGATGAGCGGAAACGATGTGGCCAGAACTTCACGAACTGCCATCGACAGACTCGTGCTGCACGGCGGGTCGGCACAGTCGTACCTCTCTCTCAGTCGCTCCAACCGATACTCGCGTGAGGAGGTGCCCGGCAGGTCAACCAGCCCGAAGCGGAAGCAGAGATCAAGATTCAGAAACGCAACCCACAGCACGATACCCACGAGGCACACGGAGAAGGATCTGCTGAATTGCAGGAGGAGCACCAGGTCCAACACCAACACAAACACCGACCACCTGGGTGGCAAGGCGACTCCCATGTTGTGGATCTGGACGATGCCCATAGCGACTGCCCACAGCACAACGGAGACCTGCATCATGCGCTTGGTGATGTTGAGACGGCACAGGCACTGGAGCATGATGGCAGACGAGGGTGCGACGAAGAGAATGAAGCCCGCCATCGCCAACGGGGGGTTACCGCGAGCACCTGTTACCAGGTAGGCATACACACACACAATGCATAGGCACACTGAGACGCTCCATAATACACGCCGGTTGCTCTGTTCCTTCCCACTCAGTCGCCCATCCAGTGACATCATCGCTTCGAACCATCTCATTGCGCTGCGAAACATTGTGATGACTGTGTACCTGGTGGGCGATGAAATGACACCCAACGTGAGGACCAACAACGCACGCCTCACCCTCAAAGCTTACGAGGTCGCATTCACCTGACCCTTGCTGACACACGTTTACACCGCTTGTGGACATTCTTAATACGAAGGTCACATTGGATGGTGGTCACGGGTGGGGGCAGGGGCAACTCGAGCTCTACCTATACTGTAGATACACAATCCGGTTGGGTCCGTGAATCCGGTGGAGGCGATGTGTCGCGTGCAGAGACTGCACTGCGACGTTGGCCCAGCTGCCGCTGCACTGGGGACAAACTGTCTCTGTGCTGGCGGGCGGGGACATCCAGAATGCAGATCTGCTGTCGGTGCCTGTGGCTCCTGCATCCTAGTCCTTCCCGAGGCGCATGGAAGGCCGACACCAACATGTTTTGAGAACCATGTTCGGTGAACCTGGCCAGCTGGCGCAGCGTTCGGGTGTACGTTTTGTTTGATTGAATGGCGCGGGACAAAATAGAAGGAAGACAGAGCGAGGCAACGCACCGTTCACCCAAAACAGAGGGAACACACCACCTCGCAGAGGCCTTTCTGTTTCCAATAAAAAGGAAATCATCGAGGGGGGGGCGGGCGAACTGCATCGCCTCATCCCTCGACCAAAGAGGCACAAAAGGCGGGCCCATCCTCACTTGGGACCAATCCCTCCATCTATGCACTGCAGAAATTCAGTAGAGTCCTGAGGTGCACCGCAGGGGAACGCTCCCCTCCGCTCCTTCACGCAAGCCTCGCAATGCCCCGCATGTCTCAAAGCGAAGCTGCCTTGCAAGCAATCGTTGATTAAAAAAACGAAAAAATATTGAGTTGGCGGTTGGTACGCAATACCGGGAGTGCTGTGCTATCGAACATCATCTCCTGACCCGAAGGGGGGGGGGGGGGAGGGTGGTGGTGTTGGGTTAGGCGGTTTGACCCGCATACGCCACGACCCCCCCCCCACCCCACAGCCAGGCCGAACCGGTTATCGGATCCCACTCAAAGAACAAAAATAGAGAGGATGGAGCCTTCGCTCATATATGCAGAGAAGTGAAGTAGCAGCCCGAACAGTATGGGTGCTGGCACAGTTGGACAACAAGTGAAGGCTCCGGAAAAAAAAAGAGGGAGGAAGCACGTCGATTCACGCGAAGAAGCAACCCATGTTCCAGGTTGGAGGAGATGCCAGGCACATCAACGATTAAACGCAGTTTTTTTTGTAGGGTGGGGGCACTCCCAACTTTTTGATTGGCTCCCGGGTTGGTTTTGAGCAGTTTTTTGAGCCTTCTCTCGAGAGACTGCCCAACCGCCCGCATGCCACCCCCCGAGAAAGAATCAAGCCAGAGCCGGGCTTTTTTCCAGGCGAATCGAGCAAAGAAATAAACAAAAGAAGACATCGTGAGGGGGGGCAGCGATGCAAAAGAAAGGCAAGGCACATTGGGTGGGACCTCACCGTTCTACACGGTGGGATCTTGTAAATTTTACATGTAAAAATACCGATTTTTACATGTATTATACATGTATAATACTTGCATGTCAACTATTATACATGTATAATACATGTAAATGCCTGAAATATACATGTAAAATACATGTATATCAAGCAAAAATACATGTATAATAGTTGCATGTCAACTATTATACATGTATTTTTACTTGATATACATGTATTTTACATGTATAATACTTGTCATGCAAGTATTATACATGTAAAATACTTGCACGACAAGTAAAATACATGTATAATACTTGCATGACAAGTAAAATACTTGCATGCAAGTAAAATACATGTATTTTACTTGCATGCAAGTATTTTACTTGTCATGCAAGTATTTTACATGTATAATACTTGCATGACAAGTATTATACATGTAAAATACATGTAAATGCTGGTGCCCCTGATTTACCCCTTTTTCACTACGCACAAACTACGCAATCTGGGGGGGGGGGTCTCGCTTTTTGGTCCCCCCCCAGTTTTTTTTGGTCCCCCTTTCTGTGTGGCTACTGAGACAGGACTGGAGGCACTGCGCTGACCGAGCAAAAAATTATTGCCAGAACTCACTATACACCGTACGAAAGAACGCACGACATGTGGGGCGGGACTCCAGAAACACCTGGGCAAGGTTGCCCCATGCCCAGAAACACCTGAGAAGGAAGTGAGTTCCAGGAGCCGCGTAGAACACCCTCGAGATTGTGAATGATGATACGATCACAGCCTTCAGGGCGCTGCGAGGTGCCACCCTGAAGGTGGCCCTTGACATCAAGGAGAGCGTCGGCCGAGGGGTCGACGAAAAGCTGAAGAAGGCGCTACTGGCACTGGATCCCGCGGGGTATACGGAGGTCACCGCCACACAGGCAACCTCCGCTGACAACGTCCAGGAGACGTTATCCGAGGGGATCACAACGGCACTAGAGATCTGTGTCACGGGATCCAGGCGCCCACTCTCCCTCGACGGTCTGGGGATTGTTGTTGGGTATGGTGTCGTTTCCTGCAGCTGCAAAAAAGCGTAGCAACTGTGCTTCCTTCTTCCTTAATGATGCGTTGACGCTTCCACCCGGAGGAGCTGAAGCAGGCACCGCTTAATGATGCGTTGATGCTTCCACCCGACGAGCTGAAGCAGGCACCGCGCCAAAGGGCACCCCCAAAGAGACCTGCAAAGACTGCGTCGAAACCCGCACCGAAGGCTGCCAGCGCTGCAGCACCTGAAGAACCTGCAGCACCTGAAGCGCCTGCACCCTCACTGACCCCGGAACAGCAAGAACTCCTTGAGTTTGGGGTCCCGGCATAGAGACAGAGAATGGCTGAGTAAATCAAAAAATGAGACCCCCCCCCCCCCTTTTCACTACGCACAAACTACGCAATATGGGGTCGTCAGGGGCACCAAATGCATGAAATATACATGTAAAATACATGTATATCAAGTAAAAATACATGTATAATAGTTGACATGCAACTATTATACATGTATTTTTACTTGATATACCGTAAACGGAAAAAGGGTGGACCGTAAAAATGTTCCAAGTTCCCAAAAAAAGGCCAAACGTTCCATCTTTTTTACGGTCCACTATTTATTGGGACTGCATATGGAAAAGACAATGCGATTTTCGCCCGCGGGCTGGTGGGTTGCGGGGCGCGGACTGCGGCCTCCACGCCGCAGACTCCCGCACGTAGGCCTCCCGACCTCCCAGCTTTGGACCCTCCCTCCACCACCGCAACCAACACCAGCAAGAGAAGCAAGTCCTCCCTGCGTGTGGAAAGGGCACGATCACCACCACTCACCTCGAGACTCACCCACCACCACACCTCGAGAAGTGTAGTACCATGCAAGGAGCGTTCCGGTAGAAGTAAAAGTAGAACCTGATGCACGAGCCCACAAAAGCAGCCACAGTACGGCAGGGCGCGCAGACAGAAGCTGAGACCACCGGGCTCCCTCCAGATGTAAATTCGTGAATCAGTGCCCGGAAAATTCAGGGAAATCGTACTCCTTTAGTGTAGTACACCCTGCAGTAACTGTGGGAGAACAGTTCCCGGACGATGGTGAGCGCACACTCTGTGCTGAGGCTCTGTGGTGTTAATCCTGCAGCTTCAGTCGTACGATTTCCTTGGTTCCTTCGCGACTTCGTCACGAAGGAACTCGTAAAAAAAACCGCCAAGTCCACTATCCCAACCGTAAAATAGGTGGACCGTAAAAATGTTCCAAGTTCCGGAAAAATCCCATTTGTTCCATCTTTTTTACGGTCCACCTATAGTACGGTTCACCTTTATTACGGTCCACAATATTTCCGTTTACGGTACATGTATTTTACATGTATATTTCAGGCATATACATGTATTATACATGTATAATAGTTGACATGCAAGTATTATACATGTATAATACATGTAAAAATCAGTATTTTTACATGTAAAATTTACAAGATCCCACCGTGTATCAAATTCGGGGGGGGGGGGGGGCAGGAAGGGTGTGAGGGGAAACGGGAAGCGTGGTCATATTCATGCTCCTCCTCCCCCTCCGCCCTCAGGTGGCGAGAGAGAGAGAGAGGGGGGCAGAAGCAGCCCTTCTACAGAGGCTTGAGGAACAGGTCAGCCTCGGCCTCCCTGCGGCGGCGCAGCCCCGCCTCCACGCTGGACCCGGGGTTGCGGTAGAGGACCAGCGCGGCCCTGATCTGGTCCCACTGCTTCTCGCGCAGCACACGCGTGATGGTTGTGAAGCCGCTCTTCCCGTAGAAGTGTGCCCCCAGGTTGTATGCGAAGCTGAGGATCGCCCCGCGCTGGTTGGTGTTCAGCTCCCCCCACACGGGGATCGCCTCCAGGGGGGGCAGGAACTCGTCCTGCGCCTGCTTCTCGAGGAGCTGCACCGCCGTGGCCTTCGTGATGGTGTCACCCAGCACCCACGCGCTGCCGTCAAGCTTCCGCGTCGACCCATACCCGATGGTGATGGGCAGGTTCCCCGTCAGCGGGTCGGGGTAGGCAGACAGGCGCAGCCCCTCGAACTTCTGGATCAGCTCCAGCCCCGCCTGCGGCACCTCGCCCGACGACACCGGGGGGGGCGGGGGCGGCGTGCAGCACTGCACGTCCGCCGGGCCGGGGCACTTGCCAGAGGTGCGTGTCCCGGTGCACGCGCTGGCCCCAATGCATTCCCCCTTGACACCACTCACAGTGCACGTGCCGTAGTCAGGCGTGCAGCACTGCACACCCGATGGGCCGGGGCACTTGCCTGCGGTGCTCTTGCCGGAGCAGGTGGAGGTCAGGATGCAGTCGCCGCCAATCGCGTCGACCGCGCATTTCCCGTATGTGCAGCACTTAATGGATGAGGGGCCCTTGCACTTCCCCGAAGTGAGGACGCCAGATGAGGTGCATTGGGACGTGTGGATGCAGTTGCCGGTCACGCCACCCACGACACAGTTTTCCGCAGAGACAGCTGTGGCACAGGCCAGCGCCGCCACCATCACATTCACGCGCTGCATAATGTGTCTTGTCAACAGAGAGGTGTGTGCACGCCTGTGGTGGGTGTTGGTGCTGCCGAGAGGTGGTGCGTGAGGGGTTTTTTGACTCCCGGCAAATGTGCTTCATAAGGGTTCGTTCATACCCCCCCCCCCCCAGGCATACTTGTCCCCCCATATGGGGAACCCCCTAAATCTGGGGGAAATATGGGGGGTCGCAAAACCCCGCCCCCATATGGGGAAAAAGGCTGAAAATATGGGGAAAAACCGGTAAAATATGGGGGAATATGGGGGAAATATGGGGCCCATATGGGGGGATATGGGGGTATTCGTGCTGCAACGGGAGAACATCAAACCACTCATGCACACACACACACGAAGTGCGCGTCGAAACCGGCATCATGCCTTGTTCCCGCATGTGGGGATCCTCCAGGAGTCCGATCCTGGGGGGTGCGCGCTCGTTCAGGTGTGGCCAGGTCTGGCCCCCCCCCTGGAAGATCCCCCAGGTGGGTCGCACCGACCTCCTGTTCCTCTCCTGCGCCGATACAGCGGCAGCGGAGGGCGAACGCTTCCCGGTTTGGCGGGGCACCGCAGTGACAGCGGCAGCGGTGGTGGACACATACGCACAGACACACAGAGCGCGTTCAGGGTTAACAGCTCCTCACAACACACACTCTTGTGTTTTTACGTCCTGTCTGGCACGTCACTCTCACACTCGCTGTCCTCCTCCTCTGGTGTGTTTGCGATTGCGAACTGCCCCCTGGGATCCTTATTAGATAAGAGAATTCACAAGCAGTGCATTCTGGGGTGTCAGGCGCTTCCGCCACTTTTGACCGCTCCGAGCGCCGAAAAGTCGGAGTCAACGCTCGTCACCAGGCAGTGCTTGACATGTTCAAGCTGCATCTGCCGGGTGGAATGAGACCTGTGAAGGCCAGTACAAGGACTGGCTGCAGGACGCAACTGTTCTGCCAGCAAAGACAGGACTACTGGACAGCATGCTCTGATGACCGCTACTCAGACTTGAAGAAAGTGGCGGTCGGCGCTCTCACAGCACCTTTTGTGGTCTGACTCGAGCACTTCAGCCGAGCGTTTCCTCTCCGCAGAAAGCGACGATGCGAGATGGCTCTGCAAGGTGCTAGACGTCTCCTGTCAGTCGCTGACTTCACACCCTGTGAAAAGCAGAACGAAGAGAACTGTTTGTTGACTGCTTCCACCTGAGGAACCCCTGGGTTTTCCCCCATATATCCCCCATATGGGGGAAATATGGGGGAACAGGACTTGAAAAACCCCCCATATTCCCCCCATATTTTCCCCATATTTTCCCCATATTTTTGGCCTTCCCCATATGGGGGTACAAGTATGCCTAGGCATAGGGTGCGGGCGATTCGCCTATCGCCCTATATTCGCCCAACCGGGTTCGAGCCCCGATTATCGCGTATCGAATCGCCTTATCGCCCAATTATCGCCGAATTATCGCCCAGTATCGCCCGTTTTCTTTCACACTTTCTGAAGGGGTCTTCAGCTAGTGGTGAGTGGGTTACCGCTCTACTGACCCTGGGTCCCACAGGGCCCTGTGACCTCGTCAACAACTGGGCCAAGACCTAGGATTCTGCATCAGAAATCAGCTTCTGACCACTGACGTCATGCGGGTGGGTCATTTCCTCGGTCAAAACCCACGTGAGGAACTGGGCATTGGCCCAGATCCTGACCTCGCTCAGGACCTGTTCACTCGCCGTTACTAGGAGCACTCGTGAGCATGAAGCGGGTATACCTTAGTGTTGAAGGAGATGCGTGGTTCTAGTGTAGTCGGTCTGAATGGGAGGAGATGCACTCCGTACGTTTGAGATGACTCATTGCAGAGCCCACAGGAAGCTTCACGGCTGATGTGAGACCTGGGGCGGTTCTGACCTTGGTCACAGAGTCATCACCCACTGAGAACACTGGAGCAGAGGGCTTGATCTAGGTCAGGAACCGGGTCTTCACTGAGGCAATGACCCACTCACCACCTCAGCAGTGATCTGACATCCCTGGCCGGGCCATTTTGCCCCCAAAAATACGACGGAAAAATTATCGCCCACTTATCGCCTTGACAGAATGGGCGATAATGAGGGCGATAATTTTTGCGATTGGGGGTCTTCGCTCCGGGTCAATTTGGGTCAACTTGGGTCAATTTGGGTCACCCTGGGGTTTTTCACCTTAGGAAAATGGGGGGCTTCACTCCGGGTCAATCTGGGTCAGCTTGGGTCAGTGACCCGGAGCGAAGCCCCCCCCCTTAGGTGACCAAAAATAGGTGAAAATTTTTGCCTATTTTCCCTTGTGTCAAACTTGGAGTCTGACCCAAAAATCGGAATCTGTGACCCATGGTTTATATGGGCAAACCTGAAAATTTCCGACTTTTTCCTCAATTTTTCCCACTTCCTGGCCATACCTTTCCCGACCCAAAATCAAACAAATGCAGCGGAAAATGGCCAAAAATAGGCCAAAAAACCCCAAATTTTTTCCTATGGGAACGAACATGGGGGTCTTCGCTCCGGGTCAATTTGGGTCAACTTGGGTCAATTTGGGTCACCCTGGGGTTTTTCACCTTAGGAAAATGGGGGGCTTCGCTCCGGGTCAATCTGGGTCAGCTTGGGTCAGTGACCCGGAGCGAAGCCCCCCCCCTTAGGTGACCAAAAATAGGTGAAAATTTTTGCCTATTTTCCCTTGTGTCAAACTTGGAGTCTGACCCAAAAATCGGAATCTGTGACCCATGGTTTATATGGGCAAACCTGAAAATTTCCGACTTTTTCCTCAATTTTTCCCACTTCCTGGCCATACCTTTCCCGACCCAAAATCAAACAAATGCAGCGGAAAATGGCCAAAAATAGGCCAAAAAACCCCAAATTTTTTTCCGGGGGGCTTGGCCCCCCGGACCCCCCTTGCGTGGGGGGCTTCGCCCCCCACGCCACACGCACCTCCCGGCCGGTGGCCGGTTCGGTCGTCGTCGGCTGCGCTCAAAGGGCGTGCGGTAGCCGACGCCCTTTTGTGCTCGCCTCCTCCTCCCACACTTCAGTATGTCGTTTCATGTGAGTCCGTGTTCCTGCTTTGTTCTTCTGTCGACTGGGACGGGCCAGTCCTCGTGGGTTGCCGGCCGGTGTGTCCTCCCCCGGGACCCCCTCCTCCTCCCGCCACTTGCATCTGGTTCAACTTCAGTGAGAGCTGAGCGGGAGCCATACTTGCTCTCTTGGACCATTTGTCCGCAGTCCTGCATCATGAAGAGTTAGGTAATGCCCAGTCGCAGCCATCCCCCGACCCAGGTGTTCTGCCGTGGGCCAGGTCACCATCTGTAGGTCACCCCGTCACACACCAGTGGGCAGGCCCTGTCAACGATATCGATGTGACTGCTCTTGCCGCAGGGCAACGGATGTGGGCCTGCATTGCATCCTGTTGCCGCTCAGTTCTGTTCCCACCGGAGCTTGTTGTTGCGCCGCAGGTCGAACAGCCTTTCGTGTGGTCGGCGCTGATCTTGTATAGAACGTAGGCAGTAGGCTGCTGTGGGTGACCTGCAGGTTACCCGTCCCTTTCGTGCAGGCAGCGCGAGAGGTGCGATGTTTATGTGTGGGAGCACGGCAGCTGCCCCACACTCCATTCTGCTCTCTTGTCTGCTGTTTATGTTGAACAAGGTCTGGCTGCCAGTGATCTCGCTGGGGGTCGGGCAAACCAAAAAAGAAGTCGGGCACAGGGTGGCCGAGCTCGCGAGAAAAAAAGTGCAGCCCAACCCCGCCCCGACTTCCCGTGGTATGATGCAAACAGGATCGAATGCACGGCCACAGAACATTTTCACCCAATTCGAGAGGCACCGGATGTTGCTGCCTTTGGTCGTCCTGCTCGATCAAAAATCAGGAATCCAGCCCCCCAGCCGCCGCCACGGTAGTGAACATCCTGAAAGTCTTCGAAGGCTAGTCCCCACACCGGTTGGTGCTGTTGCACATTCCAGGCGGGGATGGTCCTTCGCTTGGGGCATGATGAGGTGCGCTTCGATGAACACCATCAAGCCCCCAGCATGCCGTTGGGTTTTCATACGCTGCGGCGCATGAAAACTCGGCCACAAGGCCGAACCCAAAGCCCCAAAATCTGACCCGGGAGGTAGGGCCGAGGGTAGGGCCATGCCACCCCTGGCGGCCCACCCTCCCAAACAATTACAGAAAAAGGGAGGTGGGGCCGCGGCCCCCTGCCAGCCCTGGCACGGGATCACTGCTGGCGGGTAGTTCAGGCTCGTGGCCCTCCTCGTTCCGATAGCCCCTCGGACATCCAAATGATTCACGTGCAGCAGCCCATGCGCAGAGAACGGTGTGCCGTCTTGTACAGCAACTGTTGGACAACTGTTGAAATCGTTTTTCACCAAAAAAATCACTCTGCGGGCCAAGTCGAAGATTTTTCTGGGGACTTTTGGTGTCCCCAATTTTTCAATTTTCGAAAAATAAGCTCACTTTGCTAAACTGGACCCAACTCCCCACACTCTTTTTTTCCGACTTTTTCACGGGTTTTTCCGGTTTTTTTGGTTTTTTTTGGCGGATGGAGCGAAGACCCCCATTTGGGCGATAACCGAATCGCCCGCACCCTATGCCTAGGGGGGGCCATATGTGTGTGAGAAAGTGCCATTTTTCAGGTTGGCAAAAAATCGAACTTCTGGGTCAAAAAAACCACACAAAGTGCCCCAGACCACTCCGGAAACGGGTTATCGGTCGGTTTTGACCCCTTTTGACACCCGGAGAGGGTCAGAATCACGATGTCGAAAAAAGTGCCCACCGGTGGTACCTGTGGGCATTTCTGCTGAGGCCCCAAATCGGAGTCTCCATATTTTCTACCCCGGAAACGCTTCGGATTGGTGTGTGTGCATTTGGAGGATGAAGAAACGGGTGGGGGGGTGTATTGAGACCCCACTGTGACCATCAATGATGTCATTTTCTTCAAGTCTGGCGTGAGGGCGATGTTGTCATCCTCAGCCAGCTCTCGCAACCCCCTAACTTCATCCGCTTCAGTGAACTGCGTCAGGCAGCCAATGAAGTTTAACCGTCCGCCACGAGCCCTCGGCACGTGGAATACGGACATGGTTACAGTCCTCGAGTTCAGCATCTGTTGGGATTAAAGAACCACCAGCCATCATGAGACTTTTTGCACTGTGCTTACACTGCACCAGCTGGGCAGTACGGCTCAGGTTTGCAGTTGGGGCATGATCAAGTACTTGTGACGCTGTCCCGTGGCATCCTTCCACAAAATCGTTACTTCCCGGCAGTACTGCAACTTCCTCGGGAAACTCGTCGAATGCGGACTCGTCCTTCTCAAGAGAGAGAGAACGATATCCATCTTGGGTGGCATGGCGGTGGCCACCGGTGGGCACCAGTTTGCTGCATTCCTTGCTGTTGCTGAACCACTTCATTCTCGGACCGTTGGCCATCCACAGCGGTATTTTCGAGTTTGGCTGCACTGTCTGATGACTGGCTTCTCGGAATCGTCCTTTCCAGGGTTACTGGGTGATTGATACTCATGTGTTGTGGTGGTGGGCAAATGGAAGGGGTGGGCAGGTACCACCGGTGGGCACTATTTTCGCCATCGTGATTCTGGGGCAATGGGGGCTCCAAAAATGGTCAAAACCGCCGGAAAACCAGTTTCCGGAGTGGTTTGGAGAGGGTTTTGGGGTCAGAACCACCTAGAAGGTCGATTTTTTGCAAAACCGAATTTTTCGGTTTTCTCACGCTTTTAACCCTTTCCCGACTAACCACGCATATATGCGTGGTTAATGCAAAAAAATTGGGGTTGGGAGGTAAGTTCCTTAGAATGTCACCTTTTTGAAGATTTCTTTTTATGGTGAAAAGGGCCGGTGAAAAATATTCCACGAACATGGGTGTTTGGACATGTTGGTTTACAGAATTCATGTTCCCACCGGAGGGGAAAACACGAAAATCCGAGAATTCTGGTTTTTGGCCATTTTTTTTTGGAAAAACGAGAAAAAAATGTCAAGACCAAGTAACATGTTGCGAACTTGAACTTTTTGATCGATTTTTTTCCCTGGAATTGTTCTGGGCTGAATCTGTCCGAAAATCGCCGCTTCGCACGGATTCGTGAGGCTGAAAGTGGCCCGGTGGGGGTGACGACACCCAGACCCCATGACCAGGAATGCTAATTAACCAGGGACTTGGCTTTCGCGTTTGTCAAGGGAGGGAAACATTTTTGTTCAACAACTCTGGCAGTCTCGAACATGGCACGAACAGCGCATTTCACGACAACAAATTTTTTGAAAAAAGACGTTGTTCCGTCCCACTGGACGGCAGAGGTCAAGTTGGCCCCCCCCACCCACACCGACCACCCACCTATATAGGCCCCTATATAGCCTGCATATACGTACCCTGGAAAACCCTCGAAAATCTTTGGTTTTTGCGATCAGCAGTAACATGCTTTGAACTCCGCCATTTGGCGATTGTTTGGCCACCGAGAGTAGGGTTTTGACAACTGTGCTCGAGAAAGCAACAGTAGGCCCTGAGTGGGTTCCAGATACCCAATATATTTGGGTTGCCAAGGCCACACGCGATTTTTTCAGGATTTCAGGGTGTTTTCACGGTGTGCACTTTGTCACTGCCGGGAAAATGGAAAAAATAATTTTCCGGGGACTTTGTTTGGTTGTCTTGAATATAATTGCGACAACCGATTTCACCATCAAAAGAAATCTTGAAAAACACCAAAATCCGTCCAACTTACTCACGATCGCGGTGTGAAACCCGAAATCTCGAAAATTAATTAACCCCCCCGTGGTCGGAAAAGGGTTAAACGGACATATGGCCCCCCCTACCCCCCCCCAGATTGGGCCTTTTAGCCGTTTTTTGGGTAAAAATTGGGAATAATCGCATTCACCACCCTCGTATGCCCCACCTACACTTAGGGGGGTCCGGGGGGGCCACGGGGGACCCAGGAGTTCAATCTCTCATTGGCATGAGAAATGGGGAAAGTGTCACTTCAACTCTGCCGCTCTTTCTCTACTGTTTGATGCTTCGTTTGATGCGTTGACGCTTCCACACACACTTACAAACCACCTGCCTGATGAAGGGGGTGGTGTGTAGAGCACGTTTGGCAGAATTCAGGCGAATGACACTTTCCGCGCGAAGGTCGTACGCGTAAAAAAATATCATCTCGCGAGCCTGGTACCGGGATCACAAAAGATCTGCTGAAAGTGGCATAAGGGGGTCTTCGCTACAGGGTGATCGTCAGTGCATTTTGGTGCATTTCCTGTTGAACTGGCTCGAAACTGACGAAGATTGACGAAGAATAACGAGCAGCGAAGACACCCTAACTCTTCGTTCGACAAAACAGATGAGGGATCAGCTTGCTCACGAGTGGTCGTGGTCAGTTTCTCGGTGTGCTGGCACCGAGCGTCATTCAGGACTCCAACCTGGAGAACAAATGCCACATCGTCCACAGGTTCCGAAATGATGAATAGTCAGAAGAGTGTATCATGCCCGTAGGTGCAGCGTGTTCTCGAGGCAAGGGAGAGGCCCGACGGTCGACCCACGACGATGTCACAGAGGACAACATCGATACGGCGCTGAACTGTGCTGATTCGGATGCACAAATGAGGGTCCCGCAAATTAGGCATCTACATCGTGCTGCGCTCATTGCAGCTTTGGAAGGCCACTGTCTGGTATAACCAGACGGCGGACAAGTGTGGTGAAAGACGTAGCATCTGCACAGCTCAACAACCTATTCCATGTGTCACACAAGGCCATCCGACTGGTGACTACTGCACTCGGGAGGGCAGCCCCCCGACGGAGTGAAAACATCTGCCGCAGCCAGTAGGACCACCACACGCGGGGAGGAACTGCAGGATTTGCTCGACCCTGATGGTTCGTTCTGGCTTTTGTTGGGGGTCTGGCAACTCCGGCGCAACTCTGGCAACTGTGTCGACGTCAATGAAGGCGCAACGAACGCAGCCCCTATCAAAGGAGTCCCGGTTCCCTCGAGGATGGCATGGGTGCTCTGGTCCGGGTAAATACCAGAAGGCAGGAGAGTCGCAGAGACGGCCTAATGGAATGTGGAAAAATGACACATTTCCCTCATGATGTTGGGTATTTTGTATAAAAATGGCCGGAAAAAGGCCCCACAAGTGCCCCCAAACCTGTTTTCTCACCACGAGGGTGGTTGCGAGGGCGGTGAATGCGATTGTCCCCAATTTTCGCCCAAAAAACGGCTAAAAGGTCCAAGCTGGGGGGGGGGGGTTCAGTGGCTGGGGTAATTTTCTGGGGGGTCGCTTACACACGGTGGGATCTTGTAAATTTTACATGTATAACTACAAGTATCTACATGTATTATACATGTATAATACTTGCATGTCAACTATTATACATGTATAATACATGTATATGCCTGAAATATACATGTAAAATACATGTATATCAAGTAAAAATACAAGTATAATACTTGCATGTCAACTATTATACTTGTATTTTTACTTGATATACATGTATTTTACATGTATATTTCAGGCATTTACATGTATTTTACATGTATAATACTTGTCATGCAAGTATTATACATGTAAAATACTTGCATGACAAGTAAAATACATGTATAATACTTGCATGACAAGTAAAATACTTGCATGCAAGTAAAATACATGTATTTTACTTGCATGCAAGTATTTTACTTGTCATGCAAGTATTTTACATGTATAATACTTGCATGACAAGTATTATACATGTAAAATACATGTAAATGCCTGAAATATACATGTAAAATACATGTATATCAAGTAAAAATACAAGTATAATAGTTGACATGCAAGTATTATACTTGTATTTTTACTTGATATACATGTATTTTACATGTATATTTCAGGCATATACATGTATTATACATGTATAATAGTTGACATGCAAGTATTATACATGTATAATACATGTATATACTTGTAGTTATACATGTAAAATTTACAAGATCCCACCGTGCAGCCCCGGGGGGGGGGGGGGGGGGGCTGGCGTGCAGGGTGCAGGCAGCGCGCGCAAATGCGGCCTGTTTCCGGGTGCCCGCGCGCTGCCGGCGACCGTGCACCCGAGGTGCACGGTTTGGGCTGAATCTGGGTGACGTACGAGTAGGGCTCCCACCCTGAAAATGGGCTACCTGCGGTCACTCCAGGTACCTGACATCACCCGAAAGTGACCCAAAATCAGCGGGACCCCCTCCTCGGGTGTTCCGAAACACCTTTCTTTTGACTATTTGGAATCTGTGCGGATCGTAGTGGGGTCACACTGTGGGTCGAGGTGTCAAGCTTCACCCATGAAATGTGGGTCTGATTCAGGGTCTGGTCATAGGAGGCTGGCCCCAGGAGGATGTGACTGGGAGGCAGCCACACCAGCCCACCCACCCAGCGGGACCCCCTCCACGGGTATTCCAAAACCCCGTTCTTCTGAACGTTTGGAACTTTTGCGAATCGTAGTGGGGTCATTTTGTGGGTCTAGGAGCCAAACACCGTCCATGAAATGTGCCTCTGGTTCAGGGGCTGGTCCTAAGGGAATGTGACTGGGAGGCAGCCACACCCACCCACCCAGCGGGACCCCCTCCACGGGTGCTCCAAAAACCCTTTCTTTTGAACGTTTGGAATTTGTGCGGATCACAGTGGGGTCACTTTGGTGGTGTGCGAGCCAAGCATCACCCATGAAACACGGGTCTAGTTCAGGGGCCGGTCAGCGTGGCTGGGAGGCAGTCAGCCCACACCCCACCCCACCCACCCAGTGGGACCCCCTCCTCGGGTGTTCCAAAACCCCTTTCTTTTGAACGTTTGGAATTTTTGCGGATCACAGTGGGGTCACTTTGGTGGTGTACGAGCCAAGTTTCGCCCATGAAACGTGGGTCTGGTTCAGGACTGGTCATGGGTGAAGGGGCTGGGAGGCAGCCACCTTCACCAGCCCACACCCCACCCCACCTACCCACCCAGCGGGACCCCCCCCTCGGATTTTCCAAAAACCCGTTCTTTGGGATATTTGGGATCCGTGCGGATTGTGGTGGGGTCATTTTGGCCATGGGGTGTCTATTGACACCACTTACTGGGAAATGCCAATTGGGTAAAAGTACCCCCCCCCTGTACAGGTACAAGGGGGGGGGGGGGTCCTTTCACGGTGGGATCTTGTAAATTTTACATGTATAACTACAAGTATAATACATGTATTATACATGTATATCAAGTAAAAATACAAGTATAATACTTGCATGTCAACTATTATACCGTATACGTAAATATTATGGAACGTAAATATTATGGAACGGGCCCATTTTTGGCCGGTCCGTTCCATAATATTTATGGTGCCCCTGACGACCCCATATTGCGTAGTTTGTGCGTAGTGAAAAGGGGGGGGGGGGGGTCTCATTTTTTGGTCCCCTTTTCCGGCCTCAGCCAGTTCTCTGTCTCTTTGCCGGGTTCCCAAACTCAAGGAGTTCTTGCTGTTCCGGGGTCAGTGCGGGTGCAGGCGCTTCAGGTGCTGCAGGTGCTGCAGGTTCTTCAGGTGCTGCAGCGCTGGCAGCCTTCGGTGCGGGTTTCGACGCCGGCTTTGCAGCTGTCTTTCGGGGTGCCCTTTGGCGTGGTGCCTGCTTCAGCTCGTCGGGATGATCCAGCTTCTTCTTCAGTGTCTTGCAGCTCGTTGCGTGGCGTAGAAATGCATCGGTACTGCTCAATTTTCCGACGTGGCTCGGAATCTTTTTCTTGCAGCTGCAGGTAACGACACCATGCCCAACAACAATCCCCAGACCGTCGAGGGAGAGTGGGCGCCTGGATCCCGTGACACAGATCTCTAGTGCCGTTGTGATCCCCTCTGATAACGTCTCCTGGACGTTGTCAGCGGAGGTTGCCTGTGTGGCGGTGACCTCCGTATACCCCGCGGGGTCCCGTGCCAGCAGCGCCTTCTTCAGCTTTTCGTCGACCCCTCGGTCGACGCTCGCCTTAATGTCGAGGGCCACCTTCAGGGTGGCACCTTGCATCGCCCTGAAGGCTGTGAGCGTATCATCACTTGCAATCTCCAAGGTGTTCTCCCCGTGTTCGAACTGCACCGACCCAACCACGACTGCGTCCTTGCCACAGAGAAAGGAGTGCGCTCTCCAGATCGCTCGGACGCGCCTCTTGTAGTCCCGCTCACTCTCGGATTTTTTGCGACCCTGTTTGGGAGGAAGGCGTGTCTCAAACGCCTTCCACACGGTGTCGAACGTGTCGACACTCGTCACGAGCAACGGCTCGGCAAAGCTGCCGAACTCCTTCTCGCGATACCGCAGGCTGTACTTCACCGTTACGCACTGCATTGGGCCTTGTATAATATTCTCCTGGAGTGGGCGAAGTGTGTGATTGAAGGCACTGCATTGATCCAGCAACGAAATCAAAGCGGGGGGTGGGGTGAAGAGTAGCAGCAGCCCTTTCATTTTATCACGCATGATCCTTTTTATCCTGCTTCTTGAGAGCTGCCAGCAGCCAGTCCACGCGGTCATTTTGAACGTTTCGTTCAATCCCACGTTCGGCACAAATCTCCTGCAGCTCTTCTTTTGTGCGGGCTTTATCAAATTCACGAAGGATTTGCATCAACCGTGATTTCGAGGCATTCTGTACACCTCGCTTGCCACGCTTTTGAGCTTGATTAATCAGTTCCGAGTTTGTGAAGCTATCGGAATAATCAAAACGGAGGACAATGTCATTGAGGGCAGTCTCTCTTGCAATTCGCTTTTCCTTCCTTGATTCCTCTTTTTCGAATGCTGATTTCAAGTCTTCAAGTTTCCGCTTCCCAATCCGAAGCTTGCGCTCCTTCGTAGTCTCCGGAATACGGGAACGCACTATCGTAGTGAGTTTCGGCTCACCAACCTCAGCATGCAGAGTTTTCAAATCAGTATCAGAGAAATGCTCAGGAATACAGCAGTGAGCACGGACAAAGTCGTCACGAACGGATGAGTGTCCAGCCACTTCGATGACACGCTTAGACCTCCCGCACATCCCTTCCAAGAGGGCCGGGCCAAACGACACCGACGGCTGCACCGCGCGTGTCTCCTCGCTGGCTGCCCCGAACCTCACCGCTTCCACCAGCATGCTCGTCCCGATAATGACCAGGGCGGTGCGGAAGAACTCCACGCCGCTGTCGAAGGACACTACGGGCATGAGCCGGCTTTCGGTTGGGATGCCTTGCTTCCCAAAGTAGGCATCGAGGCCGTGCTGCACTAAGTCATCCGGCCGGACGCCGTCCAGGTCACTATCGCTGACTTCCCGGATGTCGAGGGAGGGACACTGCGGCGAGGTGTGGAAGCGCAGCCGCCCTACCGTCACCATCCTGCATGAAGTGGCGCTCTGGAAGACGGTCAGGTCCCCGTCAGAGCTGCACGCCTCCAGCGTCGCTTCACTCCTGGCCGCAGAGAAGAGGTCGAAGGCCCCCGAGCGCCAGTACATCTGCAGCCATCCCAACGATTTGGGGTCGGTGGTGAAACTCCCTGAGTCTGCGATGGTGGTCAGCAGAGGGTACAAGACCTTGCTGAAAAGCTTCCCGTAGAGGCACACTTTGTCGATGGCGCTGCGATCAGCAAGGCAGTTTTTCACTGCCACCTTCTTTGTCGACGATTCCGTCGTCGTCATCGAGAAGAAGGTGTGCAGGTGCTCAGCGACGGTGAGCTCCCCGCAGCGAGCCGACAGCGAGAAGCAGGCAGCTGCACCACTGAGGAAGCGGCCGTTTGTGGCCCGCTGCCACAGGAAGCTGCTGATGGTGATGCCTACCGTGCTGTGGAGGTAGGCGGCGAACTCTGGTGCTGCGGCACAGTAGTTGGCAGCATAGCACATCAGAGTCATGAAGGGCAAGTCAGGCTCAATGACTCGCCGGAAGGCCAGATGCAGGCGGTGGTGGGGCTCGAACACAACGACAACGCTCTGCAGCTCGGGTTTCAGACTGGCACCGCGGTCCAGAAAGAAAGCCGAGAACGACTCCTCGGACAACCCCACGTCATCCTTGCCGAGGACGGAGAACTGGCCTGAAGAGGCCAGGTCCGAAAACCGTTTAAAGGCGACGGCCAGGTCAACTCTGGTAGTGGGTCCATCAGATGACAGCGTCAGATATGTGGCGAGCACGTGGTAGCGGAGGATCCCGTTCACCCTGTACTGCACCGTAAAGTGCCCAAGCTTGGTAGTGTTTGACGGGTCCGCAAACACTGGTGTGAGGTCGTGAATTAACACAAGTTCGCCGTTCTCCCGGATGCCCTGCGTCTCCCGTAAAAACAACACATCCCGTAGCAGTAGCGACTGCTGCCACGACATCTCCACCGCATGGCGGGTCACCGTCTCGCCCTTGAACTTGGTGATGAGGGTGTGGATGTTAGAGACAGGGGTGTGGCACTGCATGGCGGTGTCGACCCAGTCGCGCACGTCCAGGCGGGATGCTGGCACTGTCTCTGCCTTCGCCGGAAGGAACAGCGCCGAGCCCGGGAGCGCGTTCTGCCACAGGCCTTCTGGGAGAGGCCGCATCTCCAATGAATTAACGTCACCACCCTTCAGCAGATGCACCTCGAGACAGTCACCCTCCGGTTGCAGCCCCACCTCCTCAAGCAGCGCCAGCAGCTTCTCGTGGGTGACACATCCTGCGATGGTCCCCGCGAGGCATCTCAACCCCTCAACAGAGGCAACGATGGTGAAGAGCTGTTCCTCTTCCCCAGACATTGTTGTTCCTAGGTGCAGTGTGGATGATGGAGTGTGTGTGTAGGTTTTTTTTCGGGGCATCCGGACCATCTCTGCAGCTGTTGTTTCGTAGAAGTGTGTAGGGGGTACTACGCGGCTCCTGGAGCTCACTTCCTTCCCAGGTGTTTCTGGGCATGGGGCAACCTTGCCCAGGTGTTTCCCCTGTTCTTTCGGACGGTACATAGTGAGTTCTGGCAATTTTTTTTTTCTCGGTCAGCGCAGTGCCTCCAGTCCTGTCTCAGTAGCCACACAGAAAGGGGGACCAAAAAAAAACTGGGGGGGGACCAAAAAGCGAGACCCCCCCCCCAGATTGCGTAGTTTGTGCGTAGTGAAAAGGGGGTAAATCAGGGGCACCAATTTACGTTCCAAAATATTTACAGGGCCAGTTGGGCCACTCGGTGGTGAGGACGGCTTGCGTCAGGAATCGCGCGAAAAGTGCACGAGTAGGTCTCGTCAGGGACTCTGTACGCCGTCCGATCACCTGGTCCAAGTCCCCGAGTCGCAGAAAGCCCTGTAAATATTATGGAACGAAAAAAATCTGGAACGCCAACCCACCAGCGTTCCATAATATTTACGTTCCATAATATTTACGTTCCAAAATATTTACGTATACGGTACATGTATTTTACTTGTCATGCAAGTATTTTACATGTATAATACTTGTCATGCAAGTATTATACATGTAAAATACTTGCATGACAAGTAAAATACTTGCATGCAAGTATTTTACTTGTCATGCAAGTATTATACATGTATTTTACTTGTCATGCAAGTATTTTACATGTATAATACTTGCATGACAAGTATTATACATGTAAAATACATGTAAATGCCTGAAATATACATGTAAAATACATGTATATCAAGTAAAAATACAAGTATAATAGTTGACATGCAAGTATTATACTTGTATTTTTACTTGATATACATGTATTTTACATGTATATTTCAGGCATATACATGTATTATACATGTATAATAGTTGACATGCAAGTATTATACATGTATAATACATGTATATACCGTATACGTAAATATTATGGAACGTAAATATTATGGAACGGGCCCATTTTTGGCCGGTCCGTTCCATAATATTTACGTTCCAAAATATTTACAGGGCCAGTTGGGGACTCGGTGGTGAGGACGGCTTGCGTCAGGAATCGCGCGAAAAGTGCACGAGTAGGTCCCGTCAGGGACTCTGCATGCCGTCCGATCACCTGGTCCAAGTCCCCGAGTCGCAGAAAGCCCTGTAAATATTATGGAACGAAAAAAATCTGGAACGCCAACCCACCAGCGTTCCAAAATATTTACGTTCCATAATATTTACGTTCCAAAATATTTACGTATACGGTACTTGTAGTTATACATGTAAAATTTACAAGATCCCACCGTGTTCCTACAGGTGCGGGAGGTAGCCAGTGTACCCCCCCTGTCCCCCACTTTGTGAGGGACCCCCCCCCCCCGACCAGGTGGGGGTCACCCAAAATTTCGAGGAAATCCTGGTGTCACCCTGAAAACCTGGGTCGCCAGCCTGACCTCAGCCCGCGGGGAGCCCCCCCCCCCCCCCCCCCCCCGGGCCAGCCCCCCTGCTTACAGTACCCCGGCGTTAAGCCAGCCACTGGGGGGGTTATGAACGAAACCATATGGTGATTCTGCTGGAAGGGGGGTTGGCACCTTGGTGTAAATCACCTGCTTGCTTCAACGTATTGTCGGGTTGAGGGGATGGTGGTGGGTTGCAATATCACAGCCAGTTTGTCGGTTTCCCGCATAAAGGCACAGAAATGCCTACGAAAGTAGACACAATCGTCCCCACTTCCCAGAACACAATGCGCATAGACCAGGGCCAAGGCACAATCCACACCGACATGAATCAGAAAGGCATAGAAATGCCTATAATGAAACTGGACATCCGCCCCCACTACACAACACTGTGCGTAGGCCAGGGACACACTCTCCCTCCACACACGGCGTGGTCAGTACCCTAGCAAGAGTACGCTCCGAAAACACACTCCACACAAGGAGGGGGGTAAAGAGCAGAACGTAGAAATGATTGTTCCACGGTATTAAAAATCTACACGTGGGGGAGGGGAGGAACGGGGGGAACCTTTCTTTGTCCTGAGACGTGCGATGGTTGTAACCGTTTCGCCACCTATTATGCAGCACTAGTTGTGCCGTCGTTTCGAGCCTTCCGCGCTACGTCCACACAAGGAGGGGGTATTGAAACGCAGGCAGCGTGGGAGGGGGGAGGGGGAAACAAGGGGGAAGGGGGGGTGGGGGGGCAGAGGGGAGGAGGAAATGAAAAGAGAGAGCAAACCCACACAACCCGCTCTTCCACTCTTTTGTGCCAGTAGACACAGCATGGTTTCGTCAAGAGACGCAGGGCAGACGGGTCGGTCGAGGCATTACCTATTGTTTGGGTACGCGGGGTGACCTACTGGGGGGCAAACTTTTCCCGCCGAATACGCGGGGGATGTTGTATTTAGCGGTGTGTGTGTACCCCCCCTCCTTTACAGCGCAACGAGGAGGAGAGCGAAACCGTGTGGTGTCACGTAGAGCAAGAGTAGGATAGCGGGCCCGGTTACTCGCGGTATGGTCCCTCGGGGCCAGGCTGCGATGCCAGCACGCTAACCCAAATTGCAATACGATTTAGCGGGGAAATGGCGTGATCTGTGCTGGGGTTGTGCCAGCTCCGGGCCCCCCCAGCCATTTTATTACGAGAAGGCGACACTCTCAAATGACCACAGTAGTTACGACACCTGAGTGAGGACATGCATGCTTCTCGTTGAAGTGCTGCAGGTGGAGTCGCTGTCAGGTGACCTGTGCTTTGGAAGACCTCTTGCGCTGCTCTTGGCGCATCTCGTACAAGGTGGTGCCGGGGAACGCAGCAGTGTTCTGAGGCACCAGGGTGCTCTCCACTAGCACATCCTGCACCGCACCGACCGCCGCACCCTCACCTGGGGTGTACAGGAAGCGCTGTCCGGCGTCGCATGCTGTACGCCACACATGCAGGGAGGTTGTCAGTGCAGGCCCAGCAACTGTCAAGAAGCGTTGGCTGCGTGTCCCCACATCCCCGTGGTACACCGTCCCGCTGGCCAACCCCGCCGTGAGGCCTTCACACAGCGGCACACGCAGGACACGCCGCGCGAACTGCACAGCGTTCTCTGCATGCAGAGGCACGGGCTGTGTGAGGTTCCATCCCGTGACCAGGTGTTCGCCAAGCAGGGATACAAGCGTGCCACGGCTCTGTTTCAGCAGCGGCACAGCTGCCTCCAAGCAGCTGCTGATGCGGGACGCCCCAGTGCTGTTTGTCACAACCTCGAGGGAGGTGACACCGATGGTCGCATGCTTCTCCTGCATCCCGAACATCGGACGATTCACAAGGCACACCCCCACAGAGGAGGCAGAGGCGCTTGGCCGGCTGTCGGTATCGCCTTGGCTGTACACCTCAGCACGACCAGCCAGTGGGGTATGCTGCCTGCCTGCAAGGGTGGCAGGCCACACGTGCCGCACAGGCAGTGCCTCGCTCACACCCTTCAGCTCTGTCGCCACCTCGTCACCCGCCACAGCAGGCGCACACGATTCATTCACCTGTGACCACACCGCACTCGTCACAGCCACCGCACCAGGCACACACGTGCTCTCCAGACGCGACGCCACGTTCACCGTGTGTCCGAAGTAGTCAACGCGCCCCGTGTTCATCTCCACCATCACAGGACCGTGGTTCACACCAACACGCACCGTCAACCCACCCCACAGCTCCGTCAGTCTGCAGATCGGGACCTCCAGCAGTGCGGCAGGCCACTCCGCAGCAAGCAGTGCCTCCTGCACCGCCATCCCGAAGGACACACCCGCACACGGAGGAGGAGAGAGGGATACACGGGCAGGATGTCACAGGCCGACCTCCACGGGGTCTCCTCCGGTAACACCGGCCCCCAGGCCGGTGGCCAACAGGCCGCCCCCCTGCCCCCCCTCGTTTTCAACGAACCCCGGGAATACACCCTCGGGCCCCTCCCCCCCCTGTACCGCGCGGCGCATGTCCGCGCCATCCTCCGCCACCTCCAGTGGGAGGCGCATGTCGAGGAGCCGAAGGACGGCGTAGCCGTCATCATCGCGGACAGCCCCCCCCCCTCTGGCACCCCCCCCACATGGTCGGTGCAGGTGAACGGCAAGGCCGTGGCTCTCACGGACACGGCGTTGCTGGAGGAGGAGAAGCGGCGGCAGGCGGAGGAGCGGAAGAAGGGAGAGGAGCTGGACCGCCTCAAGAGGCGGTACGATGGCCTCCAGGCCAGAGTGCGGGAAGAGCGCGAGGCGGCGGCGAAGGCGGGCCGGGCCGCCAAGTCCAGGACGCACCTGGGGAAGACCGGACGCGGGGGTGGCGCCGCGGCGGCCGCGCAGCAGCACGCGCAGCAGGCCCGCCAGCGTGTGGAGCGGCTCCAGAAGGACCTGGAGCGTCTGGGCCGCCGCCTCGTGGCCCTCGGCCACGACCCCGCCGCAACCACCGCCGCCGCCACCGCAGCCGACCCTGGCGCCGGCGCCACGCAGGACGGCGTACCCGCGCTGCAGCAGGAGGTGCAGCGCCTGCACGATCTGCTCAAGGAGCAGCAGAGGCAGCAGGACCAGCAGCGACAGCGCCTTGAGCAACAACTCGCTACACAACAAGGCCACCAGCAGGCGGCCACGCAAGGGGAGCGCGCCGAAGTGCGGCGACTTCAACAGGAGCTTGGGGAGCAGAAGGCAGCCGCGCAGGGGGAGCGCGCCGAGGTACGGCGACTCCAGCAGCAGCTCGGGGAGCAGCAGGCCCGGCAGGATGAGCTCCTGCAGCGCCTGGCAGCCCAGCAGCGCCAGCTGGACGACCTCCAGGAGCGTCCCGCCGCGACTCCCCCCCAGCCTGGCACACCGAAGGCTGTGCGCGAGCTGAAGGCGCAGCTGGAGGGGCAGGGCGTGGAGCACGCCCGAGTGCACGGGGAGCTGCGCGGCCTGCTTGTTGGCCTGCGCAAGGACGCGGAGAGCGGCCTCGGGGAAGAGCGCCGCAGGGGTGAGGCCCTCGGCGGGAGGGCGGCGACGCTGGAGGCGAGCCTTCGGGCAGTGCGGGAGCAGCTGCAGCAGCACACCACCCGCCACGACCAGAGCGAGGAGCACCGCCACGCCCTGCTCGCGGAGGTGCAGGGGGCCCGGGAAGCGATGCTGGGGCTGCAGGGGAGCGTGGGGGAGGCGCAGCAGGCACTGCCCCAGCTCCAGGCGAAGTCCCTGCAGACGGGCATGAGCGGCCTCCGCAAGGAGTTCAAGTCCTTCAAGGACGAACAGAAGCGGGTGAGCAGCGCGGGACAGGCGGAGGTCGCCCGCATCACGGCCGCGCTAGGTGAGCAGCAACAGCAAGGGGTGGAGCTGCTGTCGCGGTTAGCCGCCGTCGCCGAGGAGGGGCGCCTCAGCCAAGCCCAGGCGGACGCGCGCCTGACAGCCGCCCTCGCCGACGTGCAGGCGACAGCGCAGGCGACTGCGGACGGCCTGCGGGCTGCGAGCGAGCAGCAGCTGGGCGAGCTCCGGGAGGAGCTGGGCAGGCAGCGCGTGGGCAATGACGCCCAGCAGGCAATGGTGGCAGACGGGCGGCGGCAGCTGGAGGGGATGCGCGCCGAGCTCGCTGAATCACAGCGGGCAGTCGCGGAGGAGACGAGGGCGCACCTCGCCGAGCTCCACCACCACTACCATGCCCAGCCCGCCCGGGGGAGGCCAGGTGAGCAGCGCAGGAGCCGGTGCCGCTCCCCGCGGCGGGCCCGCAACCGCGAGGGCAGGGACACCTCCAGGGAACGGGAGAGGGCCTCGGCGACCCTGCAAGAGGTCATCCGCGAGGATGTGCAGGTGAGGGAGGCGCTGCGCCATGCTACGGCAACGGCAGCAACAACAACAGCAACAACGGCGCCACCCCCCCCAGTGGCGGCAACAGCGGAGCCGGCCCAGACCAAAACGGCAATCGCGCCACCACCGGCAGGGGCTGACCAACCTGCCCCCACAGCCAACGCTGACCTCGAACCCCCCGCGTCTGATAGCAACAACAACACCACCACCGCCACCTCCGCAGCGCCCGCAGCCGCCCCTGCGCCCGGGGATACACCCGTGCCCGCACCGCAGCAGCAGCAGCCTGACCCTGGATGCGGAGGCGAAGGGCAGCCCCCGGCGTCCGAGCAGCTACCCCCCCCCTCAGCAACCCGCGCCCGGGAACAAAGGGGCCGAGGCCGGACAAGGGGACGCGGCAGCTGATCAGGACGTCACCGACACACCCCGAGTGGCGGGAAAGGGCGCGGGCAAGAACGGCAAGGCACCCCTACTGTGGAGGGGGGCTAAGCGCTACACCCCCTACTAGGGGGTGAGGCGCCCCCTCAAGGGGGGACCCGGCCTACACCCTAAGGCTTCCGGTTCCCCCGGCGGGGGCGCCGACCAGGGGATAGGGGGAGCGCCCGTGGCGCAGCACCCTCTCGCCGCCGGCGAACCCTCCCCACAACCCCCCCATAGAGAACCAAAACCCGCAGGGACAGGAGTAACCTCTGCGGGGCCTTTAGATAGAGCGAGAGTGCATAGAAGCCACGCCCCTGGGGCAGGAGAACCCCGGGGGCTCCGGGGAGGAGGGGGACAGGAGTACTCCCCCTCCTCAGTAGAGCAGGACGACCGATGGCTGGCAGAGATGGCGCAACGACTGCTGGCAGTGCGTGAGGCGGTGGCAAAAGACGGCAACTGCCAATACACCGGCCTCGCGGTGCAATGTGCGGGATGGACGGCGGCCTCTCTCAGAGCAGCTGTAGTCGAAGCCCTGGGACAGGACGCCGAGAGGCGAGCAACCTACGCGCCCGATATAGATGACCCCCGGGCACCCCCGTCCTACGACGACTACATCGCGGCGCAGGCACAGAGCGGGGTCTACGGGGACGGGGCTACACTCAGGGTAGCGGCTGAGGTGTTGGGGGCCCAGGTGTGGGTCCTCGGCACTACGGATAGGCTGCACCTGGGGCGCGTCGGGTCAGGCGACAAAGTGATATGCCTCACGTGGAGGCCCTTCCACTACGACGTGCTGCGCATCCCCCTCACGCTAGCCAGGGAGTTAGCAGCCTCCACGACAAACAGATGGAAACTCCCCACCGCGACTCCCACTCCTCCTCCTGTAGCTCCAACCGCAACCGCCGCTACCACAATCTCCCCGATACGCGGCCCTGCTCCCAGGCCGCCGCCGCGACGCCCCGCGCCGCGGCCAGCGTCTCCTGGGGTACTCAGGGTGGCGTCAGCCAACGTCACGTCGCTGTCAACCCACTTGTGTGATGTGGCGGACCTGAAGGCAGACGTTGTGGCCCTGCAAGAAACGCGTGTCCCGGACCCCAGCAAGGGCACGCTCAGCAGCTACTTCGCGGCCCACGGCTGGTCCATGCACTGGGGTAAGGGCATGCCCAAAGTCAAGGGGGCCAATGGCTACGAGCAGACCCGACCCGGAGGAGTGGCAGTCATGGCAAAAGAGGGCCTGGTAGCGCAAGTGGTGCAACCGAAGACCAAGCTGGAAAAGAAGCTGCATGACAGTACCCGCCTGGTACACGTGGTGCTCGCAACCAGTAACGGCAAGACAGCGCTCCACATCCTGTGCGTTTATGGTCACTCTGGGATGGAGGTGCGAGTGCAGCGGGAGACCCTCCTGCAGGAGGCGCTGGACCTCGCAGCCGGCCTGGGGCAGGTGCCCGTGTTGCTGCTGGGGGACCTCAACACCAACCCGGAGACCAGTGCCGTCCTATCCCAGGCGTGCCGGGTGGGTGGTTGGACCGATGCGGCGGTCTCATACGCAGAGCTGAAACAGCAGGAAGTTCGGAACACCTGCTGGGCATCGAAGGAAGGCACCAGACTGGACATCTGCCTGCTGAACCCCTGCGCGGCGCCGGCCTTGCGCTCCGTCGAGGTGGCAGAAAAGGGCGAATACGGCATCCCCACGCACTGCCCGCTCTTCGTCGACCTCGACCTCGCCGCCTTCCGCCGACCGAAGCAAATCTGCATCCTCCCCGCCCCCTTTCCTAAGTGCAAGCCCACGCTCGGGGGCGCTGCCGCCAGAGAGGTGCTGCTGGATGTGCTAACCGCAGAGAAAACGAAAAAGGGTGCAACAGGAGCGCAACTCCTCCGCCGGGCCTCAGCCTGCAGCGAGAACTTCCTGAAGCGTGTCCACGTGGGCCAACTCGGAAGGCAGGAAGCGGCGTACACGGGCAGGGCGGAGGGCTACCACATGCAGCAGTCGAGGGTGGCCACCAAACACCGCCCCGCCTCCGCCCGAGGAGCGGGCGACAAGAACACCCGGGCGAAGGACAAGCTGTTGGGGAACCTCCGGACCCTCATCCTGGAGGGCCGCCACCGACTGCTGGAGTCTGCGCCATACCCCCCCACACCCAACGAAGAGCACGCCTGGGACGCTGCGAAGAAGCGGCTGAAGGGAGGGGGCCTTCCCCCGGGGCTGGAGGCGGCGCTGGCGGGCACCACCTCACAACTGCCGGACCTCGAGACGATGGAGATGGCCCTTGTCGCCCTGGAGGGATCTCAGCGAGGCATGTTCGACGCGCTCCGCGACGAAAGACTCCGCACGTGGAAGGCGAGGATGCAGAAGGCCTGGACGCAGGAGGCGGGGATAGTGTTCTCGTACCTCGCAGACCGCTTCTGCGCCCCTACCACCTTCATGCGCCGCGAGGATGGCTCCTTCACGGCCTGCCCCAAGGAGGCGGATGAACTGCTGAGGAGCGATACTGCGTGGGGGGGCTACTTCCGGAAGTATGCGACGACGCCTGAGCCTCGCTGGGACACCTTCCGACAGAGGTACAGCGACTTCCTCCCTGACCCGGCCGAGATGGAGTGTAAGACCATTACGGCAGAAGACGTTGGGACAGCGCTGGCTAAAATGTCTACATCCACCTCGCCGGGCCTACACGGCTGGAGGGTGCACGAGCTGCGGCAACTCCCAGGGGACCTCCTCAAGTTGTTCGCGGAGGTGTTCAATGAGGTCGAGAGATCGGGCGAATGGCCGGAGCAGCTGATGCACGCCATGATTTGCCTCATTCCCAAGCCCGGCAGCTCAGGTGAGCCGCTGTCGCAGCGCCCCATCAGCATCACTCCCGTGCTGTACAGGGTGTGGGCAGCAATCCGAGTGAAGCCTGCGCTGAAGTGGCTGGAGAGCATTGCGCCTGAGGACTTGCACGGATGCAGACCTGGCCACGGCGCGGAGGACCTCATCTGGCACCTGGCAGCACGGATCGAAGAGGCCCACCTCACAGGACAGCCACTGTACGGTGTCGCCCTAGACTTTAAGAAATGCTTCGACACGGTGCCGATTGACCTGACCTTCTGTCTAGCTGCGGAGCTCGGCTTCGACGGCCGAGTCCTGCGCACCCTGCGGGCAGCGTACGGGTCAATGCAGCGGCACTTCCGGGTAAGCGGCACTATCGGAGAGGGCTTCCTGCCAACCAACGGCATCATGCAGGGCTGCCCCATTAGCGTCGTGCTGATCAACGTGCTGGTGGGTGTATGGATACGCATGGCGGAGCACCGGCAGGGCACGAGGGCGTTGTCGTTTGTGGACGATGTGTACGCGGTGACCCCCAGCCCGGGGACCTTGCAAGCAGTGGTGGATGACTCTGCAGATTTCTCCCACGATACCGGGATGGTAATATGCGCAGAGGTCAAGTCACATGTCTTCTCGACGTCCCGTTTGCTATGTTGGATTAGCGGATCCGCATCGTACAGAACGTCTACGAAAGACGACGCACGAGAACTGATACGCTATCGACGTCCCCCGAGCCGTTGACCCCGATAGTCTACCGGACACGGGACGGCACGGCTACCCCCCTTCGACAGCGCGATAGCTTCGACTGCCTCGGGGCCATGCTGCATGCGCGCCCGCTCGAGGGACCCGAGGTGCCCAAATCGGAGCGCGTCGCCCGCCAAAAAGAGGGCGCAGAGCAGAACCTGCGCAGGACCTCGGCACTGCCCCTACCGGTGCAGTGGAAGGGGCAGGCAGCAGCGATGACAGCGGGGTCCAGGCTCTACTACGACGCCCTGGTCACCCGCTGGGAGGACGCCGACATCAGGCGATGGAGGGGGCTCTTCGTCGCCGCGCTGTGGTCCGGACCCCCCCGCAGGGCGCGGGAGGCTGTGCTGGATGTCCTCCACCATGCACATCGGGTGGACCCCGCCGTCGCCCCCCGCTACCGGCAGATCACCACCTGGGCCATGCAGGTCAAGAAGTGGGGCCGCTGCAGGGTTCTGTCTGAGACGGCTTGGGATAGCAGAGTGAGGCTTACAGGGACAGGCCCCTTCGCGCTTTTCCGAGCGGCCCTTCGGTGGATAGGATGGAGCTGGAGCACGGCGACCACCCTATCTTACACTGATGAAGCGGGACGGAGCATAGTCTTCGACCCCACCGCAGCAACAACGAGCGGATGGGGGATCTTCGCTCATGACCTCCGCCAGGCCCTACGTACACAGGTGGCCAAGGCGCTGGCTGGTCGTCGTGACGACTTTGCGGGCGCTCAGCACGGCATCGACGGGCAAGCCACACGCTGCGTCCTGGAGGGAGAGGGCGCCGCGGTCACGGGATACCAACGGGGCCTCCTTCGTTCCGTCATTGCAGGGGCGGTGCCTGTCCGAGGGCGCACGGGGGCAGGGCGGGATCTGCCGATACTGCAACGCAGGCACCCCCGAGACGGTGATGCACCTATGGTGGGAGTGCTCCGCGTGGGACCCAATCCGACAAAACCACCCCATTACGGCTGTGGACCGGTCAACCTGGCCACCTTGCTTGGCGTTATGCGGGGTGGCGCCCGCCTTTAGACACGGCATCCCGGAGGACAGGCAGCCCCTGCCACTATCCTTCGCACGCAGGGTGGATATAGTGGCGCAGCTGCACCGCTACTTCATTGCAATCCTCTCGGCGCGGCAGGAGAAAGATGGACTGCTCGACCGCTCCGCGCGCCACCACCGCACCCTTCACTATCCATGGGGGTGGTGCACGCCCAACCCCGAACGGGCCTGCATCCCTGTGCGGGCGCCGTCCACTGTCAAACAGACGTGGGGCAAGCGCCCCCCGGAGCTGTGGGTGGCCCTCTGCGACTGGCTGCGGGGCCTGAAATGGGGGCCGCAGGGAGGGGAGCACACCGTGACCCTCATGGAGTTGGCTGTCGACTTTGAGCTGTCGACCGGCCTCACCCTCCCAGAAGTCGAAACGCGCCGCATCCGCCCCCACACACCTGACCCCCCTGAGAGGGGGCCGCGGGAGGCCCGCCCACGCATCCCCGAGGACACAGCCCCGGGGCTCACCCTCTACTTCGACGGCGGAGCAAGGGACAACGGCACCCCCTTCGCCCTGGCGGGTGCAGGTGCGGTGCTCTACCGAGACGGCCTCAAGGTGTCGGAAGAGATCCTCCCTCTGCTGAACGTACGCAGCAACAACATCGCTGAGTACGAAGGGGTTCGAGCGGGCCTACGGCTGCTCAGAAGGGGCGACCCGCCCCCTGAGGGGAACGTTACGGTGCGGGGTGACTCGCAGGTGGTGCTGCGACACCTAAAAGGGGAAGCGGTTTGCCGCGATAAATCCCTCCGCCCCCTCTTCCTCAGCACGGCACGGCTGGCTGCCGACCTCGGGCCCCGGATCACCCTTACGTATGAGCACGTGAAAAGGGAGCTCAACGTCGATGCGGACGCCCTCAGCAACGCCGCCATGGACGAGGCTGAGAGGCAGGGGGAGACCTCGCAGGAGCAGCTGCGGCAGGACTTCGCAGCCTTCCAGAAGAGCATCCTGGGCAAGGCTCACTCGTTGAGGCAGCTCTGCGAGGTGGTGCGCAAGACTTCCAAGCAACCATGGCACTGTGGCCACACTGCGAGCTCCACTGTCCTCACCGCGATCGGGGGAACCGTGGCAGGGGGCCTGTCCAGGAGAGCCCAGCTCAGCCCAGCCACCGAGTCGGTGATGCGCAGCCTCCAAGCGCACACGGCAGGCCCGGGCTTGAACCAGCGGGACACAGCCTTCCACTCCCGCGGCATGGCGTGGGCCGCAACCTTCGCACCGCAGCCCCACTACCCAGAGGGGTGGCAGCAAGCGGCCCAGCAATGGACTGCCAGCAGCCGGCAAGCCAACGCCCGGACAGGACGGTCATGGGAACGACGGGGCGCTGCTCCCCGGACTGCCCCCCCTGGAGCCAGACGGAACGCGAAGATGCTTACCTGCGCTCTGCACTGGAAACCCCGCTGCGTGGACTGCCGGCGCCGGCGCCTCTCGGAAGAGGACTGCTGCCGGGACCACCACGGGAAGAACGACGGCTTGCAAGTCACCATGGAATTTTGCAAGACGCATCGCATGGGCCGGTGCGGGGACTGCCACAGCAGTGCGAAATCACTCACACACTGTTGCGGCACGCACCACGCTGGCTATGCCTCACGCCCTCCTCGGAGTGGCACTGAGTTGGCCCCACACTCTAACCCGAGTGGGGCATCCGCTGTGACGTAGGGGTGGGCGGGGAGTGGGCACAGATCCGCGCAGGGTTACCCACTTAAAACCACTATCACTACACCCGCACACGGACTCTCGAGCGCAACCATGAAGGCGTCCCCGATGGTCTTCACCTCGTACCCGCCAAACATGGCAATGGCTTCACGCATCACCGCGTTGTGGACCCGGATCGCCTTCTGCATCGCATCGGGTGCCGCCTCCCACACAGACGTTGACAAACGGATGTCTGTGAACACAATCGTTGCCTCCCCACTCTCGCGTCCGGGTGCGTCAGGTGTGGACACAGCTGTGGAACAGTGTGACCCTTCCAGGTCCTCGAACAGCGCTGCAGGGAGGTACGGGCGGTACAACCGCAGGTTGTTCTCCAGACGTTGCAGCGCAGCGTGCATCGCAGGTGGAAGACGCCCCTCCGCCTCCTCCAGCAGCTCCGCCACGGTGTCGACGTCGTAGCCCGCAAGCAGCTGTGCCGCCGCCTCCACAGTCTCGATGGTCCGTGCCATTGCCGCCTGCTCCTTCTCTGCCTCATCTGCAAACCCGCGTGTCGCAAGGAAGTCGAGGATGAGCGGACACACGGCATTCAGGTATTCACGCATCGTCATCGCCAGGCTTATGCTGCACGGTGGGTCGACACACTCATACTGCTCCCTCAGTCGCTCCAACCGGTACTCGCGTGAGGAGGTGCCTGGCAGGTCAACCAGCCCGAAGCGGAAGCAGAGATCAAGATACAGCAGCGCAACCCACAGCACGATACCCACCACGAGGCACACGGAGAAGGGTCTGCTGAGCCGCAGCAGGAGTGCCAAGTCCAACATCAACACAAACACCGACCACCTGGGTGGCAAGGCGACTCCCATGTTGTGGATCTGTATGAAGCCCATGCCGACTGCCCACAGCACAACGGAGACCTGCATCATGCGCTTGGTGATGTTGAGACGGCACAGGCACTGGAGCATGATGGCTGCTGCGGTTACCAATAGGATGTTGAACCCCGTCATCGACAACGGAGACCTCTCGCGCGGGGTTGTTACCAGGTAGATGTACGCAATCGCGGTAAAAATACCCAGTGAGATGCTCCATATTGCACGCCTGTTGCTCTGTTCCTTCCCAGTCAGTCGCCCATCCAGTGACATCATCGCTTCGAACCACCTCATTGCACCGCGGAGTCTCGTGAGAACTGTGTGCCTGGTGGGCGATGATGTGATGCACTCTGCGAAGGGGCACAAGCGGAGAGGCTGGAAAGGCGGCATTCACCTTACCCTTCCTGGCTGAGATGTTAACACCACCTGCAGTGCGCCACTCCACCGCAACTTCTTGACTAAGATCGAGGTTGGGGTGTGGGTTTTGGGCGTGGGAATCTAAACAAACATTCTTCCGTGCGCAACATTCTCCCCCACCCTACACCCAGAACATAACCCTACAAAACCAATCCGCGATCTACGGCATACACCTGTCTCTTCCTCCTCCACCCCACAGACGTTGGGAAACGCACGCTCACCCCACCCCACCCCACCCCACCCCACCGGTACCCTCCCCACTCCCCCACCCCCACTCTCCTCAGACGACACAACCAGCACTGCAAAATCGTACTCCTTTCGCTTTATTATAGACACCCTGTCCAGCAACTGTGGGAGAAGAGTTCCGGACTACTTTTTGTTGAGCGCACACTTGCTGTCTCAAGGCTGTGTTGAGGCCCTGTGAAGTGGCATGAGGTGATAAAAAGCTTCAGTCGTACGATTTCCTTCGCTACTTCGCGACTTCGACACGCTTCGTCGCTCGCAACTAGTAAAAACATGGCGAAAAGGTAACAACCATCGCACGCAGCAGGACAAACACTGGTTCCCCCCCCCCATCCCCTCCCCCACGTGTCAATTTTCAATACCGTAGAACAATCACTTCTACATTCTACTCTTTACCCCCCCCCCCTCCTCCTCCTCATCAGAAGAGCGCACCCCTGACCCGATGCAAGCCACATGTGTTGCAGAGGGCATGGCTGGCCGACCCCCTCCGCCGCCTGCTCGTCTCCTCCAGCCCCACCCCGCAGAACTCACACTGCTGTGTGTCCGGAGCCACCAGCTCCGGCCGCAGCTGGTCCCCCTTCCTCTTCCTCTTCTCCCACACCCCTCCCCCAGCCGCTGGGGAAAGCCCTGCCGGCACCGCTGCCTCGCACAGCGCCACCCCACCTGGGGTGCCGTGAAATCGGCTGTACACATCCCCACCCCAGACACGGGATGCATCACCATACTTTGACGGCAGGGTCACGGAGGGCGTTGCCTGCGACACCACGGTGTCGATGAGTGCCGTGTCCTGGAGATGTCTCCCTTCCCCCCGCTTCAGACACCCTAGGCGTGTCAGATGCCTGGCTGACATGTCGAAGAAGCGGTGTGCCGCAGAGGAGCTGTGCCGCACACCTTGGAGCTGAATCCGCATGCCTGCCACCCCCTGCCAAGCCTTCCGGAGAGGCACCCCGCGCGCTGCGGTCATCCCGAGAGCTGGCGCGGTGCAGCCCAGAGCGGCACGCCTCCCGCGGTGCAATGTCTTACCCAAGAAATGCCGCCACGTTGCATTGAGCTGTAGACTCTCTGCGGCAGCCCGAAGGAGGGGCAGCAGGTGTGACTCTCTGCGCTTCCCCCCTCTCCCCCTCCACCGCACCGCGCTGAACCTGCGGGTGGGCGAAACGCCAGGGTGTGCCTCTGAAGCCCTGCAGGGTCGGGCAGAGGTGGTGCTGACATCAGCCCTCCGCAGCGCCACAGAGATAACATCGGTTTGAACATCACCCAGGTGGACAGCGATGGACGCAACCTGAGGCATAGCGGAAGGGGCTGTGATGTCCGCAGGGGCAGAGGGCAATCCCGCTTCCCCTTGGTGGTGTGGCAGCTGGAGGGGCTCACTGGCTTCGTATGACTCCTTGGCGAAGGGGCTCAGGGCGTTCCAGGCATCCCAGCCCTGGCCAGTTTCAGAGGCGAAGCGGAGAAATCCACAGGGTTCACTCCGTGGTATTGACGTGAGGGTGTTAGTCGTCTTGCTTAAGGGAGAAGACATTGAATGAAGATGGAGGAAGGGGGGGAGGGGGGGAGGGAGAGAGGGGGCGGCAGGCACCCGCCCCAGATTTCCCAGGGTTTCCAATACAACCGCCGGCACCTGTATTGGTAGGGCGGGGCAACGGCGGTTTGGTGTTCTTCGAGAGCTGAACACGATGGGGTAGGGTGGGGGTGGGGGGTGGGCGGAAGAATAAAGTTTGCTTTTTGGGGGTCTTCGCTACTGGGGTGACCGCCAGTGCATTTTGGTGCATTTCCTAAGGAAACTAGGTGAAACCTGACGAAGAATAACGGGGCATAACGACCAGCGAAGACCACCTTTGATTTTTTTGGGAAGGGGCGTTCCAAAGTCAAAAGCGGGGGGAAGGGGCATCCTTCAAATATAACCCAGGGGGATTTGATTGTCGGGAGTGAATGGAAAAGTAAACCCTCGGGTGTTCCGAAACCCCCTTCTTTTGAATATTTGGAATCTGTGCGCATCGTAGTGGGGTCACTTTGTAGGTCTAGGTGACAAGCTTTCTCCATGAAATGTGGCTCTGGTTCAGGGGCTGGTCATGGGTGAGTGTGTTACTCCCTGTCACCCACCCAGCGGGACCCCCTCCTCGGGTGTTCCAAAACCCCGTTCTTTTGAACGCTTGAAACTTTTGCGGATCGTAGTGGGGTCATTTTATGGGTCTAGGAGCCAAACATCGTCCATGAAATGTGACTCTGGTTCAGGGGCTGGTACGAAGAGAAAGTGACTGAGGTAGCCACACGGCCGAGAGGGAGGCCGAGAGTCAGCCAGCCCACCCACCCAGCGGGACCCCCTCCACGTGTGTTCCAAAAACCCGTTCTTTTGAACGTTTGAAACTTTTGCGGATCGTAGTGGGGTCATTTTGGTGGTCTAGGTGCTCAGCTTCACCCATGAAAAAGCGGTCTGGTTCAGGGGCTGGTTATGGGTGAAGGGTGACTGGGTGACACACACCATGCCACCCAGAGGGACCCAAAACACGTGTGCTCCAAAACCCCTATCTTTTGAACGTTTGGAATTTGTGCGGATCACAGTGGGGTCAGTTTGATGGTGTGTGAGCCAAGTATCACCCATGAAACGCGGGTCTGGTTCAGGGACTGGTCGTGGGAGAACGTGGCTGGGAGGCAGCCAGTCCACTACACCCCACCTACCCACCCAGCGGGACCCCCCTCTCGGATTTTCCAAAAACCCGTTATTTTGAACGTTTGGAATCTGTGCGGATCGCGATGGGGTCATTTTGGCCATGGGTTGCCCATTTACTCCTATTGCAGGACCGTGGTTCACACCAACACGCACCGTCAACCCACCCCACAATTGCAATATCACAGCCAGTTTGTCAGTTTCCCGCATAAAGGCATAGAAATGCCAACGAAAGTAGACAATCGTCCCCACTTCCCAGAACACAATGCGCATAGGCCAGGACCAAGGCACACTCCACACCGACATGAATCAGAAAGGCATAGAAATGCCTATAATGAAACCGGACATCCGCCCCCACTACACAACACTGTGCGTAGGCCAGGGACACACTCTCCCTCCACACACGGCGTGGTCAGTACCCGAGCAAGAGTACGCTACGAAAACACACTCCACACAAGGAGGGGGGTAAAGAGCAGAACGTAGAAGTGATTGTTCCACAGAAATGGAACACTATTGACACATGTCACTGAACACGGGGGAATGGGGAGGGGGAGAGGTTGTGGTGAAACGTATGTTTCTCGTCGAAACGCTGCAGGTGGACTCATTATCAGTTAAGCTGCACTTTCGAATATCCAGCGCGCTGCTCTTGGCGCAGCTCGTACAAGGTGGTGCCGGGGAATGCAGCAGTGTTCTGAAGCACCAGGGTGCTCTCCACTAGCACATCCTGCACCGCACCGACCGCCGCACCCTCACCTGGGGTGTACAGGAAGCGCTGTCCGGCGTCGCGTGCCGTACGCCACACATGCAGGGAGGTTGTCAGTGCAGGCCCAGCAACTGTCAAGAAGCGTTGGCTGCGTGTCCCCACATCCCCGTGATACACCGTCCCGCTGGCCAACCCCGCCGTGAGGCCTTCACACAGCGGCACACGCAGGACACGCCGCACGAACTGCACAGCGTTCTCTGCATGCAGAGGCACGGGCTGTGTGAGGTTCCATCCCGTGACCAGGTGTTCGCCAAGCAGGGATACAAGCGTGCCATGACTCTGTTTCAGCAGCGGCACAGCTGCCTCCAGGCAGCTGCTGATGCGGGACGCTCCAGTGCTGTCTGTCACAATCTGGAGGGAGGCGACACCGATGGTCGCATGCTTCTCCTGCATCCCAATAAGGTCAGGCCTGGAAAGCGGTAAGCCTAGCGGGACATTGTGTGGTGTGCAAGGCGCGGTTGCGTTCGTCGAACTGCTGTGGTTGCTTCCTGAGACAACGCTGCTCCGGGATGACTTGCGCACTGCCAGTGGGGTATGCTGCCTGCCTGCAAGGGTGGCAGGCCACACGTGCCGCACAGGCAGTGCCTCGCTCACACCCTTCAGCTCTGTCGCCACCTCGTCACCCGCCACAGCAGGCGCACACGATTCACTCACCTGTGACCACACCGCGCTCGTCACAGCCACCGCACCAGGCACACACGTGCTCTCCAGACGCGACGCCACGTTCACCGTGTGTCCGAAGTAGTCAACACGCCCCGTCACCGTGTTCATCTCCGCCATCACAGGACCGTGGTTCACACCAACACGCACCGTCAACCCACCCCACAGCTCCGTCAGTCTGCAGATCGGGACCTCCAGCAGTGCGGCAGGCCACTCCGCAGCAAGCAGTGCCTCCTGCACCGCCATCCCGAAGGACACACCCGCACACGGACTCTCAAACGCAACCATGAAGGCGTCCCCGATGGTCTTCACCTCGTACCCGCCAAACATGGCACTGGCTTCACGCATCACCGCGTTGTGGACCCGGATCGCCTTCTGCATCGCATCGGGTGCCGCCTCCCACACAGACGTTGGCGAACGGATGTCTGTGAACACAATCGTTGCCTCCCCACTCTCGCGTCCGGGTGCGTCAGGTGTGGACACAGCTGTGGAGCAGTGTGACCCTTCCAGGTCCTCGAACAGCGCTGCAGGGAGGTACGGGCGGTACAATCGCAGGTTGTGCTCCAGACGTTGCAGCGCAGCGTGCATCGCAGGTGGAAGACGCCCCTCCGCCGCCTCCAGCAGCTCCGCCACGGTGTCGACGTCGTAGCCCGCAAGCAGCTGTGCCGCCGCCTCCAGTCTCGATGGTCCGTGCCATTGCCGCCTGCTCCTTCTCTGCCTCATCTGCAAACCCGCGTGTCGCAAGGAAGTCGAGGACGAGCACCAAGGACACCGAAGCTATTTCCGTCAGCATCCAAGACAACCCCCGCGAACACGGTGGGTCGGTGCAGTCACACTTCTCTCTCAGTCTCATCAACCGGTACTCGCGTGAGGAGCTGCCTGGCAGGTCAACCAGCCCGAAGCGGAATCTGAGGTCAAGACACAGCAACGCAATCCAGAGCACGATGCATCCGATGAGGTTTGCGGCAAAGCGCCTGCCCAGCCGCAGCACGAGCGATATGTCCAGCACCAGCACATACAACGACCATCTGAGTGCAAATCCCGCCGCTTGGTTGTGGAGATGGAGGCAGTAGATAGCGATTGTCCACAGCACAACGTAAACCTGCATCATGCGCTTGGTGATGCTGAGACGGCACAGGCACTGGAGTATGATGGCAGACGTGGTTGTTACGAGGATGATGTTGCTCGCCAGAAACAGGAAGGTGACATGCTCGGCGGCTGTTATCGCCCAAGAGTATGCAGTTGCGAGAGCCACCGACACGGCGATGATGAATATCAGGCGCCTGTCAGTCCGATCCCTCCCCGTCAGACGACCGTCCAGCGACACGATGCTTTCAAAGCACTGCATTATGATGCGTTGGCGGGGTCACACTCAGCGACTACAGGCAGTACCGCCTTGGGCGGGGGCGGCACGACCCAAATGCGCACAGAGCCCACCTCCCTGGTGCAGACCCACACCCGACACACACCTGTCGGGGCGGTGCGAGTGGTTACGCAGGGGAAACGCACGGTGAAACAATATCTGATGTGTTGGCGGGCCGCCAAATGTGACAAAGCCCACAGAAATTCTCAACAGGCTGGGTGCGGGTGGCGGTGGGGTGGCGGTGGGTGCGCAGGGGTCATGTTTATCGATATCCTCACGTGGCGCAGCACATCTAGCAACTGTAACCCCCTCCCCCCCCCCCCTTCCCGCAACCTGATGCATCTATAACGCATCAGCGGGACTCTAGATGTCTTCCCTGAGAAGACTAACACATCAGACAGCCACGGGGTGGGCGGGGGGGTTGGCAGGTGGGGATCAAGCCTGGTCCGGCTTTGACGCAGCAGAAGCGGAACCGCCGGGCTTCATGGCTGCCAGCTCCGCCTCCAGCTCCTCTGTTGTCACAGGGCGTGCCAGCTCCGAGGCGAGGACAGGCCAGTCGTTGAGGAGTTTCTTCGTTCCCACCGTCTGGGTCGCAGGGTCCGTGTCTCGCGACCAGTGCGTGAACTGCGCCAGCCCTTCCGCCGAGACCCACCGCCCATCCGGGCTGCTCTTCACAATGCAGGCGTCGTAGTGCTCGCCTATCTCCAACACCTCACCCTTCAGCTCGCGGCCCCGAAACGCCGCCTTCTTGGCACCGCCCTCTGACGCGGCATCCTGCGGAGTGAAGTAGAGGCTCACATCAGAGACACCGTCCAGCTCCACCCTGCACGGCAGCAGGTGTGCCTCGGCATGCGTCAGGATGTCATCCGAAGCACCCAGTGTGATGGTGGCCATGGCTGTTGAGGTGGTGGGGAAATGGGTGGGTTGCAGAGTGAGTGGGTGAGTGATATCCTTTTTGATTTTGAGCGGGGGGGGTGGGGGGGCGGGAGGGGGGATTGGAGGTGTGCCTCCTGGCTGCAGCGCGGCTCACCGCCGTGGGATAGTTCGGGGTGGAGAGGGAGGGGGGTGGGGGTGGGGGTGGGGTGTGGGGCGCAAGCGGGTGGTGATTGACACCCCACCCGCCAGCGCCACCCTGCAACCCCCCCCCCACCACACCCCTTCCCTGCGAACGCTCTATTTGTTCGCGTTGGACATGTCTTATGCACCACACCTACCGTGCCTCCTCTCCCCTGAGGCAAGCCTCCGCCAAAACTGCGGGGAATACAGGAGACAATGCAATCCGAATCTCGACGTTTTTTTTAAAGTTTTTTTGTTCTTCCACCCCCCACCCCACCCCACCCCACCCCCCACCTTCCACCTTCTAAGCCCCTGAGGGGCTTTCACTCAGAACTGCAGATCAAATCGAGCTGCCGCACAAACTGACACAGCTGTTGGCACCTCCATCCCACACCAACACACCTCCCTGCTCACCTCCTAACTCTCACGCCGCGCCCTTTCCCGGGCGTTGACATAAGCGATCACAAGGTGGGCAAGCGATTCGCCCGCGTCAGACATCCCTTGGGTGTGCCCCTGGGGGTGCTGCATCGGTGCAGCTTCGCAGAGATGCAGGTATGTGGCGTGGTGGGAGGACGCCATGAAATCGACAAACCTTTGCGCCTTGTGCACGCTGACCCCCACAGTGGTGTACGCCGATACAGGCATCCGCGAGATGCTGTCCGTATCCAACTCAACCCCGAGGGGCAGGCCGTGCGATTCCAGGGCATCGCGTGCCCTCTGCAGCGCATCAGAAAACGACACCTCCTTGCGGACAGACATCGCTTGGTATGTGTCGTAGGTAAACCCCGCCCCAGCAAGGCTGTCGAGAATCGCCTGGCTGTTCTTCTGCTCGTGCAGCCCCATCACGTGGTATGCCTTCAGCGCCTTGTCGGCATAAGCGTAGTGAAACCCATTCCCGCTGTGCCTCCCTTCCAGCGAGCGGAAGTCCGCATGGGGGTCGAGATTCGCCGCCACAGCCGGAGCGCCCCCACGCGCCGCCTGCAGCCCCATCAGGATGGGGTAGCAGTTGTTGTGCCCCCCTCCGATCACGATGGGCTCCAGGCCTGCCTTGAAGATGTCGTGCACCACGGGGGCTACCACGTGGTCCAATTCGCTGACAAGCACCCTGAGGTCCTCAGGGGTGGAGCCGGGTGTTTCCTGGATTGCGGTTGTGTCGATCTCCCCCAGGACAAGCATGCGGCTGCTGGGGAGGAACTCGTTTGCCTGCAGCTTGAGGAACGACCCGAGGAATGCGGCCCACCCCTCGTGGGCCCCGGGACGGCCGTGGTTGGCGCGCGGGCCGAAGTCTTCCGGGATCCCCAGGAGGACGTATCGCACGCCCAGCGATTCCTTCGCCTGCCGCAGCGACTCCACCAGTGACGACGGCGAGTCCTGAGCAGGTGCCGCCGGGTGGCCTCCCACCCCGTCCAAATACCGCACAGCCTCCCACAGGCGCGTCTCCCCAGGTCGGGTGGGAAGGCCCTTGAGATCCGCGCGCTGAAGGCACCGCAGCATCCGTGATGCATGCCCTATTGACTGCTGCATCATGGTTGCTGTCGGTGTGTGTGTATACCTGGCAGTGTCAGGGGTTGGGCTGTGTGTGCGTGGTGAAGCGCTCACATGCGCTAGGCAACGGTTCCGTTGAAGGTCTCTCTAATTTGAGGTGAACCGGGGAGGGGAGGCGGGGGTGGGGGGGGGGGGGGATCTGGTTCTCGACTAAATTGTTCTGGGGCTGGGCCAAATGCAACCTTTTTTGGACCTGACTGTTGGGCTTGCTGCGCTTTTCCACACCCACACAAAAGTGTGCCCCCGAAGCACACACACTCAACACACACAGACACACCGAACAACATAACGACAGAATGGCACCTGGCACGCAACACCACATGAGTGGGATGATATGCCCGCCAAGAGCGCTCTCTTCTTCCCCCCTGCGAGGCTAAAACTTGCGGGTTCGTGATGCGCTTATTTTTCCGCTTCTCCGCACACACACACGCCACCTGACAAACCCTTTGCCCGATGACAAGGCGGGCTGTGCAGGGGTGCTTCGAACCACCAACCTACACGATACCCCCATAAGGGGCTGTCCGTGGCAGGACTTTGAAAGTGCAGCCTTGGTAGCCTGTTGGAGTTAACCCTCATGCACGTCCCTCAAAGAGCTGACCGCATGTGTGATGTGCCACAGAAACAACGCATCCCGATCGCGCTTGATGCAACATCCACTCTGGTGGGCACCGTATCGATCAACCCCCCTCACCGCCGCGCAACATATCTCAAATCCTGATCAACACTCACCATCGCTTCGGGACGATAGGTGCCACTTGATACCTTGCCAGGCAACCTGAGCAAGGGAGAAAAGGAGGGGCTGGTCTTCAAGCCGAGCCGCGGGAAAAGCCAGAAAGACAGACACAGAGAGATAGAGAGATGAAGAGAGTTAGGGGGTCTTCGCTACGGGGTGATCGTCAGTGCATTATTGGTGAATTTCCTGTTAAATTAGCTGAAAACTGACGGAGATTGACGAAGGATAACGGCCAGCGAAGACCCCCCTCACTGGCGATTTGGAAAAAAAAAACAGCTCCTTTTTTTCGACTGCTGCCTTTTTCTCTGCTTTTTTGACGATCTCATTTATATTCTCCGCCGAAACGAACTGCACTCAACTGCACCCCCTCCCCCACCCCTCGCACACGAACCAAACAAAAGATGGAAAACAGCTGCTCTGTTCCGTTGTGCTCACAGCTGTGTTCTGAGATCAGCTCACACTATCGCACTGCCATCAGGCAACGGGCAACAGCGAAGTGAGCGGGGCAGGGGGGCCCGGTGGCATCATGAAAAAAACTATTTACCGAATGAATGTCAAAGAGACCATCAGATATGACCTGGCTGTAACAGAGTTTGGCGGGGGGGGGGAGGGGAGTTGGGGGGTTGGGCGGTTATGTTTTTTTTGCGGGAAACCAGGGCCTCATCAGGCAAGATCCACCTTCTGTTCTGACCCCTCCCCCCCCTCCCCCCTGAACATGACGCAAGCTAGTCAGACACCTCCGAGCTACTTCCTTGTCGGAATAGGAGAGGCACGCACCGACCTCCATAAAGCAGTCTCTGCTAGAGCCAATCAGACTCTTGTGTTGAGACTCCCGTACAGTTGGTGGATGGGGCGTGCGTGTGTGTATGGTGGTGGTCAGAGGGAAGGGGATCATTTATTTTCTCTCTCTCTCTCTCTCAAGTGATCTGACAGCTTGCAGCTGGCGTGTCCACCCCCACTCCCACCCCTACCCCCACCTCCAGCCAACGCAAGCACCAGACAAAACGAAGGGGGTGTATGATCTCTCGTAAATCTCTCTCACCCTGTCTCTCTCTCTCTCTTAGATGCGAAGTGTGTGCAAATCCCTCTATCCATAATCAGATGCAGATAATCACCTTCTCTCCAAGACACAGCGGAAGTTCTCCGAGACACAAGCGGCTAACAGGAGGGAGTCCAAGGGAGTCAAAGGGAGTCAAAGGTACGTTGTGTCCGAGCGTGGACGGGGGTGGGGGTGGGGGTGGGGGTGGGGGTGGGGGGGCGGGGGGCAAGGGGTGTGATCACGAGAGGCAATTTTTTTGGGCAACGCGGCCCACATAACAGTACCCAGAATGGGGGGGGGGGGAAGACGGACAACACTGCGCACAGCACAAGGGTTAGACTCAGCCAAGCGGGGCAGGGGTGGGGTGGGGGGGGGAGGGGGGGGGGGGCGCGGGGGTGGGTGCCCCCACTCAGAAAACCAACACATCCCGTCTCCCTCATCTCTCGTCTGATTTGAGCACAAACCATTCAACTGTCCTCCCCCCCCCCCCCCCCTCCTCCCTCTCGGACTTCACATCACTGAGAAAAAGCAACCCGCGCAAGTGGGGTGTCGGGCTGGGCAGGGCAGAGCAGGGAGGAATGAGGGTGGGGGTATGACGAGGGGGGGAAGGGTTGAGAGGGTGTGGGGTGGGGGAGGGGGGGAATTCCGTGATTTCATTGGCTCGCCTCAAATCCTTTCCCCTGCCCTCCCCCTCCACCCCTCCCCCTCTTACAGACACACACCCCAGACCCCCATTCCACGTGACACGGCGGTCCTGCTGGTGGAAAAAAAATAGCTGAGCACCATGGGCCACACAAAAGGAGTGGGTATAAGGGACGCCTCAACGGCTCACAGAAGGAGGCGGAGATCAGAACAGCCCGAAGTTCGAGAACATGCCAGGCTGTGTGTTCTGCGCAGCCTGCTTCTCAAGCTTCTCCTCCTGATACAGGATGTACGCCACACCGATGTTCTGCACCCCATAGTGATCCGCCTTCTGCTTGTAGAAACGGATCGCCCGACGGACGTCAAACGGGGCACGCGACTTATCCGAAAGATAGTCGAGGAAGGGGATCAGGTAAATAAGCTCGTGGTCATCATCCGACCCATCGTACTTCGGGATGATGATCCGGTTGTCATCCTGTGCCGGGTCGTCGTAGAGGTTTTCCTCCTCGCACTCGATGTGAATGACACGCTCCAACCGCCTCCCCACATCGTTCAGGTTCTTCTTATACCTCGGGGCGAGGAAAGAAGGCACAATGCCGAATGGAGAGTAGCCGCAGTCTATCCGCTTTATAAGCTCACGTGTAATGATGTTGCTGAACACCTCACGCTGCGGGTCGATCCTCTGGAACAGCTCGTTCATATGGGTCAGGTCAGACAGCGAGTAGATGACAATCTCGTAGTTGTCCTTCAGCCTGTTGAGGAAGGTCTCCATCCCCGGGCGCTTCACCGCCTGGGAGTATTTGCTCCCATCTCTGTATGTCATGCAGACCAGCAGGTCGTAGACGTCGATGAGAAGCGTGGGATGGGTGTTGTGGTGCTGTGGCTTGTCACCCAGGATCTTGTCCTTCTTGTGGAAGATGAGATCGTCGAGAAGGGCCTTACCCGTGTGGTCCTTCGTGGTGATTTTCAGGTACAGGTCGTACAGAGTAGACCCCATGAAGCCAGCACCCAGCAGGTACAGCACAGGCCAGTAGATGTCGATATGGCGCCCCACCTGCAGAAGGGAGAGAGAGATACATGCGTGTGAGTGTGGTGAATGCAGTGGAGATCATCTCTTGGGGGCCTGTATACTGACACACTAAAAGTTTGCCCCTTCCACTCTCAGTCTGATGAGGTGGTGCAAAAACGGAGGCGGTCGCAAGACGCAGCCAAACGACACACTCTCAGTGGATTGTTACCTGCCTTACAAACAAAGAACGGCCACACACCTGTTGTTCGTGGGCTGCGATGAGCTCCTCATCTGCGAAGACGCGTCTGCTCTGCACCGGTTCTGCTTGTGCGGAGCACCATGCCCGGCCTGCTGTCGCCCGCACACCCCCAAGCCGCACTGCGCGCTGCAGCGCCGCCATTGTTCGCACTGATTTCATTCTCCCACCCGACCCCCCTCCCCACCACCTGCACGCCCTGCCGTGATGCCTGTAGGATGGGTGGTGCAAAAAAGCCTGACACTGCAGCAGGGACGACCCCACTCCCTGGCCCCCTGACGCTGCCACAAACCCCCAACGGGGGCAGTGTGGCGGTGCATCGGGGACAGCGATACAGAAAGCAGGCAAGTCGTTGCATGGGGGAGATAGGAGGGGGCGGTGATCCGGTTGCCAAGGCGAGGTGCGAAGGCAGGACAAACAGCCTCCCCGGCACCCTCCGGCAAATGTGTGGGATCCTCAACTTTACCTTTCTCTTTTGCAGCCACCGCACCGGATACACACAATGCACGGGGCGAAAAACTGTGTCAGGACAACGGGGGTGGGGTGGGGGGTGGGTGGGTGAGTGGGTGGGTACATGGCACGGATCGCACAGCACGTCCTCACTAACGAGGGTGCGTCGTTCTTGTTCCAACCTAGACCCCTAGGGTCTGGGCATATGCACTGTGAGACACAGCACAGCACAGCACACTGCCACGCAGGCACCCCTGGTACAACAATGCCCCCAGGCACACGTGAATCATTTGGAGTTGTGTAGAGCACACCGACCACCCTGCTCCCTTCGCTTGACGTGATCTCCACTGTGACCCGCAGCGCTATCCAGCGAACAAGATAGTTAGAGAATCGTAGCAAGGCATCCGTCATGCCAAGACGCGCACGCTGTGATCGCCTGTTGTGAAGATCCACCTGCCACAGGGGCTCAGAGCTATGGGGTTGTGCAGGTTGGGGACCCCCGGGCGTTCGCCCACATGCTTCCCTGTGCTGAGGGCACACAGGTGGGTGGAGTCATAGGATGACACCGCCACCACATCGCCCTCCTGTGACACGGCGACTTCGTAAGGCGCGGTGCCGACGTTCGCACGCCAGAGGCACTGCAGTGTCGCTGTGCACCACACAATCACACTCTTGTCAGCAGAGCACGACGCCAGGTGGCTCCCGCTGCTGCTGAGGGCGAGGTGATACACAGTTCCCATGCGTGCCTTCAGGGTGTCCCTGTGGCTGAGCTCGGCGAGGTTCCACACACGGATGCTCCCGTCGTTGGACCCGCTGAAGATGGCGGTGTGCGACACGGCAGCAGCGCAGACATTTCCGGTGTGGCCCTGCAACGCTGTGGTGGCCACATCCTCCCCCGCCACATCCCACACCCTGAGTGCCCTGTCAGCCGAGCCCGATATGACGCGCCCGCAGTGCGTCCATGCCACAACAAGCACAGACAGGGTGTGGCCCTCGAGGATATGGGCACGCTCCCACTTTGCTGTGCAATACACGATGGCGACGGGTTTTTCCGAGGCACATGCAAGCCACCTGCCACACCTGGAGAAGGCGGCGCTCGTGATGACCAGATTACCCACCCTCACATGTGCTGCCTGTTCCGCGCTGGGGGTGTCGAACACAAAGAGGGACCCGTTGTAGGTTCCCGCGACGCACAGCGTGCCGCAGGGCGACAGGCAAAGGCTGTGCGCCTCCTCACCGTTGAGGCCATATTCGGCGGGCTCCTTCACGGCAGGCCAGCGTGGCACCAGCTGCACGTGGCCGCCGCCCTCCAGGCATGTGTCTGCGATGCGCTGCGTGTCTTCGAGGTCTAGCCGTGCCCCCTCCCCAGCCCCGCCACACCCGCCGGTGCGTGCCAACACCGCCCCAGCCCCCTCCCGGCCTGCGAACATATCCTTCAACGCGCGCTCCTTCAGGTCCAGCACAGTGTCGGTGTCTTTTACGCACACAACGCAGCTCCGCCCGCTCTCCGAGTGCTCCACGCTCACCTCCATTGCCAAATGCCTGCTGGCCGTTCGATGTGCCTGGTGAGGTATGCAGGATGCAGAGAGTTGGTACCGCAGGTCCCGTGCACTGCCATGGGAATAATGTGAAAATCAAGCTCTTCTGCCCAAGAATAGGGGCGCTTGCGAGGGAGGTTTGATCGTGGAGAGTAAATGGAAAAGCAAGTCTCCCAGCACCTCTTCTCGAAATGTTAGTCCTTTTTGTAGTCACCACACCAGATTGCTGTACAGGGCGGATCAATGCACAATGGGAGGGTGTGTAGCAGTTGTCTGTCAGGAACGAGGTGGGTGGGGGTGCGGGGGGTGAACGTCAGCGCTACTGCCGCAGGCTACTGAGCTGGACACGACACAGCGGGTTCGTCTTCTCTTCCGCGACATGCGAGACACAGGGCACTGCGTTGTGCCGTGTTTTGGCCTCGTCAAGGAAACAGCTCTCCGTAGAAACAGGCGGTGTTCTCCAACCTGAAGAACACAGGGATTCCGGGATCAGGATGGGTTCGAGGGGGTCGATATGCGGTGCGATGAGAGGGCAGGGGATGGACACCGGGGGGTGGGGGGTGGGGGCATGGGGGCGGGCCACGGTCTTCCCTCATCGTTTGGGTCTCTGAAGTGAACTCCTTCGCACGTGGCATCCCGAGGCCTGCAGGCTCAGAACGTCACGGCTCTTTGTCATTCTTGCGAGTCGCTTCATTGTTAAATTGCATCAGGCAGGGCACAGCCGGGTGTGCCAATGGCTGCACTGTGAAGCGCCATTTCGACAGCCCTCAGAGGTGCGGGTGTGGTGGGGTGGGTGTTATGCTGCCGTAGCCGCTCTCAACTCCCCAGCCTGATCACCGGAACACCCGCACTGAAGGCAGCCGCTGGCACACGCAGCACTGGCATCACCCGCTGTGCCTGGCGATTCGTTTGATACTGCTGCTCCTCCCGCTCGGAGCAGCCTCCTTCTTCTTACCTCTCCCCCATCACTTCACCCACACACATTCGGCACACAGACACACACGCAAACACGACCTGGTACACGTGGTGCTCGCAACCAGTAACGGCAAGACAGCGCTCCACATCCTGTGCGTTTATGGTCACTCTGGGATGGAGGTGCGAGTGCAGCGGGAGACCCTCCTGCAGGAGGCGCTGGACCTCGCAGCCGGCCTGGGGCAGGTGCCCGTGTTGCTGCTGGGGGACCTCAACACCAACCCGGAGACCAGTGCCGTCCTATCCCAGGCCTGCCGGGTGGGTGGTTGGACCGATGCGGCGGTCTCATACGCAGAGCTGAAACAGCAGGAAGTTCGGAACACCTGCTGGGCATCGAAGGAAGGCACCAGACTGGACATCTGCCTGCTGAACCCCTGCGCGGCGCCGGCCTTGCGCTCCGTCGAGGTGGCAGAAAAGGGCGAATACGGCATCCCCACGCACTGCCCGCTCTTCGTCGACCTCGATCTCGCCGCCTTCCGCCGACCGAAGCAAATCTGCATCCTCCCCGCCCCCTTTCCTAAGTGCAGGCCCACGCTCGGGGGCGCTGCCGCCAGAGAGGTGCTGCTGGATGTGCTAACCGCAGAGGAAACGAAAGAGGGTGCAACAGGAGCGCAACTCCTCCGCCGGGCCTCAGCCTGCAGCGAGAACTTCCTGAAGCGTGTCCACGTGGGCCAACTCGGAAGGCAGGAAACGGCGTACACGGGCAGGGCGGAGGGTTACCACATGCAGCGGTCGAGGGTGGCCACCAAACACCGCCCCGCCTCCGCCCGAGGAGCGGGCGACAAGAACACCCGGGCGAAGGACAAGCTGTTGGGGAACCTCCGGACCCTCATCCTGGAGGGCCGCCACCGACTGCTGGAGTCTGCGCCATACCCCCCCACACCCAACGAAGAGCACGCCTGGGGCGCTGCGAAGAAGCGGCTGAAGGGAGGGGGCCTTCCCCCGGGGCTGGAGGCGGCGCTGGCGGGCACCACCTCACAACTGCCGGACCTCGAGACGATGGAGATGGCCCTTGTCGCCCTGGAGGGATCTCAGCGAGGCATGTTCGACGCGCTCCGCGACGAAAGACTCCGCACGTGGAAGGCGAGGATGCAGAAGGCCTGGACGCAGGAGGCGGGGATAGTGTTCTCGTACCTCGCAGACCGCTTCTGCGCCCCTACCACCTTCATGCGCCGCGAGGATGGCTCCTTCACGGCCTGCCCCAAGGAGGCGGATGAACTGCTGAGGAGCGATACTGCGTGGGGGGGCTACTTCCGGAAGTATGCGACGACGCCTGAGCCTCGCTGGGACACCTTCCGACAGAGGTACAGCGACTTCCTCCCTGACCCGGCCGAGATGGAGTGTAAGACCATTACGGCAGAAGACGTTGGGACAGCGCTGGCTAAAATGTCTACATCCACCTCGCCGGGCCTACACGGCTGGAGGGTGCACGAGCTGCGGCAACTCCCAGGGGACCTCCTCAAGTTGTTCGCGGAGGTGTTCAATGAGGTCGAGAGATCGGGCGAATGGCCGGAGCAGCTGATGCACGCCATGATTTGCCTCATTCCCAAGCCCGGCAGCTCAGGTGAGCCGCTGTCGCAGCGCCCCATCAGCATCACTCCCGTGCTGTACAGGGTGTGGGCAGCAATCCGAGTGAAGCCTGCGCTGAAGTGGCTGGAGAGCATTGCGCCTGAGGACTTGCACGGATGCAGACCTGGCCACGGCGCGGAGGACCTCATCTGGCACCTGGCAGCACGGATCGAAGAGGCCCACCTCACAGGACAGCCACTGTACGGTGTCGCCCTAGACTTTAAGAAATGCTTCGACACGGTGCCGATTGACCTGACCTTCTGTCTAGCTGCGGAGCTCGGCTCCGACGGCCGAGTCCTGCGCACCCTGCGGGCAGCGTACGGGTCAATGCAGCGGCACTTCCGGGTAAGCGGCACTATCGGGGAGGGCTTCCTGCCAACCAACGGCATCATGCAGGGCTGCCCCATTAGCGTCGTGCTGATCAACGTGCTGGTGGGTGTATGGATGCGCATGGCGGAGCACCGGCAGGGCACGAGGGCGTTGTCGTTTGTGGACGATGTGTACGCGGTGACCCCCAGCCCGGGGACCTTGCAAGCAGTGGTGGATGACTCTGCAGATTTCTCCCACGATACCGGGATGGTAATATGCGCAGAGGTCAAGTCACATGTCTTCTCGACGTCCCCCGAGCCGTTGACCCCGATAGTCTACCGGACACGGGACGGCACGGCTACCCCCCTTCGACAGCGCGATAGCTTCGACTGCCTCGGGGCCATGCTGCATGCGCGCCCGCTCGAGGGACCCGAGGTGCCCAAATCGGAGCGCGTCGCCCGCCGAAAAGAGGGCGCAGAGCAGAACCTGCGCAGGACCTCGGCACTGCCCCTACCGGTGCAGTGGAAGGGGCAGGCAGCAGCGATGACAGCGGGGTCCAGGCTCTACTACGACGCCCTGGTCACCCGCTGGGAGGACGCCGACATCAGGCGATGGAGGGGGCTCTTCGTCGCCGCGCTGTGGTCCGGACCCCCCCGCAGGGCGCGGGAGGCTGTGCTGGATGTCCTCCACCATGCACATCGGGTGGACCCCGCCGTCGCCCCCCGCTACCGGCAGATCACCACCTGGGCCATGCAGGTCAAGAAGTGGGGCCGCTGCAGGGTTCTGTCTGAGACGGCTTGGGATAGCAGAGTGAGGCTTACAGGGACAGGCCCCTTCGCGCTTTTCCGAGCGGCCCTTCGGTGGATAGGATGGAGCTGGAGCACGGCGACCACCCTATCTTACACTGATGAAGCGGGACGGAGCATAGTCTTCGACCCCACCGCAGCAACAACGAGCGGATGGGGGATCTTCGCTCATGACCTCCGCCAGGCCCTACGTACACAGGTGGCCAAGGCGCTGGCTGGTCGTCGTGACGACTTTGCGGGCGCTCAGCACGGCATCGACGGGCAAGCCACACGCTGCGTCCTGGAGGGAGAGGGCGCCGCGGTCACGGGATACCAACGGGGCCTCCTTCGTTCCGTCATTGCAGGGGCGGTGCCTGTCCGAGGGCGCACGGGGCAGGGCGGGATCTGCCGATACTGCAACGCAGGCACCCCCGAGACGGTGATGCACCTATGGTGGGAGTGCTCCGCGTGGGACCCAATCCGACAAAACCACCCCATTACGGCTGTGGACCGGTCAACCTGGCCACCTTGCTTGGCGTTATGCGGGGTGGCGCCCGCCTTTAGACACGGCATCCCGGAGGACAGGCAGCCCCTGCCACTATCCTTCGCACGCAGGGTGGATATAGTGGCGCAGCTGCACCGCTACTTCATTGCAATCCTCTCGGCGCGGCAGGAGAAAGATGGACTGCTCGACCGCTCCGCGCGCCACCACCGCACCCTTCACTATCCATGGGGGTGGTGCACACCCAACCCCGAACAGGCCTGCATCCCTGTGCGGGCGCCGTCCACTGTCAAACAGACGTGGGGCAAGCGCCCCCCGGAGCTGTGGGTGGCCCTCTGCGACTGGCTGCGGGGCCTGAAATGGGGGCCGCAGGGAGGGGAGCACACCGTGACCCTCATGGAGTTGGCTGTCGACTTCGAGCTGTCGACCGGCCTCACCCTCCCAGAAGTCGAAACGCGCCGCATCCGCCCCCACACACCTGACCCCCCTGAGAGGGGGCCGCGGGAGGCCCGCCCACGCATCCCCGAGGGCGCATCCCCGGGGCTCACCCTCTACTTCGACGGCGGAGCAAGGGACAACGGCACCCCCTTCGCCCTGGCGGGTGCAGGTGCGGTGCTCTACCGAGACGGCCTCAAGGTGTCGGAAGAGATCCTCCCTCTGCTGAACGTACGCAGCAACAACATCGCTGAGTACGAAGGGGTTCGGGCGGGCCTACGGCTGCTCAGAAGGGGCGACCCGCCCCCTGAGGGGAACGTTACGGTGCGGGGTGACTCGCAGGTGGTGCTGCGACACCTAAAAGGGGAAGCGGTTTGCCGCGATAAATCCCTCCGCCCCCTCTTCCTCAGCACGGCACGGCTGGCTGCCGACCTCGGGCCCCGGATCACCCTTACGTATGAGCACGTGAAAAGGGAACTCAACGTCGATGCGGACGCCCTGAGCAACGCCGCCATGGACGAGGCTGAGAGGCAGGGGGAGACCTCGCAGGAGCAGCTGCGGCAGGACTTCGCAGCCTTCCAGAAGAGCATCCTGGGCAAGGCTCACTCGTTGAGGCAGCTCTGCGAGGTGGTGCGCAAGACTTCCAAGCAACCATGGCACTGTGGCCACACTGCGAGCTCCACTGTCCTCACCGCGATCGGGGGAACCGTGGCAGGGGGCCTGTCCAGGAGAGCCCAGCTCAGCCCAGCCACCGAGTCGGTGATGCGCAGCCTCCAAGCGCACACGGCAGGCCCGGGCTTGAACCAGCGGGACACAGCCTTCCACTCCCGCGGCATGGCGTGGGCCGCAACCTTCGCACCGCAGCCCCACTACCCAGAGGGGTGGCAGCAAGCGGCCCAGCAATGGACTGCCAGCAGCCGGCAAGCCAACGCCCGGACAGGACGGTCATGGGAACGACGGGGCGTTGCTCCCCGGACTGCCCCCCCTGGAGCCAGACGGAACGCGAAGATGCTTACCTGCGCTCTGCACTGGAAACCCCGCTGCGTGGACTGCCGGCGCCGGCGCCTCTCGGAAGAGGACTGCTGCCGGGACCACCACGGGAAGAACGACGGCTTGCAAGTCACCATGGAATTTTGCAAGACGCATCGCATGGGCCGGTGCGGGGACTGCCACAGCAGTGCGAAATCACTCACACACTGTTGCGGCACGCACCACGCTGGCTATGCCTCACGCCCTCCTCGGAGTGGCACTGAGTTGGCCCCACACTCTAACCCGAGTGGGGCATCCGCTGTGACGTAGGGGTGGGCGGGGAGTGGGCACAGATCCGCGCAGGGTTACCCACTTAAAACCACTATCACTACACGCAAACACGACAACAGCAGCATCGTGAACGCAGCTCACATCATGCAGCACCAGACCCAACAGGGCACACAACAGCCATTGTTCCGAACAATGTACAGACATCAGGTAAACATGTGTGCCCATTATGGATCAGGTGGCGCGCCAGCCGCACGAAACCGCACAACAGCAAAGACACAAGGACCGCCTTGGTAATCTCATCACCAACGATCCATCACACACACGAGATCAGGACCAAGCAGACCGACTGCCGGGCATGCCGTGGTGTGAGGAACAAAACAACGCCGAATGGGGGTGGCGAGAAGGATGGGGCACGCACAAAAGAAACAACAGAATGGGGTGGTGGGGGTCTTCGCTCAATCGGAATCCCATGGCATTTGGCGTTTTCAAAGAGCGGCGGTGTGTGGCGGTTGTGGCCTCTCCACGCACCGTACGCTACCACATAGTTCTTCTGCCGTGACAAGCAAGCTTGTGTATTTCTTGACATCCTGTTCAAGGTTGCTGTGGTGAAAAAAACGCACTTCTCTGCACCGCTGAGCGAAGATTCCCAAAAAAAGCAAATAATATCCAAGCAGAACCTGGACACGTTGCTTCGGAGGTGGCAATGGATCTGTGATGATGAATGCAATAAAGGGATGGGTTGAGATGAATGCGTATGATGGATTGCCTCCCACCCAGCCCAGCCCCAGCCGCCAGGAGGTTCGTCGGCGAACCACCCAACAACCGAAGGGCGGTGGGAAGGGGGAGGGGAGGGAAGGATGCGAAGAAAGTTTGAACAGGGCAAGGGAGGGTGGGGAGAGGAGAAGCAAAGAGAGTGACAACCACACACACACACACCGACACCCGGCGACACTCAATGCGATGGGAATCAAATAATGAAATGAAGTTCTATGAGAGCAAGGGCACCACCCGACACCCCTCCCCCGCTGACACGGCGAGGGAAGGGCCGTGGAGTGGAGTAGCGCCTTCTGCTTTCATAACGCATGCACTGGATACTCGCCGTTTGCAGAATACAGAGGAAGCATTGATGATGAGTTGTGTGTGTGTGTGGTGGTCCCAACACTCCCAGGGCGGGGATGTGCCCTTGCGTGTGAAACAGTCAGTGGTGGGGAGAAGGGGACCATTCTTGGCACCCCTGAAAGAAAAGAAGTGCGCACCCCCAAGAAGGGGAGGGGGTGCATGCAAGGGAAGGTACGATGTGACAAAGCTTCTGGGTCGTGGGGTCAAAAGAGAACCAGTCACTGTGTGGGTGTGGGGGCGTCACCGCACCCCACCCCACTCGCCACACACTGCCAGCAGGCAGGGTTGTGTGATGTGATGTGATGTGTTGTGTTTGTGTTGTGTGTGGGTGTGCTGCAGGTAGTATATTTGCCTGTTGTTTCATCCTGTCCCAGGAAATGAAATGGGACATGGACGAATCGGAATCACCTACCACAGCAACGCTCAGTCGATCCAGGGGCGGGCCTGCTTGATCTCCAGGTGGCCACGGCTCCCGTCAGCAGTGTAGGTGATCTTGAACTCGATGTCCATCGCAAAGGCGTCACCGCCGTTGTAGATCGGCTTGAAGTGGTCCTGGATGGCGCTCATCGCCACACGCAGCTCTGTGATCTCGGCGTCCGTCAGCACGTTCGCAGTCGGGACGGGCTTCCCGTAGACAGTCTCCACGTTCGAGTGGCGCATGTACTGCTTGATCCACATGTACTCCAGGTCCCCGTTCGCGTCGCTCCCGATCACCTCGGCCAGCAGGAACTCGTCCGGGACGGAGTTGACCGTCTGCCCCCCGACCACAATCGGCTCCGGGTTCGTCACCGAGATCTCGCCGTACTGCACGTTGACGTAGTGCCCCTTCGTGCCCTGCTGGTAGATGTTCTTCGTCACACCCACCCCGTTCGCCTGCTCGTCCCCGTAGCTCGTGTGCACAAGCACGCCCATGTAGGTCTTGAAGTGGTCGATGCGGTAGAAGTCGCGCTCCTCAAAGGCACGGAACGTCCACAGCCCGGCCCACACCTTCTTCGCAGACTCCGCAATCTCCCCCTCGTCAGGGTCGTGCGTCGTCGACTCGTACAGCCCCGCCCCGTTGAACCCCGCCAGGTCCTCGTTGTTCGTGCTGGACCGCAGCCGGATCGACGTTGTCGCCGGCCAGAAGGGGCGCATCGCGTTCAGCTTCGCCGAGATGGCGGCAGGCACCTCGCCCTTCTTCACCTCCTTCCGGAACGCCTTCAGCCTGGCGTCGCGCACAGACACGTCGCTCTGGAAGGTCGCGTCGGCCATCAGCGCCTGGATCTGCTCGTTGAACGACTTGCCCGACGCCTCCTCCCCTGCCGTGCACAGCCTGCGGAACTCCCCGTTCGGTGTCGGCAGCATGGTGTCGGGGTCCACGTCCACCCCCTCGCACCGCTTGACGTTCATGTAGTCGTTGTACACCGAGAAGGGGATGGCGTACCCGTCCGGCACCTGCGAGCGCGGCAGCACGCGCGCAAGCTCCGCAACGTTTGCCGCCTTCGCCCCGTACCGCACCCAGTCGGCCGTGCGCAGACCCGTCAGGCGTGCGGGCTCCGTCACCGACAGGTCGCTCAGGGGCGTCTGCGGGGTCGCCGGCCGCACGCTCTCCAGCCACGCGTCCGCCTCCGCCTGCGTCGCCTCGCGCAGCGTGTACCCGTCCACCGACACCGTGTACTGCACCACCTTCCCCACGAGGGCCGTGATGGTGGGGTTGGACGACGCGTCCTTGATGTACGCGTTCGGCATGTTGTTCTGCTTCGCCTTCAGGTTGATGTGCGACAGCGGCGTCTGCGGGGCGTCCGTGATGATCCCACCCACGTGCGACAGGTCGTTCGGGATCGCCTTGAAGATCACAACGTCCCTGACGGAGAAGGTCTCCGACCCGGTCTCGATGACGCGCAGCGTCCCGTACCCCTGCCCCAGGTTCAGCGGCGAGAAGGTGACGCTGGCGAACAGCTCCTCGCTCAGCACAACGGCCACGTTGGCAGCCTCGAACGCCGCCTTGTCAGCCTTGTAGATGTTGAGCTGCGAGTCGCTTGCAGGGAAGTGCGCAAGGCGCCCGGCCGCCGCCGCAAACTGCGCCTGGATCAGCAGGTACGCCTTCCTGGTCAGCGCCGCCGCCACCGGGTCCGTCGGCCAGAACTCCACGGTGTACAGCCCCTGCGCGCCTGTCTGCGACACGAAGCTGTCGTGTGCGATGATCGTACCCGCAAGGTTCTTGCGCGCGTCGAAGAAGTATGTCTCGTCGTTGAAGCGCCCCAGGTTCGTGTATGCCTGCAGCACGTCGCGCGCAAAGTTGAAGTGGTACTGCCACAGGTTCGTGTTCATGAAGTACAGCTGCGGGCTGTCGGTGTCGATCCCCAGGATCAGGTACTTCACCTCCAGCACCCCCAGCGCCCCGGGCACAGAGCTGCGCGATGCGAGCGCCTCAAAGCGGTCGCGCGTTGGGATGGCCTGCAGGTAGTCCCCCGCAGGTGCGGTGGCCGAGCACGTCCACTTCATCGTGAACCCGGTGCGCGTCTCTGCGGAGTCGGACGTGAACTGCACAAGCACCCCCTGCTTCCCCTGCACCAGGATGGGCTGCGGTGCCGTTGTCCCCGACGTCCGCAGCAGCCGCGTCCCCGCCTGCCCACCCGTCACCTCCTGCACAGTCACAAAGTCGTAGTTCGCCTCGGTGTTGAAGGCGGTCCACTGCAGCTGCAGGTACGACGCGCACTCCACAAACCAGCACGGGCTCTGGCTGTTGGCGTACGACCCGCTCCCAGACGGGTAGTCCAGCGTCCCGCTCTCCCCGGACAGCGGCGTCTTCTCCGCCGTGCACGCCGCCGGGTACACCACGGGTGCAGGCGGGGTGGGCGTCACACCCACAGCCCCCTCGCACGCCCACGTCAGGTCGAAGCCGCCCCCGCTGACGAACCGGTCAGATGTGAAGACCACAAGCGCCCCGTCCTTCCCCTCCACCGACAGCGGCGACGGGGTCGACGTCCCCGACACGCGCAGCACCTCGGCCTCCACAGCCCCGCTCGCAACCGGCGACGCCAGCACGAAGTCGTACCCGCTCTCGGTGTCGAGGCGTGTCACCGTCAGCGTCAGCTTCCCTGCGGGGCACCCGACAAACCAGCAGGCATGCAGGTTGCTGCCGTAGCTCCCACTCGGGGGGTACTTGATCGTCCCCCCCGTCCCGGAGAGGGGCTGCGTGCTGGTGCACTGCGAGGGGAACGCGAACGCCGCCTCTGCGCCAGCAGCCCATGCTGCAGCAAGGCTCAGCAGAGCCGCACACCGGGCCACCATCTTTGTGTCTGTGTTGTGTCAGGCACAGGTATGTTCTGGATGGGTGTCGTGTGGTACTCTGTAGTCTGGGTGTCGGAAATCGCACCTGGCCCCCCGTGATTGGCACCCGCAACCCCGCTGGCTTTTGCAAAAGCGGACACGCTGTGCAGAGGGGAACTGTGGGGGGGTGTCATCCCGTGTCCGACTCACATCTACTGTGTCCCGTGTCCGCAGTGATCCAGCCCGCACAGTCGAAGGTCGCCAGACTGTGCCTCGGTGTGTGCCAGGGCGCTGAAGGAACCGGCCTCCACAACTGAGCATGGGTTCGAGGGGGTCAATATGCGATGCGATGAGAGGGCAGGGGATGGGCATAGACAGGCTTGGCCTGATTTGTTGCTGCGTTGGGAGCACAGCAAACAAGGGAGGGGACCCAAATGACAAAAAAACGCAAACTAAAGCAACAGCGACAACCCAGCCGAACACTGCCGTGCCGAAAGGTGGTGCCGTGTGGGACTGCCGTGCCTCCTCTCCCTCTCTGCTGGCACATGCCCATCGTCAGCTTCGATGGGCTCAGCCACAGCAGGGAGGGGGGGGGGGGCACACCCGCACCTTCCAGCTGCAGGCAAGGCTCTGCTCTGATGTGTTTCTGGCATCACGAAGAAGGGTTGCTCTGGATGTAACGGGGCGGTGTTGTGGGATGGGGAAAGGGTTGCAGAACCGACCAGCACCTTTGACCAAGAGGCTGCACACAGGCAGCGCAGCCTCGCTGGAGCAGGGCAACGGGCTGGTCGGTAGTTTGCAGGAAAGCGCAATGACTACTTTGCTTCTGAGAGGATAACACCCACCGCGTGCAGTTTGCCACCGGTTGCCTTGGCTGGAGCATGAGGGAGCAGGGCACCAGCAGGCACACGGGGCGTGTGCACACTTCATCCAGAGGATGAGGGGAAGATAGACAGATACCGATTGAGCGGCATGACCGCCACACGGTGAAGGGGGGAGAAGGGGCAGATAATCATAGCCCAGCAGACAGGATGGTGCACCGGGTGTGTGCACATAGTGCTGCAGGTTGCAAGGGGACAGGAGGGGTGCAGGGTTACGCATCAGCAGGCTCGTTCGGGTGCTCGTCCTGCTGCTCCTGCTGCTTCGAATCTGCGGCACGTCGCACACACCACACCAGCACAATGGCCAACACAGCCACGGCAACGACACAGCCCACCACGATGCCTGCGATAGCACCAGCACTCAGGCCATCATCTCCTGCGTCAGGGGCAGGCACAGCTGTGTCGGGAGCAGGTGTCGCCGGGGAAGGTGTGCTGGTAGGTGGCGGCACCGGCGTGTCCACAGGGACATGTGTGCATGTGTGGTAGTCCTTCCCGTCGCGTGTCTCAACGCTCAGGGCAAACCCGTCGTTGCAGCTGATAACCAGACAGCGCCCGTCATACGTGTGCACTGTGCTGAGTGCTTCCTGCGTGCACACTGCGGTTGTGTTCCTGCCACTCGTCTGTGCGGTTTGAACAAACGGGTCGAGCTGCGAGGCATGCGTGACGTTTGTCAGGTCGGAGTGTGCCACAGCAGCTGCACCGAGAGCGTCGACAAGTGCATCAGCCGTTACGGCGGTCGTCGCGTTCGGCACCACCCCAGACAGTGCGACGGACAGGGTGCCGCACGAGGCACCGGCAGACACATTCCGTGCGCCACGTGCAGTGGCCTCAGCACGCAGGGTGTCCAGCAGGGCCTCCGAGCCGGCACGTTCGCACGGCACCTGCAGCGTGATGCCGACACTCATCTGCACGCCAGTAGGCGCAGGGGCGGCAACAGGGATCTCGCAGAGGGCGCCTGAGTGGGTCCCGCAGGCACAGTGCTGAGACGACGTGCAGTTGGCAGTCCCGTCACCGAACACGCGGCAGGCCGCGTCCTGAGCGCAGACGCGGGGTGGTGTCGGAGGAGCTGGCGTTGCAGATGCAGGCGTCGGTTCAGGTGCAGGTGACGGTGCGGATGTCGGTGCAGGCGTCGGTTCAGGCACAGGTGTTGACACAGGCGCGGGTGTAGGTGCAGCCGTTGGTGCAGGTGCGGGAGTTGCAGGCACTGGCATCGATTCTCTAGCTTCGTCCAGGTTCAGTGTGAATGTGCTCTTGCCGTCATGCCTGCCAATGCCGTCAGACGCGTCAGTCGCCATCACTATCGGAAAGCTTGCACTGTGGAGAGTTGCGTTCGTGGCGTTTGCTCGCGATGTTGTAGGTGAAGCTGGTGGTCGTCATCCCGTTCACCTCTTCCACAGAGTAGTCAGTGGCCCACGTTGCCTGCCAGAAAACACCCGCCCTCACACCCCAGTAGCTCGTAATATCCGAGTAAACCCTCATCGTGGGCACCCCATCCCTCACGTAGCCCGCTACGAGCTTCGATCTGAGCATCCCACGGCCCACCCCGATGCCAACGAAGCCCTCCACAGGGGCCTCTGCAGCAAGCTTCACCTTCGACTTGTCGTGCAACATCGTGTAGTGGACAGTCCCGAGAGATACCGCCTGCTGACACTTATAACCGGGTCTTGTGGACGGCGTGCACTCCGCAGTCCCTCCAACAGCAAGAGCGGCCACCAGAACACATGCCTGCAACACCTTCACTGCCATGCTTGCTGGAGCTGCCTCGCCTAGGCTGTGTGTGTCGGTGAGTATAGCTAGGGGGTGGTGGTAGCATTCGGCGTTGGCGTGCTCTGCATCGACGAATATCCGGTCTGTCCACGGGATCCCGGATGGACCCCCATGACATACTGGAGACCCTATGTGCTTGAGCGGACCTGCTACTTAACAAGTCACCCGAGGCTGGGGCTGGATTCACGTGTGTGCGCAGATCCCGTGGGGGCGCTCCACCAAGGACGCAGATCGTGTGAAGCAAGCCATGAACCCCGGATCTAATACCCCTGAAACTCTCCCAAGAATGGTCGGCATTGTGAGGGTGGGTGGGACATCGGTAGGTGGCTGCTCGCTTGTTGCATGTTCAGTGTTCGCTATTCGTGGCTTGATACGTTTTGGCAGCAGGGCTGCAGGCTAGTGTAGTGCGAAGGTAGGGCATGCGGGAATCTCACCCCGCAGAAGAGAAGTTGGTGTTGATGGGCAGAAACAGGGCAAGGCAGATGACGTGTGGCGCATGTGCACCGCATGTGCACAGGCACAGGCACGCATGCACACACCACAGAGCCACAGGCACATGCCAGCAGTGAGGAAGGCGCACAGCGCCGTGGAACAACGGTTGGATACACGCAGTGCCAACCACCAGCTGCTGCCAAGGACAAGGTAAGACAAGCGCAGCTGGCACAGACACTACCGTGCACAGGCAAGAGGACGGGGCTAGGGTTCGTGTGTGCCGCACCACACAAGGCTGGTTGTGCCCTGCATGGAGACGGCACACACATGCACATGGATAGATACACGCGCATGCACACACACGTGGGTGTTTGTGTGTGTCGGACAAAGTTGTGTTCGTTGCATCGTGTCGATGCTGTGTGGTCGCTGATAACGACGCCACCAAGAGAGAGGGGAATGATGATGAGGCATGCACGCACGGCACACGACGAGGCTGCCTGCACCGTAGACACACGTGCACGCAATGGGCGCAAGACCACGCACTCACAGCTTCTTCACCGTCATCTTGTCAATCTTCCCAGTTGCGTTGAAGTGGATGGTGTGCTGCACGGACATGTTGAAGACAAGCACCTCCGCCGTCACCTTGCGCGACACCACCCCAGGCTTCACCACCTTGAACGGCTCCTCCTTGATGATCTTCATCCCGTCCTTGTCCTGCTCCTTCCACTTCTTCAGGATCTTCGCCTTCCCCTTGAAGGTGTCCGACCCGAACATCGCAGGCGTCTCCATCACCGTGGTCTCCAGGACGAACCGCTCCACCGTCTCTGCGCTCTTCTTCTGCTTCCGCAGCTCCACAAGCTGCGTGGCGAGCTCCACGACGTCGAATGTGGACATGGTGCGTGTGGGTGGGGTGTCGGTGTCGGTGTCGGGTGACGGTGGGAAGGCTGGTGGCTGTGGTTCCAATTGGTGTGGAAAGCTGTGTTGTGCGGGTGGGGTGGTTGCGGGTGTATGTGGATGCAGATACAGCAGCGGAGGATCAGCCCAGAGATCACACAAATCAAATCAAAGCAATGCAAGTGATGTGGACCAGGGCAGGTCCGAACACAGGCAGGGTGGGCGGGGGAGGTGCTGCTCTGCCGTGCTGCTGAGCACTCCACAGCATCCCAGTATTGAAGGCAGTGGAACCCTGCCACAGAATGCCACAAGGTCCGGCCAGATGCAGCAGTCTGCACAACAGACATGCCGACATATCCATGAGCCATGCGATACAAGTATACCATGATTTCAAGCATTCGAGTGTTCCCGTCGATGGCTGCCAGCAGCGCGACGGGACATGGAAGAAATTCGGCAGGCCAATGTTAATGTTGCGTCGGGTGTGACATCACAATCAGCGTACACAGATTGTGATCACCCAACCGTGGTGATGTCGCAACACCACGAGGGGGTGGGGGTGGTCCCCATGTTTGGCTGGGCTTCGCTCTCACAGCAAAGCGTCCAAACGAGGGCAGTGCAGGTGCTCCACGGAATCCATGGATCATGCCACGCTGTGCGGCGTGGCTGGGCCAGAGAAAAAGTCAAAGAAAGGTAGTTCTAAGGTAGCTATGAGGGAGTGAAGCTTGGCCTGGGGGAGATCTCAAGAGTGCTTATTCACATCCGCAGGACGTCGACGTACACTGTTGTCCCAAAGACGACTTGGAGTAAAGACGAACGGCCGCTGGGAGACACGAGGTCTGCCGTGTCTGCGCCGAAGTGCGAGAAACAGAAGCAACTCCCTCAGCTTCAGCTGGTTGTATGTCTAAAGCGCTTCCCGCGTCATCTCGACACAGACAGCAGTGGTATAAAACAGAAGGCATCGGTGGAACACCACGGTTCAACTTCTGATAAACTTCTGAAAGGCATCTCAGGAGCACCGGTGCGCCTGAAGCAAGCATCGGAGGAACTCCGAGAGGAGGGTCTAACGCGTCACTCTACTGTCATGTTATTGGTTTATTTCTGTGTACAGATACACACTGCTGATTCGCTTGTCGGGTGGGGGGGGGGGAAAAAAAGGGGGAAATAACCATATCAAAAGACATAGCAAAAACGGGGGTTGGGGGAGGGGGGGGGGGAAATGGTTGAGAAAAAACATACATCAGGGGTGGGGGCGTTCTGTTATGGTTTTTGTTTCATTCGTGTGTTCGTTCTGAAGACAAGATAATGGAAACAAAAGGGAAAACAGGCATGCCCCTCACCACTCAGCGTATCTGCAGAGCCATGTGCACGTACGTACACTCTGGGTACACATCGCCGCTCTGCCTTGGGAACAGAGAATGGGGTTTAACACGCTGAACTCCTTTGTGTAAACACCATTGGGTAGGCGGTCACATTCTCAGGTTCCGGGGGGAGGGGGGGGGGGGGAAATTCGTTTTAGAAAACAAAATATTCATCACGTTCCGTCACGTCCGTCAGCATACACACTCACCTCACACATTCGTATACACTAAACGCTTCATCTCTTGTTCAAGCCTTCATCATCACGTGGTCGTAGCTCACCCCACGCGGCACTCACTTGGCATATAGTCAAGTGGTTCCGTCAGGCTCTGGTTCTGTTCCATTACCAGGCTCCCCTGACTGCGATTGTGAGACCTCCGTTCTGTCCGTCTCTGATTTCCCTGGTGGCCCCGTCTCCCGCTCACCATCCACCCCTTCACCACCCGTCTGAGACAGAAAAATATCAGGGGAGGCAGGCACCGAGGGCGATATCTGTGCCGGAGGGGCACCCAACAACAAGGGAAGTTCCACAGCAGGTTCCGTGGCTGACGCCTGTATCTGAGAGCCGCTCACTACCGAGGCAGGTTCTGCACGCTGCCTCTTTGATTGCGGCCCCTTGGGCTTTGGCGTCACCCGATCCTCCGGGAGAATGACTACAAGGGCTGAAGAAGTCGCAGCCACTGTATCAAGTTGCGGTTGGCTTTCAAACAGGTCCTTCGACTCTTCACTCGTTTCGTCACTGCCACTCACTTCGTCTCGGTCCCTCTTCTTCTGGGCCGTATGAACAACTAATTGCCCTTGCTCAGGCTTCGGTTGCAACAAACGGGGTTGGTCCGTCCCTTGCACCCGTGCTGGGGCGTCCTGCGACTGTATTTGCAGCTGCTTGTTCTCAGACACCTCCAACGCTGACTGCAGGGACAATACCAAGTTGTTTTGTTGCACGATGAAATCCTTCTGCCGCGCCATTTCTTTCGCCATGGTCATGCCTTGGCGCAGCTGGTGCTGCACCTGCTTAACCAACATGGCCTTATCCTGATTCTGTTGTTCGTGTAGGCCCTCCTGGATCTGCATATGTTGCTCCTGCATCCCCAGTTGGTCACGGAGTGCCTTCTCATTTTGCATGCTCGCCGACACGTGAAATTCCAAAAGCATCTTATCTTGCTGTGTACCTTTCAAAGCATTCTCTGTCTGTTCAAGTAAGCGCTGTTGGGATTCTCCCTGAGACGAGTAGCTGCGGGCCTTGGACTCCACACGTTGCAGTTCCTGGGTGAGGACCGCTTTTTCGTGGGTCGCCTGTGCCCTCAACGCTTCTACCTCCGCCTCTCTTTCAACACCAAGCTCTTTCATAAAAGCCAACGCAGAGTCTTGCTTATGGAGCTGTCCCTTTAACACGGCCATCTCCTGTCGTTGTTGATTCAAACGGTCCGCTTTGGCCTGTGCCTCGTTCGCCACCTTTTCCTTCTCCTCATTCACCCTCTTTATCTCACTCTCTGCCTTTGCCAAAGCTTTCTCCTTCTCCACGACTGACCTCTCATGATCCTCTGCTGCTCTTTTTTGCTCTGCCTCTCGCACCTCTATCGCCTCTTGGAGTTCCTTCCGGCATAGACTGACGAGCGTCTTCGTTTGCTCCTCGGTCCGATACCTATCAAGGACTTCCGTGATTTCACTACACAAAGCAAAACGTGCTAGGGCTTCTTCTTCCACAACATGCGCCCGCTCTGCACTTTCCTCCATTTCCAAAGTCCTGCGTTCCAAAGTCAGGTATTCCTCCCCGCGCTGCTGGGGTGGTTCCTGTGGTTCATTCAAAACAATGGCACTCTTGGGGACGGTGGCATCCTGCAGCTTTTGCATTATGTCTTCCGTGTTTCCCGTGAGCCCAGGTTGTTGTGTGGGAGATACATATACTTCTGGCGAGTTGGGCATGCTAACCTTCTCCTCCTGAGGGGCATCCTTATCACAATACACGAGGATGGTCGACTCCTTCTCAAGGAAACCCCTGAAGGCATCCATTTCCTCAGCTGTGTTGGCCACAGTCACGGTGTTGTCGTCAAACAAGGCCATGGCATCCGTGCCACAGCTGATAAAACGGTAATGGCCTCCGTGCGGGGTATTTCCTCTGTGCAGGACTGCACCCGTGAGGCGGTACCTTGTAAAGGAAGGCTTCCCTCCGTTATTTCCACTCGACATCAGCAAGTCCGTGTCAATGTTGATCGCTCGAGTCTTGCGCTCATACATGACACCGTTGCCAACTCTGAGTGTTTTGAAGCGCCAGAGTCGTATAAACAAGTGTGTCGGGAGAGATGTGATTTGCACCGACTTTGTCGCCCGTTGTTTGTTTGGGGCACACATTTCGCACTCGTAATTAAGCACTTCTTCAGGCATCAGGCTTTCGCAAATTCTGTCGGCCAAAGTCACACCTGTTTTCCCGGGGTTGTTGAGTGGGACTGACAGTAGGGACAACTGTTCCTCCCTCCCCGTGACCTTCTTGCAATTTTGGCATGCCATGCTTGTGAATGTCCTCACTTCAGGGATCCATGACTGTACTGTCGGTTGGTCCATCGTCCTGAGGTGTTCATTCAGCATTCTCCATTCTGCTTCCAGTGTTGGGACAACCCCCAGACAATACGCTTCATCCGCGCAATGCTGCTCCCTTGTCTGGAACATACTGTGGATGGCTGTTTGCAACACGGACACTGAATGATCTGTGCGACTCCTGGTGTACATGGAGTACAATCCCATGAGTATGGGGGTTAGGCCGAGTCCGTTTGAAACAAACTTGCATGCACTGCCTAGGGTAGCTGGAAGTACCGAGTGTGCGAGCATCTGGTACAGTGCTCCCAGGTAGCAAGTATTTCCCTCATTGACAACACCCCACGACAACGTATTGCTGTGCAGTACCTTCATACTTATCGTGCTCTTCCCCAAAACTGGAGGCTGTTGTGAGGGGACGGGTGGAGAGAGGGGAGGAGAGGAGGAAGAGGAAGAGGAAGACAACGGTACGGAAGGGGAGGAGGTAGAGAAGAGAGGGACAAAAGAATCACTTTCACTCTTGCGTTGGTTCGCACTTCCAGTAGGCTTCACATCCGCCCCTTGCGGTGCGGGGTCTGTGTGGGTGTCCGAAGGGCTGATATCCACACACTTTTCTCTCAATGGCATGTCTCGGGTTGGTTTTGCCCACACATACTCCCGTAGCTTGGGGAGAGGGTGTTTGCGATAGTGTCTGTCCACAGCAGTATCAAACAGGCGCTCCATTTTTGCCATTGCAGATGGAGCCACACAAAACAACCTTCGTGTAGTTCTGTACCAAGCACTACGCAATTCGTACGGCTTCCATCCCCGTCCGAGGAGGCGCCGCAAAATCAGCTCTGCTTCAACCTTGAAATCATCCAGGTTGTTGCACATACCCGCAGACCGTATCAACTGTGACACCAAAATACCCCTTCCTTGGCTTTCTGGTGCTGCACTTGTTCGACAAGTATATTTATTGGGTGTATAGGTTACCCAGTCACTCTCTTTATTGAATACTGACATACGGACACGTGTCTTCGTGTCTTCGGGGTCATCGGCGTATCTCTGCCAACGGTTCCTACCCCCCAGAAACACACAATCGTCTTTCTGCCTTGTTGTGTCCTCAGAGGTCATCCCGTAGACCTTGTCAGGGATGTCCGCTCCAAGGGTAAAAACGTCATCAATAAATCTGAAGAACCCATTATACTCCTTTTGCTTTTTAATGGGGAGCTTATCGATATAGCGCATTTCCTTACTTGCGCAAAAAAGGTTTGCCAGGTCCGGGCTGGCATTTCCACCGGTCGGGATGCCCTTCTTCTGGTGGAGGACGAACTCGCCATTTTTGATGAAGCTGTTGGTCACAGCTAGTCTCACTAACTCTTTGACTTCATCACTGTTGTACGCAAGTGTTCTATCATCCCCCCGCCCTTCCTTCCAGCGGAAGGCCTTTTTCTTTCTTTTTTTGGCCTTCGTCTCTCGCGCCAAAAACCTGCCACCCTTCGCCGCAAACGCCTGTTCCACACACCAGGAGACACCCTCAATTACCGCCTCTTGATCCAAAGACGTGTACATAGAGGTAAAGTCTTTTGTTTTTGGCGTGGCTTTTTTTACGGTGTCGTAGTTCATTTTCATGTACTTCGCCACCTCATCGTAACTCTCCACAACAAAAAACCGTTTGACACCACATTTCCTCCTGTGTGTTTCATCCTCATCACTCAACGTGCGGATGACCATCTTTAGCAGCCCTGACAATTCTGTGTGTATGCCTGTTGCAATACCCACAGTTGGCTGATTCACCTTACTCTCTTTCTGTTTCTTTTTTCTCTCCATTTTCTCCCCTTCCGTCTCATCTCTGTTATCTCCACTTAAACCAGCAATTCCCCTCAGCGTGGGGCCTTTTTCCACCGGCTTATGGATCTTCAGAGACCCATACAAATACGGGAAACAATCTCCAATTTGCAGCTGGCGTTCATCACACTCTCTCTGCAAGCGGTTGAGAATTTGCTTCTCCGTTTCCTTTGCCGTTTCGAAAGTCCCTGTTGTTGCGCTGAGCTGTTCCCGTAGCCAATGTCTGTAAAAGTGTTTACAGATCGCCCCAAAGTCATGGGACGACTTGTCTACACTACACAACACAACATCCTCCTGGACTTTTTTAAGCTCGGCCGTATCTATACGGTCGGCCCCCTCAACAGGTGGTAGCGCTGCAAACTCGTTTCGCAACGCTGTCAGCAAGACCTTACGGAATTCCGCTGTTTCCTCCTTCTCCCCAAAGGTTTCCACAAAATCCGAAAGAACCTCGCTTGCCTTTTCGCACCCCTGTTGCAAGTCACCAGACAGACGATATTTCCTTCCCTTGTTCAACAACTCCCTAAAGCCCTCGGAAATCCCCGACATTGTTTGGGCCACAGTGAACAAATGCCCTGTGTGTGGCTGGTCCGGGGATCTGTACTTCTGACACGGACAGTTCTCATGCTCAGGAAGCACCCCCTCCGCTGCCAATCCTAAACTCTCTTTCGTACAGTTTTGGATGAGACAATACAGCGGCGGGCCCTGGCTCAGGGACACCATCGTATTTGCCAGCCGATCCTTATCCGGGCAAGCCTGCACCACTTTCTCATCCCTCAGGAGACGCTGGAGCTTCAGGCCATCCATCGCAGGGTGAGAAAACTTGACGCTGAGGAATTCCTTTTTAGATTTAGGCTTTTCCTTCTTCTTAGCCTTCAATCTTTCCTGCAAACGTTCCTCCAAGCATTTCACATTTTTTGGCAGAGTCTCCCTCTTTACGTGCTGTGTCAGCCACGCGAGTAGACGTTTGACTCTGTTGATTTCCCACTCGTCCATGTTATACTGTTTGATCTCCTCCACCGGAAGGCTGAGGAGATGACTCAGTTGCTGACGGATCTTGTGGTACTTTCCTGCATCCAACACAATGTGCACCTTATCATTCTCGCTATCCTTCTGTCCTTCTCTCACATATTCCACCCATTCCTTTGCCGGTCTCGTGCTCCGCTTATGTGGGCTGATGTGTCTCCCGTTCACCGGCTCACTTTTACGTTTTGTTTGATGGTAAGCGGAACATGCGTTGTCCGGGGTCCTCAGGTGGGACATCCAAAAGTTTTCAACAGCGTTTGACTGCCGCCGGAAGGATTCAAGGTTCCCACCCGTGTACCCCTGGATCTTCTGCAAGACAAAGCCATAATGCGGGTGTTTTGTGCGGAGGAGTCTCGTTGCAAAAGGTATTCCATTCAAACCACTCTTGCCTTTCCAGTGTTGTTGCATCCTATTCCTTAGGGTCCCACTTGTCTGGCCGACGTAAACGGGATTCCCCTGCTGGTCACACACAACGTACACGACACCTTCCGCCTCGCGGTTTTCGTTAAGCTCCAGAAAATGTTGGATCCCATCACCTTCCACTTTCTGGTGCTTGTAACCTCTAATGAGTCGATCCCCGTGTTTATCACAAAACTCTTGGGCTACCCCAGCACATTCCTCCTCCCATGCATCCCAAGAGATGGCGTTCCGTTTGGGCTGGCGCAAGTCGGATGAGAAGGGGCGGACCCAGGGCGACTTACGGAGCTCTGGGAAAGGACCTCGCTTTGCTTCTTTAGCAAGTTCCTTTTTCTGTTGCTCCGCTGTCTTAGGCCTGCCCTTCCTACCTCGTCCTGCTCCACCCTTGCTCAACAGCTCATACAAGTTGGCAGGGCCCTCCCGTACGCCTCTGCCATTCTTCCCACCCTTCCCTTTCCCACTCCCCTTTCCCTGGCCTTTGCGAATTGTTACCTGAGGTTTCACGCTGCCATTTGCTTGGGGTTTATTCGGGAATGCTGTAGGGGGGAGGGGCTGTTGTTTCAAACTCTGACGTATAAGTTCAGCAAGGGTTATCGGGAAGGTACTGGGCACACTATTCTGATTTGCATGTCCACGTCCTTTACCCTTGCCTCCTTGGCCTTTCCACACACCTTTAACTGGGCCATTTCTCTCTCCCAGCCCCCGACCTTCCCACCCTTTTCCACCCCCTTGGCCTTTCACGCCTTTTCTTCCAATGTTGCCACTCTTGCCTTTACCCTTACCTTTGCCTTTTCCAAAAAACGAACCTTTACCTGTATATCCTCTCCTGAAAGGAACACCTCCCGGTACACCGTACCCTTTGTGGCCACCGTACTGGGGAGCCGCCGTTCCACGGTTCCCTGTACCGCGTGGGTACTGTGTTGGTGTTCTGAAAAAAGTGGGGTTCGTGTTGGGGGTATAACTTACTCCGTTGTAAAAATGGGGGGGTGGTGGGGGTGGTTGCTGCATGTGTTGGGGAATGAAAGGGAATTGTCTGTTTTCGACTTGCCAGTCACCCCTTGGGTGGTGGCTGCTGTGATAGGCCGAAGCCTGCGGTGGGTACCAGAGGTATCCATAGGGGAGGGGAGTAGGGGAGAGGGGTGCCTTAGACGTGGAGTTGTTAAAAACTGGTTCGTCTAGGTGAAACCTGGGCCCACCATAAAAGGGGGCCCGGTTAAAGTAATGGCGGCTCATATGAGGAGCCATTACCTGGTGTTGCAGTTCTGTCCGTATCACGTACGGCTCTGAACCAACACCCACCTAAAGATGGCGGAATGTGTTTTGGTTGATTTTGGTTTCCTCATTTACAGTTTTTCAGCAAAAAAAGTAAAAACCACACTTCGGCATCTAGCTCTGGTGTCTTACATCGTACTCCACCTTTCCTGACATCCTTGTACACCTTCGCTAGAAAAGTAGAAACATGAAAATTGCCATAGCGGAAGTATATGAAGTGTGACGCCCGTCCGAACCTACCCCACACACTCGATGCACTCAGAAGATAAGAAGCCCCATAACGGAGAAAACGGAACTGAAGAAAGGGAAAGGGGGCAGTCGGGCGCTTCCAAAAGGGTGGAGGGTACGGACTGTGACCGAGGTTTGTTGTGGCGAAACCGTTTAGCCCTGACGCGACTAAACGACCCCGGTGATGCCATAGGAAACCAGGTAGGCATACTTTTCCTCGCATCCAACTTGCGTTGGACCAGCAAAAAGTAAAAACGGTGTACCCCCTTAGAAAGGACCGAAGACCTTAAGGGATACGCTGCACACACGCAGCGAAAGACGAGGGGTACGGAGGGGCACATGCATTTACTTCTTCATCACTGCCGTTGCTCTTTCTTCAGTAAAAAATATATGTGTACATCCACGAGGAATGTGCACACGCACACATAGTTTTTTGTTGTTTTGACAAGCTGCTGTTGACTCAAGCGAGCTGTTCGTTTCCTCTTCTCTAGACGTCAGCTCGTCAACTGAAGGCTGGTATGAATCCCGGAGGTTTCATATCTTTGCGAGTTCTCATAAAAAGTTCTCTAGTAGCGACCTACAGGCCGGCAAACACCGCGGTATCGCTGGGGCACTCTACTGTCATGTTATTGGTTTATTTCTGTGTACAGATACACACTGCTGATTCGCTTGTCGGGTGGGGGGGGGGGGGAAAAAAGGGGGAAATAACCGCCTGAAGCAAGCATCGGAGGAACTCCGAGAGGAGGGTCTAACGCGTCACTCGTAGCTGCGAAGAATCCAGCTACGCAACCAGTCAGACGCAGTTGTCAAGAACAGCAGTCCTCGGGCAACGTTCGCAGTGTCACCCTCGGTAGGAAAGCTGACAAGAAGCACAAAACTGGAATGGGAGCGGGCAAGGGAGGGGAAGAAAGCGGAGGGGAAGCCGCAGACAGGAAAGGGCAGAGTCGATGCCGAGGAGGAGGAAGGCAGCCAGGCTCCAAGGACAACTAGTACTCAGGGGCAGGTGTCGGAACAGGTGGCACAGGCGTCAGAGGCGCGTCTGTCTGACCGACAGGGACACGTGTGTGGATGTCATGAGGCACAGGCGTCAGAGGTGCGTCAGTCTGACCAAGCGGTGTACGCGTGCGGCTGTCACGAGGCACAGGCGTCAGAGGTGCGTCAGTCTGACCGACAGGGATACGCGTGCGGATGTCACGAGGCACAGGTGTCAGAGGTGCGTCTGTCTGACCAAGCGGTGTACTCGTGCGGATGTCACGAGGCACAGGCGTCAGAGGTGCGTCAGTCTGACCGACAGGCACACGCGTGCGGCTGTCACGAGGCACAGGCGTCAGAGGTGCGTCTGTCTGACCGACAGGGACACGCGTGCGGCTGTCACGAGGCACAGGCGTCAGAGGTGCGTCTGTCTGACCAACAGGGATACGTGTGCGGCTGTCACGAGGCACAGGCGTCAGAGGTGCGTCTGTCTGACCGACAGGGATACGCGTGAGGATGTCACGAGGCACAGGCGTCAGAGGTGCGTCAGTCTGACCGACAGGGATACGTGTGCGGATGTCACGAGGCACAGGTGTCAGAGGTGCGTCAGTCTGACCGACAGGCACACGCGTGCGGCTGTCACGAGGCACAGGCGTCAGAGGTGCGTCTGTCTGACCGACAGGGACACGCGTGCGGCTGTCACGAGGCACAGGCGTCAGAGGTGCGTCTGTCTGACCAACAGGGATACGTGTGCGGCTGTCACGAGGCACAGGCGTCAGAGGTGCGTCTGTCTGACCGACAGGGATACGCGTGCGGATGTCACGAGGCACAGGCGTCAGAGGTGCGTCAGTCTGACCGACAGGGATACGTGTGCGGATGTCACGAGGCACAGGTGTCAGAGGTGCGTCAGTCTGACCGACAGGCACACGCGTGCGGCTGTCACGAGGCACAGGCGTCAGAGGTGCGTCAGTCTGACCGACAGGGATACGTGTGCGGCTGTCACGAGTCACAGGCGTCAGATGTGCGTCTGTCTGACCGACAGGGATACGCGTGCGGATGTCACGAGGCACAGGCGTCAGAGGTGCGTCTGTCTGACCGACAGGGATACGCGTGCGGATGTCACGAGGCACAGGCGTCAGAGGTGCGTCAGTCTGACCGACAGGGATACGTGTGCGGCTGTCACGAGGCACAGGTGTCAGAGGTGCGTCTGTCTGACCAAGCGGTGTACGCGTGCGGATGTCACGAGGCACAGGCGTCAGAGGTGCGTCTGTCTGACCGACAGGGACACGTGTGCGGATGTCACGAGGCACAGGTGTCAGAGGTGCGTCAGTCTGACCGACAGGCACACGCGTGCGGCTGTCACGAGGCACAGGCGTCAGAGGTGCGTCTGTCTGACCGACAGGGACACGCGTGCGGCTGTCACGAGGCACAGGCGTCAGAGGTGCGTCTGTCTGACCGACAGGGATACGCGTGCGGATGTCACGAGGCACAGGCGTCAGAGGTGCGTCTGTCTGACCAACAGGGATACGTGTGCGGCTGTCACGAGGCACAGGCGTCAGAGGTGCGTCTGTCTGACCGACAGGGATACGCGTGCGGATGTCACGAGGCACAGGCGTCAGAGGTGCGTCAGTCTGACCGACAGGGATACGTGTGCGGATGTCACGAGGCACAGGTGTCAGAGGTGCGTCAGTCTGACCGACAGGCACACGCGTGCGGCTGTCACGAGGCACAGGCGTCAGAGGTGCGTCAGTCTGACCGACAGGGATACGTGTGCGGCTGTCACGAGTCACAGGCGTCAGATGTGCGTCTGTCTGACCGACAGGGATACGCGTGCGGATGTCACGAGGCACAGGTGTCAGAGGTGCGTCTGTCTGACCAAGCGGTGTACGCGTGCGGATGTCACGAGGCACAGGCGTCAGAGGTGCGTCTGTCTGACCGACAGGGATACGTGTGCGGCTGTCACGAGGCACAGGTGTCAGAGGTGCGTCTGTCTGACCAAGCGGTGTACGCGTGCGGATGTCACGAGGCACAGGCGTCAGAGGTGCGTCTGTCTGACCGACAGGGACACGTGTGCGGATGTCACGAGGCACAGGTGTCAGAGGTGCGTCAGTCTGACCGACAGGCACACGCGTGCGGCTGTCACGAGGCACAGGCGTCAGAGGTGCGTCAGTCTGACCGACAGGGATACGTGTGCGGCTGTCACGAGGCACAGGCGTCAGCGGTGCGTCAGTCTGACCGACAGGGATACGTGTGCGGCTGTCACGAGGCACAGGTGTCAGAGGTGCGTCTGTCTGACCAAGCGGTGTACGCGTGCGGATGTCACGAGGCACAGGCGTCAGAGGTGCGTCTGTCTGACCGACAGGGACACGTGTGCGGATGTCACGAGGCACAGGTGTCAGAGGTGCGTCAGTCTGACCGACAGGCACACGCGTGCGGCTGTCACGAGGCACAGGCGTCAGAGGTGCGTCAGTCTGACCGACAGGGATACGTGTGCGGATGTCACGAGGCACAGGCGTCAGAGGTGCGTCAGTCTGACCGACAGGCACACGCGTGCGGCTGTCACGAGGCACAGGCGTCAGAGGTGCGTCAGTCTGACCGACAGGGATACGTGTGCGGCTGTCACGAGGCACAGGCGTCAGAGGTGCGTCAGTCTGACCGACAGGGATACGTGTGCGGCTGTCACGAGGCACAGGCGTCAGAGGTGCGTCTGTCTGACCGACAGGGATACGTGTGCGGCTGTCACGAGGCACAGGTGTCAGAGGTGCGTCTGTCTGACCAAGCGGTGTACGCGTGCGGATGTCACGAGGCACAGGCGTCAGAGGTGCGTCTGTCTGACCGACAGGGACACGTGTGCGGATGTCACGAGGCACAGGTGTCAGAGGTGCGTCAGTCTGACCGACAGGCACACGCGTGCGGCTGTCACGAGGCACAGGCGTCAGAGGTGCGTCAGTCTGACCGACAGGGATACGTGTGCGGCTGTCACGAGGCACAGGCGTCAGCGGTGCGTCAGTCTGACCGACAGGGATACGTGTGCGGCTGTCACGAGGCACAGGTGTCAGAGGTGCGTCTGTCTGACCAAGCGGTGTACGCGTGCGGATGTCACGAGGCACAGGCGTCAGAGGTGCGTCTGTCTGACCGACAGGGACACGTGTGCGGATGTCACGAGGCACAGGTGTCAGAGGTGCGTCAGTCTGACCGACAGGCACACGCGTGCGGCTGTCACGAGGCACAGGCGTCAGAGGTGCGTCAGTCTGACCGACAGGGATACGTGTGCGGATGTCACGAGGCACAGGCGTCAGAGGTGCGTCAGTCTGACCGACAGGGATACGTGTGCGGCTGTCACGAGGCACAGGCGTCAGAGGTGCGTCAGTCTGACCGACAGGGATACGTGTGCGGCTGTCACGAGGCACAGGCGTCAGAGGTGCGTCTGTCTGACCGACAGGGATACGTGTGCGGCTGTCACGAGGCACAGGTGTCAGAGGTGCGTCTGTCTGACCAAGCGGTGTACGCGTGCGGATGTCACGAGGCACAGGCGTCAGAGGTGCGTCTGTCTGACCGACAGGGACACGTGTGCGGCTGTCACGAGGCACAGGCGTCAGAGGTGCGTCAGTCTGACCGACAGGGATACGTGTGCGGATGTCACGAGGCACAGGTGTCAGAGGTGCGTCAGTCTGACCGACAGGCACACGCGTGCGGCTGTCACGAGGCACAGGCGTCAGAGGTGCGTCAGTCTGACCGACAGGGATACGTGTGCGGCTGTCACGAGGCACAGGCGTCAGAGGTGCGTCAGTCTGACCGACAGGGATACGTGTGCGGATGTCACGAGGCACAGGTGTCAGAGGTGCGTCAGTCTGACCGACAGGCACACGCGTGCGGCTGTCACGAGGCACAGGCGTCAGAGGTGCGTCAGTCTGACCGACAGGGATACGTGTGCGGCTGTCACGAGGCACAGGCGTCAGAGGTGCGTCTGTCTGACCGACAGGGATACGCGTGCGGATGTCACGAGGCACAGGTGTCAGAGGTGCGTCTGTCTGACCAAGCGGTGTACGCGTGCGGATGTCACGAGGCACAGGCGTCAGAGGTGCGTCTGTCTGACCGACAGGGATACGCGTGCGGATGTCACGAGGCACAGGCGTCAGAGGTGCGTCTGTCTGACCGACAGGGACACGTGTGCGGATGTCACGAGGCACAGGTGTCAGAGGTGCGTCAGTCTGACCGACAGGCACACGCGTGCGGCTGTCACGAGGCACAGGCGTCAGAGGTGCGTCTGTCTGACCGACAGGGATACGTGTGCGGCTGTCACGAGGCACAGGTGTCAGAGGTGCGTCTGTCTGACCAAGCGGTGTACGCGTGCGGATGTCACGAGGCACAGGCGTCAGAGGTGCGTCTGTCTGACCGACAGGGACACGTGTGCGGCTGTCACGAGGCACAGGCGTCAGAGGTGCGTCAGTCTGACCGACAGGGATACGTGTGCGGATGTCACGAGGCACAGGTGTCAGAGGTGCGTCAGTCTGACCGACAGGCACACGCGTGCGGCTGTCACGAGTCACAGGCGTCAGAGGTGCGTCTGTCTGACCGACAGGGATACGCGTGCGGATGTCACGAGGCACAGGTGTCAGAGGTGCGTCTGTCTGACCAAGCGGTGTACGCGTGCGGATGTCACGAGGCACAGGCGTCAGAGGTGCGTCTGTCTGACCGACAGGGATACGCGTGCGGATGTCACGAGGCACAGGCGTCAGAGGTGCGTCAGTCTGACCGACAGGGATACGTGTGCGGCTGTCACGAGGCACAGGTGTCAGAGGTGCGTCTGTCTGACCAAGCGGTGTACGCGTGCGGATGTCACGAGGCACAGGCGTCAGAGGTGCGTCTGTCTGACCGACAGGGACACGTGTGCGGCTGTCACGAGGCACAGGCGTCAGAGGTGCGTCAGTCTGACCGACAGGGATACGTGTGCGGATGTCACGAGGCACAGGTGTCAGAGGTGCGTCAGTCTGACCGACAGGCACACGCGTGCGGCTGTCACGAGGCACAGGCGTCAGAGGTGCGTCTGTCTGACCAAGCGGTGTACGCGTGCGGCTGTCACGAGGCACAGGCGTCAGAGGCGCGTCAGTCTGACCGACAGGGACACGTGTGCGGATGTCACGAGGCACAGGCGTCAGAGGTGCGTCTGTCTGACCGACAGGGATACGCGTGCGGATGTCACGAGGCACAGGCGTCAGAGGTGCGTCAGTCTGACCGACAGGGATACGTGTGCGGATGTCACGAGGCACAGGTGTCAGAGGTGCGTCAGTCTGACCGACAGGCACACGCGTGCGGCTGTCACGAGTCACAGGCGTCAGAGGTGCGTCTGTCTGACCGACAGGGATACGCGTGCGGATGTCACGAGGCACAGGTGTCAGAGGTGCGTCTGTCTGACCAAGCGGTGTACGCGTGCGGATGTCACGAGGCACAGGCGTCAGAGGTGCGTCTGTCTGACCGACAGGGATACGCGTGCGGATGTCACGAGGCACAGGCGTCAGAGGTGCGTCAGTCTGACCGACAGGGATACGTGTGCGGCTGTCACGAGGCACAGGTGTCAGAGGTGCGTCTGTCTGACCAAGCGGTGTACGCGTGCGGATGTCACGAGGCACAGGCGTCAGAGGTGCGTCTGTCTGACCGACAGGGACACGTGTGCGGATGTCACGAGGCACAGGTGTCAGAGGTGCGTCAGTCTGACCGACAGGCACACGCGTGCGGCTGTCACGAGGCACAGGCGTCAGAGGTGCGTCAGTCTGACCGACAGGGATACGCGTGCGGATGTCACGAGGCACAGGCGTCAGAGGTGCGTCAGTCTGACCGACAGGGATACGTGTGCGGCTGTCACGAGGCACAGGTGTCAGAGGTGCGTCTGTCTGACCAAGCGGTGTACGCGTGCGGATGTCACGAGGCACAGGCGTCAGAGGTGCGTCTGTCTGACCGACAGGCACACGCGTGCGGCTGTCACGAGGCACAGGCGTCAGAGGTGCGTCAGTCTGACCGACAGGGATACGTGTGCGGATGTCACGAGGCACAGGCGTCAGAGGTGCGTCAGTCTGACTGACAGGGACGCGTGTGCGGACGTGATGCGGCACAGGAGTCAGAGGTGCATGAGTCTCACCAAGAGGTGTACGTGTGCGGCTGTCAAGGGGCACCCCCGTAACAGGTGCGTCTGACGGAGCTAGAGGAGTCTGACTGAGTGCACCGAAGCACAATGACAGCAGTGCCGCGACACGTGTCATGGCTGCTGTGTTTGCAGGCTGTGTCCTATCTGCCAGGTGGTGTCAGTGTTGTGCTGTGAACAGACAATGTGGGTGGTGCGTCGGAATAAGCAAGGCCGTACATGAGACCCGCTGCCAGTCCACGACACAAGGGAGTGTTTGCCTGCCCTGTGTATGTGTTGCCTGCCACACCGGCCGAGTGTGCAATGTCAACAGCCGTTACCCTATCGTGCCCAGTTGCAGCACTTCCCACCCAGCATTCATGCACACTGGGCGCGGTGGGGTTCAATGGTGGGGTGGGGCAGGATGGGCTGGTGGGGTGGGGGCAGGCTGTTTCTTTCGTGGCCTTCTGGCCTCATGCTTTCAGACACTGCTTCGTTCAGAGTTTGATATGGAGCTTCCTCATCCCTTCTGTGGATGTTGCCCTCAGTCACAAGTTGCGAGTGCCAGTCTGAAGACCGAAAAGTAACCATTGTGTATGGGGCACTTTTCCCACGCCGATCGATTTGCTTCCTGATCACGGCTTTAAAAGCTCGTGACCACCAGCAGATCCGCATGGTTTACGTTGTATCGGGTGTGGCCAGCCTCGCATGTCAAGTAGTGTTGTCAGAGTCAACCTGCAGCTGCCGCGCAGACAGCCACAACGGATTCCCTCTCTCCCCCGAAGGTAGCTGGTGCACACTGGGGCGGCAGGATGACTTCCAAAAGATAAGGCTGTTGCTTGTGCGGCAAATCCGGGCAAAACAAAGGCAACTCCGCATCCTGAGGAGGAGGTTGTATTTGCTGCCCAATGTGCCGCTTGCTATCTTTTGATACTGACAGGAGCCTGTTGCAATAGACCATCGCTTTGATCTGCATTTTACTTCGATATTCTCGCTGTCGAGGGTCCTCGCTGCGGTGCTGCTAACGGCATGTTTCTGTTGCATATTTCCTCCTACTTGAGGAGAAACTCAACGAACTTTGCCGACAACTTGCCCGAGAGCAAGGAACCCCAAAACATAAATCAAATGAACAACAACTGGAACGGGGATGGGGATGGTGGGGAGGGTGGGAGAACAAGGGAGGGAGGATCGGGAATGGGGAGGGGGGATGTGGGTCTGAGCCGTTGAAGATCTGCCTGCGGTGTATCCCACCCTGACAAATGACACATCGCAACGATTGATCATATCCTATCGCTGCGACCTTGTCGTCAGACAGTGGCAGTGGTGCCAACATGTGGAAATACAAGGCAATCGGTTGAAGTAGGGTAGTGGGGCGGGGATTGAAAGCAGAGGCGGGGAAGGGCCGGTTGACGGGCAACGCCAGTGCATGGGGATGAGGGGATGTGCTAAGGTTACTGATGCTAGCGCACCGGAAAGGTGTCATGCGCCGAAGTCGGAAGAGATGCGGCTCTTGGAACGAACGGTGCCTGCTACCTGATGTGCGCAGGCTACCGAACGCTGCCACGAGTCTTTTCAGTGCGAAACAATCGCTGTTCTTCCAGAAGATCGGTGTCGGATGAATTCAGAGAGAGGCGGAGAAAGGGGGACAGAGGGGGGCAGACAGGGAGGGAGCGTAGCCTTTCGAGGATACGGTCGGCACCCTGTCCACAGAAAGTGTGCGAAAACATATCCGGACCACCTTTTGCTGAGTGCACATTTGTTGTCTCAAGGCTGTGTTGAGGCCCTGTGAAGTGGCATGAAGGTGATACTCTGTAAGCTTCAGCCGTACAGCTTCCTTCCGATACAACAGCGAATCCACTACACTTCGTCGCTCCTCACACATTCACAACATCAGTGAAATGCAATGTCGTGGTGGGGGGGAGCATGGAGCAGGTGGTCCATCGGAAAGACGACACACGCCACACGCCACACGCCACACACAACGCACTTGACATCGTCTTGAAGACCAAATGTCGAACTACAAGGTCGGATGTGGTGCTGCGCTGCACCACCACACCCCTTTCCACAGACGCCGATGTTGCTCTCAGACGGCGCCTGTGCAATGCAAAGTGCGTACCACAGGCCATCCTGTGTTCTCCTTCCCACACATTGTAGCTCGGAACCTGGGATTGGAAACTTCCGAGAGGATAAGATGCTAAATGACAGAGAGGGAAGATCGACACCTCATCGTGTGTGGCGATGCATGCGCCACACAGGCTCATTGCAAGCGAACATGTGCAACACACGAGCAGATATCACCCCACACGCAGCCTTTGTGTTTCGTCGCACCGAGCGAACTCTGATGCGACTTCAACAGAACACACAGGCACATGTCCCCCACTGCCGACTAGAGCAGCAGGGCTTTGCAGAAACTCCTACCTCGGCTAACACCACCCCATCCTGTCCTGTCAACATCATCGCTGTGTGCTGCGGCAGAGAAGCAAACGGAACCCGCTCTCAACAAGGACACATCCTGCAACAGAGAGGACAACACGATGATAGGACAAGGGAGGGGGCAGGTGCGCAGAGAGGGGTGTCACTTGCAGCAATGCGGTATATAAAAGCATGCGCAACAGAATCTGCCGGCAGATGGAAAGCAGGACAGAGAAGAACATGATTCCAAAGAAAAAAGCAGCTGGGGTGAAGAGGGCTTGCCAATGCCGAATTGATAGGGGGAAGGGGTGGGATGAACAGAGGGGCACGTGGGGTGGGGGGGGGGGGGGGGATGTGCAGGAGGCAGAGGTTTTACGCAGGCCCCCTACACACATATTGCTGAAGGGGTTCAAATACAAGCCGTACCTGGGACCCCCCGTGTATAAGTCCCCCCCCCTTACCCCCGTGTTTAAGTCCCCCCCTGGGGGTCTGGCAGGGGGGGGACTTAAACACAGGGGGACCTAAACACGGGGGTGGGCTGGTCTGGAGGGTCATCAGGTGGCCCCTAGGCCCTCCAGGTGCTGTCAGAGTCGAAAAGTGGGGTGCCAAAAGTCCATCCGGACAGGAATTACCCCCCTACGACAGCAGAGGAAGAGGTCTTCTTGGTCTCCACTGTGCCACCCCCGTGTTTAAGCCCCCCCTGTGTTTAGGTCCGCCTCCCCCGTGTTTAAGTCCCCCCCGGCCGAAAATCGCCTCCAGGGGGGGGACTTAAACACGGGGGGTCCCAGGTACGGCGTTAATTTAACCTTTTTTTTGGGTTCCTGGAGGTATGTCCTGCAGAAAATACATCCAAAGATCTTAAAAAAGGTTGAATAGAAGCCGTACGGTTTGGGCTTGAAAACCCCCCCAGTAACTTTGATGGTTTGTTGGAGTAGTGAGGCCACAGCGCAACAGAAGAGAGCTGCCAGCCTCGCTGTCATTCTCCTCGCGAGGAGGGTGGGGACGGAGAAGCAGCCTGACGTGCAGGACGTGCAGGCACTTTTTGATTTCGCATAGAACCAGTTCAGAGAGGATGATGCGCACCTGCTCAGTCGCGGTGATTGTGATTCCGCCGGAGGTGTGCGAAAGGCATGACAGGAAGATGGGCAGAGAGAGGGGGGGATGGGGGGAGACAGGATGCAATGTCCTTCACGAGTGGGCTTCAGCCGCCGGGAACAGTGTCGAAGCGGGTGGCGAGACATCGGGTGTCAGCCGATACCCCAGAAATACGGGTTCCCTGCAAATATGTGGGGAACCCGATCTGGACAGTTAGCTGCTGACGACTTGCCAGTCGAACACACCCGACAGCACCTCAATGGTGCAGGATGCGGACGTGGCTCCTGTTGTGTCACAGGTATCATCGTTCTGCATGTCCTGCAAGATACCGTCCGTTCTTTTGGGGCCTGAAAGCAGGTATCATGGGCGGGTGACAGACACCCGCGAGAATACCCGCTTTCAGACCACCCACTCCGCCGGCTCTAGTCCACCGTGTAGGAAGGTGGGGTGGGGTGGGGTGGGAAGTTGGGATGGAGAAGAAAATTGGGAGGGGAAGCGGGGGGTGGGTGGGGGGCAGGGTACTAGGGTGTTACTTTTTTGCGGTTTCCAAACCGCAAAATAGCGGTTTCGCGGTTTGGGGCAAAATAAAATAAAAAATCTCAAATCTCATAGTGTCATAACGGCCGTCATGGAGGGAGTGGATTTTCTGAGAATTCACTACCTCAGTTCCCGCTACCGAAATATAAAAACGGCCGTTTTCATGTTTTGTTGGCGAAAAAACGGCCGTTTTTTCCCCCTCCTATTTTCCTTTGGAGATTCGCCTCCTGCTTACCGTACCGAGCTGAGGAAACACACTTGACAACTCCCTGTTGCCTGCACATGTCATTGGGCACTGCGATTCTCTGTCGACTGTACAAAGAAAAATGGCTTCCGCCCTGCCTGTCGCTCGACAAGCAGCAGACACCCGAGAGCAGAGAGGAGTGTAGCAGCCCGGTTCGCCCCCGGGTTGTCCCAGAAATCCAGCACACCCTCGGAACGTGGTGGCCTAGTCGTAGATCACCCAGGCCCTGCTCGTGACCTCCCCGAAACAGAGGGGAGGTGGCACCGGAGTTCTGACACCCCTACGACTCATGCGGCCGTACGCGCTCGGGCACAGACGGCGGACCGCAAACCAGAAGGACTTCCCTGATTCCGTGCCGTCCCACCTCCTGCGCATGCGGTCGCCAGCCCAGGCCAGCTCCCCTGCCAGGGGCACTGGGGGGTCGTACTTCCCCACCTCAGACACTTTCTCGATGACATTCTCAATGTCGGTGTACACTGCGTCGACAGGGGCACGCCGTTGGCACACCCAGCTGCGCATCGCAGTACTTCTGGAGCAGCGATGCGAGGGGTGCCGTCAGGCGGACGGCGGCCTGCAGGTGGGACTCGAGCCCAGCGATTTCGTGGGCATCTCTGCCAACCGCAGAAGCGACGCACACGTAGCAGGGCCGCTGTCCTGCAGCGGGCCCGGAAGATTGATAAATGCCCGGGGACGTGGTGCAAGGTGCAGACCCACTCAAGCGGTGCAGGTAGTGTGTGTCGGAGAGAAGCGGGATCGCACGGCCGGTGGTGCCGTCTTGCTCGCCTGCTTCTCCCTCTCAGCTGCGTCAGAGATGTGGCACAGCACATCCTTCAGCGCCAGTGCGGTCGTGAACCCATCCAGCTGGTGCTGCATATTGCCCGGGATGATCGCCCGTGCCTTCGGGAATAAATCAGCGAAGGCGGTGTCCTTCTCATCTGGGGTGCTGTCGCCGAGATCAAGGGAAAGCTCTGTCGGAAGAACCCTGATGCCAGTGAGCGACACCTGCCCACCTCTGCCTGCACGGTCATCCACGACACACGTGCCTAGATTGGCCGCAACCATGTTCAGCCCCTCCTCGGGACACACTTCTTGACAGCATCATGCACCATGCCAGCCGGTGATGTGGTGAACAACGCACCCCGGGCGATCCGAAGTTGCAAGCCTGCCACTGAGGGTATCGCACTCCGACAGCGCCAGTTTCCCTGGCTCTGCACTTTCAACGCTGCGTTCTTCTTCTTCTTGATATGGCGCGGTCCGTCAAAGTGGTCCACGAAGTCTGAACTCTTCGCATCATACTTGAAGGCGCGCTCACAATGCTTGCTGCAGGGTATCCCTTGCAGTGGGGAGGCACTCCTGGTGGTGGGATCTCGCCTGCTGACCCACGCCCCATACAAAATTCCCAGGTAAAAAAAACGGCCGTTTTTTAAAATGCTGAAAATCAGCGGCCGTTTTTGCAAGTCCACGAAATACAAGGGATTTTTTAAAACGGCCGCTATGCAACCATGAAATCTGAGATTATCTCAGAAGAAAATTTGGGAAGGGAGCCAGGCTTGCCTGACACGGATTACGGTGTACGGTCTCCTTGTTTTCCCAGCCAAAATCTGGTTTTTATTCCAGCCAAGATCCAGATGTTCACTACCGTGGCCTCCGGCGGCTGGGGGGCTCCGCCCCCCAGACCCCCCTGTGCCGTATGCCTGTCTAGTACCCAAGCCCTTTGGAGTCACATCAGGTAAACCCAACCACATCAGTAGCCTCAGGATGCAGCCCAACTCACACAGAAACTGTACGCCTGCAAGGAACAGACGTTCACGACCGTGGCCTCCGGCGGATGGGGGCTCCGCCCCCAGACCCCCAATGGTGTGCTGTCTTATCACCAATCCTTGACCTTGAGCGACTGTGGCAGGTCAAGAACCATATGGTTCTGGTTGCGACAGCCGTGACGGAGTGCCGCGGTACTTGCGAGTGCAGCTCTATCGATGCGATTGGAGTTCGATTGGAGGAGCACCGGCAGAGAACAGCAAAGAGATTGCCCAGAAGGGTCACTGACGATGTCCGCACGCTGCGGCAGTACAATACCGCGACATCCTGAGGTGGACTCTACAGAGAGCAAGGTAAGAGGCTGTGCAGTGAAAAAATCAGCGAAAACCGCGAAACCGCAAAAAAAGGCAAAAAAAGATCTCACCCTAGTCCCCTGGTGGGGGGTGATGCAAAAAAAAACAATGTAAACAATGTAAAGAAGGCTTGGCCTTGCCGCTTGCTGCAAACGGGTCCGCTTGCAGAAGCGCGTACAGCTTACGGCTTCAGCTTCAACACCACCTCGCCCGCAATACGCAGCGCCTCAGAAGGCACACCCTTGTCGTTGACGACGAAGATGTAGTACGCACCAGGGGGCAGGTGTGTCCTGTCTGGGATCTGGATTGTCAGAGAGGTGCCTGTCTGCGTGAAGGTGATGGTGGTGAAGGTCTGGGCGTTGTTGTGGCTGTGGGTCACGGCAGGGAGGCTGACAACGGAGATGCTGGCCACCGTGTGGGACGCGCTGTCGAGAGACACGACGATGGAACTGCCGAAGGCAGGCTGCGGGCCTGTGTAGGTCACCTGCGGGCGGGGGGCAGGGCTCCCGTCGGCGTTGAAGAGGTACCACGGGGTGTACAGCTCCACGTCCCGGTAGGGCACAGGGTCCACAGGCACCTCCCCGCCGTACACACCGTGGAACGCGCCGGGGGAGTTGTCGAACGGAGGGACACCGCCACCGCCCAGCAGCACCGTCGCGTCGGGCAGGAGCACCGCTGTCGAGTGGTACAGGCGCTGCTTGTTGATCTTGGCGGCCGTGCGCCATGACCCGACACCGTCGGTGCCCTCTGCAGGCGGGGTCCACACCTCGATCTCCTTGACCCAGTCAGCGGTGGCGTAGCTCACGTGCCTGCGGGTACCCCCGAGCACAGCAACCTCGCCGTTGGGCAGCACCACGGCCGTCCCCCAGTTGCGTGCAAACTGCATCGGGGCGGCACGGCGCGACGACACCTTGGATGTGGCGCTGTTGTACTCCACAATGGCGGTCTCGGTCGTGGCCTCCGCGAAGTCGCTGTTGGTGGGCTGCCCCCCGCCCATCACCAGGATCTTCCCAGGCGTGTACATCACAGACGCACACGACCCGCCTGCGTAGAAGTGCAGACGCTCCTCCATCACAGTGGTGCGCCCACCCCCGGTGACGTCCAGCACCCACAGCTGCTGCCCGGACATCCCGAACACCTTCAGGTCGTCTGTGGGGGACACCGACGGGACGGCGTAGGCACGCGGGTACCACCAGGCCTGCCCCGTAAGCCCGAAGGCGTCGTGTGAGCCTGCCGCGTCCAGCGGGGTCCACAGCTTGGTCGCAGGGTCGTAGATCTCCGGGATCTCCGACACGTCCTCGTCCGTCATGTGGAAGCCTGCGGGAGGGAGCCCCGTGCAGCCCCCGAGCACCACGATGCGCCCGTCGTGCATCACCACCAGGCTCCCGTACCAGCGCGGGTGCGTCAGCGACACGGCCCCCGCCGCAGCGTTGGTGTTGTGGTCGAAGAAGCTCACAGCCCGGTCCGCGTCCTTGATCTCCGTGTTGCCCCCCACCACCGCCAGCTGATCGTCGCGCGTGCTGTACACCGCAGAGCTGCAGAAGGTGTTGAACTCAAACACCCCGTAGATGTGCGTGAAGGTCCCGGTTGCCGGGTCGTACAGCGACACATCCCCGCCGACCTGGTCCGGCACAGTGAGCGACGACCCGAACCCGATCACACGCCCGTCGGGCAGCACCGCCATGTGCACCGGGACGAGCCCGAACTGGAACGTGGGGGACATTGCCCCGACCTGGGCGAACTTCTGCCCCACCATCAGGCTGCTCTCGGAGGGTGCCCCGTAGCTGCTGGCAGGGATGACGGCGCGTGGCGTGGTAGGGGTCGTCCACTCCAGCCCCAGCTCTGCACCGAGGCCAGCCTGGAAGTAGTGCACCTCGATGGCGTGCCACCCCTGAGTCAGCTGCAGCGTGACCTGACGCACCTCGGCAAGGTACCAGCCCCCGTTGTAGACCACCTGCTCCCCGTCCAGCACCAGGAGCGACCCGTCGTCGGACGTCAGGTAGAAGGTGTGCGCCCCCGGGGTGGCGACCCACAAGCTGCCGTGGATGCGCATCGCGAAGTTTGTGTTGAGCGGCACACCTGCCACCTCCACGGCAAAGAGCTGCGCTTCCGTGAAGGACACCGTCTGCACACCCATCACCAGGTCGGGGGTTAAGCGGTGGAACTGCGGGAAGTCAGCCAGCACCACACCCTGCGCCACAAACACCTCCGCGACAAGCGTCTGCGCGGGAGGAGGCACCGGTGTCGGGGGTGCCGACCCCTCCACCACGGCGTCCCACAGGCTGTCCCCGGACAGGATCGTGCGTGTCGCCCCCGGCGCCTGCCACTCCATCGTAAGGGCCGCCCCAAGGTTAAACTGGAAGTAGTGCACCTCCAGGGCGTGCCACCCGACAGCCAGCTCCACCGCACCCGTCCGCTCCTGCGAGAAGTGGGTACCCCCGTTGTCCACCACCAGGGCCCCTGCGATGAAGAGCAGCGACCCGTCGTCAGACGTCAGGTAGAAGGTGTGCAGCCCCGCCACCTCCACCTTGACGCTCCCGACGAAGCGCAGCGCGAAGTTGTTCGTCAGCGTGAGGCCACCTGGCAGAGCGGCAAAAGACGCGAGGGTGGGGAACGCCACCGACCCGACCTTCCCGACAGCCGCAGGGACCAGCGCGTCGTAGTCGGGGAAGGTGAGGCCCACCCACGGCGACGCAGACACGTACACAGCCACGTTCAGCCCGGGGGCGGGAGGGGACGCCTCTGCAAAGGCCGCTGCAGGGATGAGCGCACGCCCCGTGCTGGGGGTCGACCACTCCAGCGACAGCGAGGCACCCAGGTCACGCTGGAAGTACTGCACCTCGATGGCGTGCCACCCCTGCGTCAGCTGCACCGTCCCCTGCTTCTCCTGCGAGAAGTGCGCGCCCCCGTTGTCGACAACCTGGTTCCCGTCGATCTTCAGCAGCGACCCGTCGTCCGAAGTCAGGTAGAATGTGTGTGTGCCCGCCGTGCTGGTGTGGATGCGCCCCGTGATGCGCATCGCGAAGTCCTTCGACAGGGGTGTCCCCGCCACCTCCCACGTGAAGAGGTCCCCAGCACCCACGAAGGACACCACATCCGCCTCGCGTGTCATGACAGGCGTCATCTGGTCGAACTGCGGGAAGTCCAGCAGCTCCGTCCCGGGAGAGGGCAGATACACCTCAACCAGCAGGGCGCCGTGTGCTGTGGTGGCAGCGGTAAGCAGCGCACATGCCGCAAGAAGGCTTCGCGGAAGCATTGATCTTGAGAGAACTGTGTCAGATATAACCTGTGCGTGGGGGAAGCCGGTTTTTAGTGTGTCGCTGGATCGCTAGTTAGGAATAGCCCTGCGACGGGCGCGGCGCTGGTGGGGGTTTCAACTGTAGGGGGGTGTCGATTCTGGACAAAAAATAAATTTTTTCAAAAAAAAACCGAAAAATCAGGGGAAAATGCTGAAAAATGGCAAAAAAAAGAGTATGGGGAGTTGGGTCCAGTTTAGCAAAGTCATCATATTTTTCGGGTGTTTTTTTGAATGGGACACCCGAAGAACCCGTTGAGACGTGAAGGACATCGTGAACATATCTGCCAGAGAATCCTCAAGCTTGGTGCCTCAAGAACGTGGGACAACACGGCGCTGCAGGCGCATCCTGGGCCGCAGACCAGCAAGCCGGCAAAATAGCCAAGGCCGCCTACACGGCGAGCCTTCTACAGATTCCAGATTGCTCAAACGAGCGTGTCCAGGAAGCTTGAGCTTTGGGTGGGGACGGGATGAAGTCATGGGGGGGGGGGGGGGGGGGCGGGGCGGGGGTGGCTGGGGGGAACCTCTAGAGGTAGGGGGCAACCCATTAGTGGCTGGGGGGAACCTCTAGAGGTAGGTGGCAACCCATTGGTGGCTGGGGGGAACCTCTAGAGGTAGGTGGCAACCCATTAGTGGCTGGGGGGAACCTCTAGAGGTAGGGGGCAACCCATTGGTGGCTGGGGGGAACCTCTAGAGGTAGGTGGCAACCCATTAGTGGCTGGGGGGAACCTCTAGAGGTAGGGGGCAACCCATTGGTGGCTGGGGGGAACCTCTAGAGGCAGGGGGCAACCCATTGGTGGCTGGGGGGAACCTCTAGAGGTAGGGGGCAACCCATTGGTGGCTGGGGGGAACCTCTAGAGGTAGGGGGCAACCCATTGGTGGCTGGGGGGAACCTCTAGAGGTAGGGGGCAACCTATTGGTGGCTGGGGGGAACCTCTAGAGGTAGGGGGCAACCCATTGGTGGCTGGGGGGAACCTCTAGAGGTAGGGGGCAACCCATTAGTGGCTGGGGGGAACCTCTAGAGGTAGGGGGCAACCCATTGGTGGCTGGGGGGAACCTCTAGAGGTAGGTGGCAACCCATTAGTGGCTGGGGGGAACCTCTAGAGGTAGGGGGCAACCCATTGGTGGCTGGGGGGAACCTCTAGAGGTAGGGGGCAACCCATTAGTGGCTGGGGGGAACCTCTAGAGGTAGGGGGCAACCCATTGGTGGCTGGGGGGAACCTCTAGAGGTAGGTGGCAACCCATTAGTGGCTGGGGGGAACCTCTAGAGGTAGGGGGCAACCCATTGGTGGCTGGGGGGAACCTCTAGAGGTAGGGGGCAACCCATTGGTGGCTGGGGGGAACCTCTAGAGGTAGGGGGCAACCCATTAGTGGCTGGGGGGAACCTCTAGAGGTAGGGGGCAACCCATTGGTGGCTGGGGGGAACCTCTAGAGGCAGGGGGCAACCCATTGGTGGCTGGGGGGAACCTCTAGAGGTAGGGGGCAACCTATTGGTGGCTGGGGGGAACCTCTAGAGGTAGGGGGCAACCCATTGGTGGCTGGGGGGAACCTCTAGAGGTAGGGGGCAACCTATTGGTGGCTGGGGGGAACCTCTAGAGGTAGGGGGCAACCCATTGGTGGCTGGGGGGAACCTCTAGAGGTAGGGGGCAACCCATTAGTGGCTGGGGGGAACCTCTAGAGGTAGGGGGCAACCCATTGGTGGCTGGGGGGAACCTGTAGAGGTAGGGGGCAACCCATTAGTGGCTGGGGGGAACCTCTAGAGGTAGGGGGCAACCCATTGGTGGCTGGGGGGAACCTCTAGAGGTAGGTGGCAACCCATTAGTGGCTGGGGGGAACCTCTAGAGGTAGGGGGCAACCCATTGGTGGCTGGGGGGAACCTCTAGAGGTAGGGGGCAACCCATTAGTGGCTGGGGGGAACCTCTAGAGGTAGGGGGCAACCCATTGGTGGCTGGGGGGAACCTCTAGAGGTAGGGGGCAACCCATTGGTGGCTGGGGGGAACCTCTAGAGGTAGGTGGCAACCCATTAGTGGCTGGGGGGAACCTCTAGAGGTAGGGGGCAACCCATTGGTGGCTGGGGGGAACCTCTAGAGGTAGGGGGCAACCCATTGGTGGCTGGGGGGAACCTCTAGAGGTAGGGGGCAACCCATTAGTGGCTGGGGGGAACCTCTAGAGGTAGGGGGCAACCCATTGGTGGCTGGGGGGAACCTCTAGAAGTAGGGGGCAACCCATTAGTGGCTGGGGGGAACCTCTAGAGGTAGGTGGCAACCCATTGGTGGCTGGGGGGAACCTCTAGAGGTAGGTGGCAACCCATTGGTGGCTGGGGGGAACCTCTAGAGGCAGGGGGCAACCCATTAGTGGCTGGGGGGAACCTCTAGAGGTAGGGGGCAACCCATTAGTGGCTGGGGGGAACCTCTAGAGGTAGGGGGCAACCCATTGGTGGCTGGGGGGAACCTCTAGAGGTAGGGGGCAACCCATTGGTGGCTGGGGGGAACCTCTAGAGGTAGGGGGCAACCCATTAGTGGCTGGGGGGAACCTCTAGAGGTAGGGGGCAACCCATTGGTGGCTGGGGGGAACCTCTAGAGGTAGGTGGCAACCCATTGGTGGCTGGGGGGAACCTCTAGAGGCAGGGGGCAACCCATTGGTGGCTGGGGGGAACCTCTAGAGGTAGGGGGCAACCCATTGGTGGCTGGGGGGAACCTCTAGAGGTAGGGGGCAACCCATTGGTGGCTGGGGGGAACCTCTAGAGGTAGGGGGCAACCTATTGGTGGCTGGGGGGAACCTCTAGAGGTAGGGGGCAACCCATTGGTGGCTGGGGGGAACCTCTAGAGGTAGGGGGCAACCCATTAGTGGCTGGGGGGAACCTCTAGAGGTAGGGGGCAACCCATTGGTGGCTGGGGGGAACCTCTAGAGGTAGGGGGCAACCCATTAGTGGCTGGGGGGAACCTCTAGAGGTAGGGGGCAACCCATTAGTGGCTGGGGGGAACCTCTAGAGGTAGGGGGCAACCCATTGGTGGCTGGGGGGAACCTCTAGAGGTAGGGGGCAACCCATTGGTGGCTGGGGGGAACCTCTAGAGGTAGGGGGCAACCCATTGGTGGCTGGGGGGAACCTCTAGAGGTAGGTGGCAACCCATTAGTGGCTGGGGGGAACCTCTAGAGGTAGGGGGCAACCCATTGGTGGCTGGGGGGAACCTCTAGAGGTAGGGGGCAACCCATTGGTGGCTGGGGGGAACCTCTAGAGGTAGGGGGCAACCCATTAGTGGCTGGGGGGAACCTCTAGAGGTAGGGGGCAACCCATTGGTGGCTGGGGGGAACCTCTAGAGGCAGGGGGCAACCCATTGGTGGCTGGGGGGAACCTCTAGAGGTAGGGGGCAACCTATTGGTGGCTGGGGGGAACCTCTAGAGGTAGGGGGCAACCCATTGGTGGCTGGGGGGAACCTCTAGAGGTAGGGGGCAACCTATTGGTGGCTGGGGGGAACCTCTAGAGGTAGGGGGCAACCCATTGGTGGCTGGGGGGAACCTCTAGAGGTAGGGGGCAACCCATTAGTGGCTGGGGGGAACCTCTAGAGGTAGGGGGCAACCCATTGGTGGCTGGGGGGAACCTCTAGAGGTAGGGGGCAACCCATTAGTGGCTGGGGGGAACCTCTAGAGGTAGGGGGCAACCCATTGGTGGCTGGGGGGAACCTCTAGAGGTAGGTGGCAACCCATTAGTGGCTGGGGGGAACCTCTAGAGGTAGGGGGCAACCCATTGGTGGCTGGGGGGAACCTCTAGAGGTAGGGGGCAACCCATTAGTGGCTGGGGGGAACCTCTAGAGGTAGGGGGCAACCCATTGGTGGCTGGGGGGAACCTCTAGAGGTAGGGGGCAACCCATTGGTGGCTGGGGGGAACCTCTAGAGGTAGGTGGCAACCCATTAGTGGCTGGGGGGAACCTCTAGAGGTAGGGGGCAACCCATTGGTGGCTGGGGGGAACCTCTAGAGGTAGGGGGCAACCCATTGGTGGCTGGGGGGAACCTCTAGAGGTAGGGGGCAACCCATTAGTGGCTGGGGGGAACCTCTAGAGGTAGGGGGCAACCCATTGGTGGCTGGGGGGAACCTCTAGAAGTAGGGGGCAACCCATTAGTGGCTGGGGGGAACCTCTAGAGGTAGGTGGCAACCCATTGGTGGCTGGGGGGAACCTCTAGAGGTAGGTGGCAACCCATTGGTGGCTGGGGGGAACCTCTAGAGGCAGGGGGCAACCCATTAGTGGCTGGGGGGAACCTCTAGAGGTAGGGGGCAACCCATTAGTGGCTGGGGGGAACCTCTAGAGGTAGGGGGCAACCCATTGGTGGCTGGGGGGAACCTCTAGAGGTAGGGGGCAACCCATTGGTGGCTGGGGGGAACCTCTAGAGGTAGGGGGCAACCCATTAGTGGCTGGGGGGAACCTCTAGAGGTAGGGGGCAACCCATTGGTGGCTGGGGGGAACCTCTAGAGGTAGGTGGCAACCCATTGGTGGCTGGGGGGAACCTCTAGAGGCAGGGGGCAACCCATTGGTGGCTGGGGGGAACCTCTAGAGGTAGGGGGCAACCCATTGGTGGCTGGGGGGAACCTCTAGAGGTAGGGGGCAACCCATTGGTGGCTGGGGGGAACCTCTAGAGGTAGGGGGCAACCCATTAGTGGCTGGGGGGAACCTCTAGAGGTAGGGGGCAACCCATTGGTGGCTGGGGGGAACCTCTAGAGGTAGGTGGCAACCCATTGGTGGCTGGGGGGAACCTCTAGAGGCAGGGGGCAACCCATTAGTGGCTGGGGGGAACCTCTAGAGGTAGGGGGCAACCCATTAGTGGCTGGGGGGAACCTCTAGAGGTAGGGGGCAACCCATTGGTGGCTGGGGGGAACCTCTAGAGGTAGGGGGCAACCCATTGGTGGCTGGGGGGAACCTCTAGAGGTAGGGGGCAACCCATTGGTGGCTGGGGGGAACCTCTAGAGGTAGGGGGCAACCCATTGGTGGCTGGGGGGAACCTCTAGAGGTAGGTGGCAACCCATTGGTGGCTGGGGGGAACCTCTAGAGGTAGGTGGCAACCCATTAGTGGCTGGGGGGAACCTCTAGAGGTAGGGGGCAACCCATTGGTGGCTGGGGGGAACCTCTAGAGGTAGGGGGCAACCCATTAGTGGCTGGGGGGAACCTCTAGAGGTAGGTGGCAACCCATTGGTGGCTGGGGGGAACATCTAGAGGTAGGTGGCAACCCATTAGTGGCTGGGGGGAACCTCTAGAGGCAGGGGGCAACCCATTGGTGGCTGGGGGGAACCTCTAGAGGTAGGTGGCAACCCATTAGTGGCTGGGGGGAACCTCTAGAGGTAGGGGGCAACCTATTGGTGGCTGGGCGGAACCTCTAGAGGTAGGGGTAACCCATTGGTGGCTGGGGGGAACCTCTAGAGGCAGGGGGCAACCTATTTGTGGCTGGGGGGAACCCCTAGAGGCAGGGGGTAACCCATTTGTGGGTGGGGGGAACCCCGAGAGGTAGGGGGTAACCCATTGGTAGGTGGGGGGAACCCCTAGAGGCAGGGGGTAACCCGTTTGTGAGTGGGGGGAACCCCTAGAGGTAGGGGGTAACCCATTTGTGAGTGGGGGGAACCCCTAGAGGCAGGGGGTAACCCGTTTGTGGGTGGGGGGAACCCCTAGAGGCAGGGGGTAACCCGTTTGTGAGTGGGGGGAACCCCTAGAGGTAGGGGGTAACCCATTTGTGAGTGGGGGGAACCCCTAGAGGCAGGGGGTAACCCGTTTGTGAGTGGGGGGAACCCCTAGAGGCAGGGGGTAACCCGTTTGTGGGTGGGGGGAACCCCTAGAGGCAGGGGGTAACCAGTTTGTGAGTGGGGGGAACCCCTAGAGGTAGGGGGTAACCAGTTTGTGAGTGGGGGGAACCCCTAGAGGTAGGGGGTAACCCATTTGTGAGTGGGGGGAACCCCTAGAGGCAGGGGGTAACCAGTTTGTGAGTGGGGGGAACCCCTAGAGGTAGGGGGTAACCCATTTGTGGGTGGGGGGAACCCCTAGAGGCAGGGGGTAACCCGTTTGTGAGTGGGGGGAACCCCTAGAGGTAGGGGGTAACCCATTTGTGAGTGGGGGGAACCCCTAGAGGCAGGGGGTAACCCATTTGTGGCTGGGGGGAACCCCTAGAGGCAGGGGGTAACCCGTTTGTGAGTGGGGGGAACCCCTAGAGGCAGGGGGTAACCCGTTTGTGGGTGGGGGGAACCCCTAGAGGCAGGGGGTAACCAGTTTGTGAGTGGGGGGAACCCCTAGAGGTAGGGGGTAACCAGTTTGTGAGTGGGGGGAACCCCTAGAGGTAGGGGGTAACCCATTTGTGAGTGGGGGGAACCCCTAGAGGCAGGGGGTAACCAGTTTGTGAGTGGGGGGAACCCCTAGAGGTAGGGGGTAACCCATTTGTGGGTGGGGGGAACCCCTAGAGGCAGGGGGTAACCCGTTTGTGAGTGGGGGGAACCCCTAGAGGTAGGGGGTAACCCATTTGTGAGTGGGGGGAACCCCTAGAGGCAGGGGGTAACCCGTTTGTGGGTGGGGGGAACCCCTAGAGGCAGGGGGTAACCCGTTTGTGAGTGGGGGGAACCCCTAGAGGTAGGGGGTAACCCATTTGTGAGTGGGGGGAACCCCTAGAGGCAGGGGGTAACCCATTTGTGGCTGGGGGGAACCCCTAGAGGCAGGGGGTAACCCGTTTGTGAGTGGGGGGAACCCCTAGAGGCAGGGGGTAACCCGTTCGTGGGTGGGACCATTTGTGGTAAATTTACTGGGTTCTGGTGCCCACCGCCTCCCCTTTTGAGCGTTTGAAACAGCGTTTCCGGGACCCGGCACTGCTCGCAGTGGGCTCAAATGTCCAAAAACGACCCATTCTGAACCCCCCCAAAAAAAATGCGAGCACCTCCCCCTTGGCACGCCGGTCTTACGACAACCCTGCCTATTTCTGGTGCTCGGAAAAAACGGAAAAAAACGGAAAATCAGGGTGTCGATTTTGGGATTTTCCGTTTTTTCGTTTTCCGTTTTTTTTTCGTCGAATTTTGACCAAGTCGCAGCCAGCGCCCACAGGCGGAAAAAACGAAAAAAAAGGAAAAAACGGAAAAAAACCGAAAAAATCGACACCCCCCGTAGAAAAGCTTTGTTGCTGACACTTGTTTGTTTGTAATCCACACGCGGGGGAGGGGTGGGCTTTTCGGTGGGGGGCTGGGTGGGGTGTCCTTGGATTGCACCACCTGAGGACTGGTGCTCCAGTCGACATCATCGGAGGTTTTGCACTGCCAGTGCCCGCTGGATCGAAGAAGTGACAGAGTGGAAAAACAAAACGAGAAAGGTGAAGGGGGAGAGATGACAGAGGTTCGCGGGTAACAGATGCAGGGAAATCGCAAAGGCCAGAAGTGGTTGCCAATCCTTTGAAGGGAAGCCCTGCAGCTGCCCCTCAGGGTCTTCCCTCAAGGGAGAAGGGGAGAGGGGGCCAATAAATGTTGGCGTGCCTTCAAAGCGCAGAACACCCCACAGCCTGGCAGGGAGGCTGTGTTAAGTGTTCGCAGAAGGGACGCCATCCCCTCCCACCACACGGTAGCCTAGTCAGGTGTTGACCAGACCCTGGTTAATAAAGGGCCTGATCAGCGACGTGGTTGATGACCCGGGGGGGCAGGGAAAAATGGGCTGCAACTTCCCTGGTCAGGCCGCTGACTCGGCCACCGTGCGTACACACCATGACTCCCAAACAAACGTTTATTGCAGTATTTTTACGCACCCCCCCCCCTAGGGCTATGATGGGAAGGAAACGCGTTTCCATCGAAAAATCGAAAATAAGGAAACGGAAACGGAAACGTTTCCTTATTTTGAGGAAACGCCCCCTTTGCACTGGGAAAACAGGGGAAACAACACACGTTTACCACAGTCGCTTGGACTTCCCCTGGTCTGACAATGCGAGATGGCTCTGCAAGGTGCTAGACGTCTCCTGTCAGTCGCTGACTTCACACCCTGTGAAAAGCAGAACGAAGAGAACTGTTTGTTGACTGCTTCCACCTGAGGAACCCCTGGGTTTTCCCCCATATATCCCCCATATGGGGGAAATATGGGGGAACAGGACTTGAAAAACCCCCCATATTCCCCCCATATTTTCCCCATATTTTTGGCCTTCCCCATATGGGGGTACAAGTATGCCTAGGGAGGGGTATATGTGCGTGAGAAACCTGAATTTTTGACATACCGTTGACCTAAAACAAGCCGCCTTTTTGGCGTCGCCCAGCACTCGCACCACCCTCGACCACCGTCGACCACCGTCGCCCACCCTCGACCACTCGCGCCCACCCTCGCCCACACTCGCCCACCGTCGACCACTCTCGCCCACCCTCGCCCAAGTTGGCTGTTTTCTGGTGGGGTTAAACCGTTTGTACTGTACTTGGGCATTACCCTCTTGTGTCCCACCACTTCCTCCTGGACCAGCCACAGCCAATCAAAGTATACCCATCGAGCCCACCAAACCGCGGCAGCACTGGGTCTGGAGGCAGCGGTCGCAAGGTTTTGACGCAACGCAACCCTGCAGGATTTGGGCCCATATGGTGACCCCCAGTCAGTGGTGGAGACAGACACCCCATGGCCAAAATGACCCCACCACGATCCGCACGGATCCCAAACGTTCAAAAGAACGGGGTTTTGGAAAATCCGTGAGGGGGGTCCCGCTGGGTGGGTAGGTGGGGTGGGGTGTGGGCGTGCTGGCTGCCTCCCAGCCACCTTCACCCATGACCAGTCCCTGAACCAGACCCACGTTTCATGAGTGAAGCTTGGCTCGTACACCACCGAAATGACCCCACTGTGATCCGCACAAATTCCAAACGTTCAAAAGAAAGGGGTTTTGGAACACCCGTGGAGGGGGTCCCGCTGGGTGGGTGTGGCTGCCTCCCAGTCACATTCTCTTAGGACCAGCCCCTGAACCAGAGTCACATTTCATGGACGATGTTTGGCTCCTAGACCCACAAAATGACCCCACTACGATTCGCAAAAGTTCCAAACGTTCAAAAGAGCGGGGTTTTGGAATACCCGAGGAGGGGGTCCCGCTGGGTGGGCTGGTGTGCCTGCCTCCCAGTCACATCCTCCTGTGGGCCAACCTCCTATGACCAGACCCTGAACCAGACCCGCATTTCATGGGTGAAGCTTGACACCTCGACCTACAAAGTGACCCCACTACGATCCGCACAGATTCCAAATAGTCAAAAGAAAGGTGTTTCGGAACACCCGAGGAGGGGGTCCCGCTGATTTTGGGTCACTTTCAAAAAACTTGAAGAAATGGGTTTTTGACTGGCGGAGGCGCCTCCGGAGGTGCCTCCGACCTCCTCCGGAGGAGGCCATTTTTGCTCCTCCGGAGGCCCGAGAGCCTTGTGCTAAGTCAGTGACCTAAAACAAGCCGCCTTTTTGGCGTCGCCCAGCACGCGCACCACCCTCTACCACCCTCGACCACCGTCGACCACTCACGCCCACCCTCGCCCACAACTCGCCCACCGTCGCCCACACTCGCCCGCACTCGCCTGCACTCGCCCACTCACGCCCACCCTCGCCCAGAGGCGGCTTGTTTTAGGTCACATACCGTATACGTAAATATTTTGGAACGTAAATATTATGGAACGTAAATATTTTGGAACGCTGGTGGGTTGGCGTTCCAGATTTTTTTCGTTCCATAATATTTACAGGGCTTTCTGCGACTCGGGGACTTGGACCAGGTGATCGGACGGCATGCAGAGTCCCTGACGGGACCTACTCGTGCACTTTTCGCGCGATTCCTGACGCAAGCCGTCCTCACCACCGAGTCCCCAACTGGCCCTGTAAATATTTTGGAACGTAAATATTATGGAACGGACCGGCCAAAAATGGGCCCGTTCCATAATATTTACGTTCCATAATATTTACGTTCCATAATATTTACGTATACGGTATGCGAAAACGGCACCTAAGTCGACATCCAACCATACAAAGTGGTCCAAAACACCCCAGAAACACCTACAGGGCACTTTGGTGACCCCCAGTGCCCTCTGGGGGCCACTTATCTGTCATGCTCATTTTCCTGCCTAGGTTTGGTACCTGGCCTAGGTACCAGGCCTAGCCACCAACACTGATACAACGTATTGTACGGAATATGGTTGGCTCTTCGGTCAAACCATGTCCCATTTGATATCCCATGCACATGCGGGGGTATCCCGCGTGACCTGGTGATGATATCCTGCGGATTCCGACCCCCATATCCCGCAGAGATGGCCCTGTCTCCCGGGGGGGCATATGGCGGATGGTGGCAGGGATATCCCATTTTCATATATCCCGCTGGGTATCCCACATGTCCTGGTTGCATGCCTGTACTGACAATACTCCCGCAAGCAATCAGATGTTGCGGCCGACATAAGACTCAGAGACGCTGTGGACGATGACACCAATAATTAGAGATATGATTCCTGCCTCGAATGGAGCCTGGCCTAGGCAACTGGTGCAGTTGTGACACCAACAGAAAGAGCCACAGAGAAAGAGAGGGTGCTAGGTTGGTGCTGACTGAGTCTGAACTAGAAGAGGGCAGAGATGTGTGTCTTGTCAGCGGACTCTCGGACTAAGTGGGATGACGCCTGTGAGCGTTGTTTTGCCCAGAATAAAGGCTAATTGACGTACAAACAGGCCCACAGGAGATGGGCTGCAAGTTTGAGGGTCAAAAATATCCTTTCTCGGAAGAGAACGGGTCTGGTGGACCCTGCCCTCGATCCAGAATGCACCCCCCCACACCCCTCGGCATTGCCAGACACCAAAAACCCTGAAAATAGATGCCCAGTGTTCGCAAAAATCTGAACATCTCTCCCACAGGGACGGCCCAGGTACCAAACCTAGGCAGAAAATTTTGACGTCGCAAAAAAGCCTCTAGAGGTGCCATGAGGGGGTCTGGTGTGTCGGATAGGGGGTGATATCGGTGTTCTGGGGTGGTTGGTGGGGGTTTTGACGGCCGGTACGTCAAAAGAAGTCGATGTTCAAAAATGTGGTGTTTCTCACGCTTTTTAAAGGGCATATACCCCTCCCTAACCCCCCCCCCCCTCCCCCACCGGAACTGTCGGAAAGGATCACCCACACACTCACAGCTTGACGCATAATACACCCCCTCCACCCTTCCTGAATGTTTTGGTTTTCGATTCAAAAATTCGGAAGAATTTTATCGATGGGCGCCACCCCCTCCCACCACCACCACCACCCCACCCCGCCACCCCCCCCTCAGCCCCTGCACTCCCAACTCCGGGGCGGGAGGGGGTGACGCAAGAAGGGCCCACTCTGAGCCGGGCCTGGCACGCCACAACCTACAGGAGCCTTGACCGTGCGGACCGACCGAATCGCAGAACACGCCCTGGCCGGCCTCCGGAGGCTCGCGCTTCGCACAGGCCGGATCCACCCAGGCAGGTGGTGGTGCCGGTGGGCAGACCGCTGCGGCTGCTGCTGCTGCTGCTGCTGCTGCTGCCCCTCCTGGGGGCACCACCCACCACCCACAGCACCCCACACCCTGCCACCGCCACCCCGCTCCACAGGCAGCATCCCCCCTGCCAACACCGCATGCCCTGAGCAGGACGAAGCAGACCGAGGGGGCAGGGCAGAACCTGCAGCGCCTGCTGTCGGGGGCCTGCGCTCCGCTGCGCTTGAGTGGCACCTGCGGGGTCCACCGCCACCGCCACCGCCGCCCCTCCCAGAGGCGCCCCCTGTGGCGCGCGCCGCCTGAAGGGGAGCGGCGGCGGCGGCGGCTGCGCCCCCACCGGTCCTTGCCGGGAGATCCAAATCCAGCGCTGCACCAAAGCAGCCACGAGAGCTGCTCTGCGCACCGCTGCTCGAGCTGGGGCGGAGGCCGAACCCCCTGCTCCCACCACCGCCGCCCCCCCACACCGCTTCCCCAAAGGGGTCGGCCGGTCTGGGACGGGCTGACGGGATGCGGCGTAGAATCCTCCCGCGCCGCTCCACGAAGACGTCGTCCCATTGGGTCCCTGCAGCAGAGGCTGCGGCGGCGGTTTCGAGAATTCCGGAGCAGACCTTAGAGATGCTGGCAGCGGTGGGGCACGTGGGGTTGCTGTGGTGGTGCTGCTGCTGCTCGGCAGCCGGAAGCGGTGTAGACTCGAGAAGCTCGAGGGTGTCGTGCACCGAGACAAGCTGCTCGTATGCCTGCTTCACCCGGTGGAACTCCTCCCCTGCAGCAGCGGTGGCATCAGGCCCTGCATCTCCACAACGGTCGGGGTGTGTGTCACGGGCCCTCTGTCTGTAGGCCCGCTCGATCTCCCTCAGAGATGCCCCAAAGGGGACCCGGAGAATCCCGCACGCTTCCGCGGTGCACAGAGGCATCTAGACCGGGTGTGGGTTGGGGAGAATGGTGCTGGGTGGAACTGCGCCACGTCAGGTCATCAGCGGATCCATCAGGTGAAGCAGACGGGAGGAAGAAAGGGCCGTTATTGGTTAAAACAAAATCTGGTGAAAAGGGAGAGCGGGGGTGAGAATGAGAGAGATGGGGATGTGTGTGTCCTTGAATTGAGAATATGAGCAGGTTAAGTTTACGGGAATCGGGGAGGGGGGGTGGGGTTTGAAGAGAGATGTGTAAGTGAGTCTGAGGTCTGGTGGTGGGCGGTGGCAGTGGGGGTAGTGCAGAGGCAGTGCGCAAAAAAAAGAAGAAGAAATCGTACTCCTTTCGCTTAATATTAGACACCCTGTCCAGCAACTGTGGGAGAACAGTTCCGGACTACTTTTTGTTGAGCGCATGGGTGTGCAAGGACCGGCGAAGGTCGGGTGGGTTCAGCACGCAGAGGAGGAGTGAGGGCGGAGGGGGGGACTGGAGAAGCGAGCATCCTTGCGCAGCAGGTTGAGTAGCAGCTAACGCGGCGGTTTGGCTTTGCGGCTTTGCACCTTGGGTTGTGATTCCGGCTCTGCCCCGATACTGTGTTCGCGTGGGGTGGCGAACAGAACAGAACAACACAACACAACACAACAAAAACAACCAGGGCAGGCAGATGGCATGCATGCCCTGGGGTTGTGGGGACAGAGCACTGTAGACACCGGCCCTGCCAACACACAGCGGGCTATCATTCTTGCAATGATATTTTGTCTGTGCCGCTGTATATGTGTTGTGCTGAACTGGATGCGTGCGGTGCTGTGCGGTGATCCCATCCATCCTCAATGCAGCTGTGACGCATCACTGCAAGCAAAAGGGAGATGCAAGGGGATACGGTGGGGAAGAGGGGAGAGTGAAGGAAGAGACAAGCGAATTCATTAAGGGGGAGGGAGATGCAATCATGTCAGCCGTTCCATCAACCACTCGCTGTGTGTGCCTGCCGCTCCACAGTCGCGGGGAATGTGAAACGAGAAGGGCGGCAGCCAGAGAGTTGGCAGGAATGGGCAGCATTGCAAACAGCACCGAACAACAAAGCCAAGAGAAAAGCAAGGCGGGATCAGGGGGATGGTCACAACATCAAAGAAACACAAGAAAGCCGGCCTTCCTTCGAAGACTGGCGGCACCTCCCTCGTGAAGAGAGGGAGAGCAGGGACGTGATGAGCATGTGCGCATGGGCATGCCTGTGTGATGTCGACCTTTTGGAGTGAAAGTGGAGTAAAACCTGACACACGGGACCTGTACAGTCTGTGCCGTACCTTTTGGAAGAAGAGTGCTGACCGCGCTTGTTGACTGTCACTGTGGCGCACCACCACCCGAGCATGGCGGGTGGCTGGCAAAGAAACAATCATCCAGCTCCAGCCGCACAACAGCACGCTCCGCGTGTGTGAGGTTGTATCAGGAACAACGGCATTCGATGCGCTCTACATTACTGCTAAAAGATGAAATCTACATCCGAATGGTGTGTGTTTGTCCCGGACACACAAACACAAACAAGAAACTTGGGCTCAGGCTGTCACAATAAAAATGTTGTGCAATATTGAGTCGCCACTACTTCCGCTTGGCTTCTTCTGAGAGAGGGGGGATTGATCGTCGAGAGTGAATGGAAAAGTAAATCTCCCAGCACCTTCTTGCAATGTTAGTCCTTTTTGTAGTCGAGAGAGGGGGGATTCATCCTTGTTCGGCACACAATGATTGCCAATGCGCAGATTAGCACAGGCACCGCAACCACCCAGCACCTGTTTAGCTTAGCCTGAGGGGAAGGGATGTTGGGATAGCCTCGCATCCTGAGACCGCAGTCTGGGAGAGGGATGCAAGCATAGGGCCACCTGCATTGGTGCAGGTGCGGCCCTCCTATCAACACCCACCCCCCCTCACCAGCAACGCCGCAGGGCGGCAAAGGCACACGCCATTCAGTGTTGAATGTGGGTGAGAGTGACTGGTGCTGCTGGGGTTCGCGGAGTGAGTGGCATGCCTGATGCATATACTGCTGCAGCAAGCGGTAAGTGTGCCTTGCTTGGAGGGGAGGGGGGGTGGGAGACCACGCCTTCTTGGTTCCTTGGGGCAGGAAGGGCTAGTTGGAGGGATCAAATTCAAGGCAAAGGTATTAAGGTAAAGGTGAAGATGTGGGCGAAACAAACGGGGTTTTCGCGGATCGTGCAAACACCCCCACCCTCCACCGCCCCCGGCACGCCTCTTGCCAGCTGCGGATGGTGGTGTGTATATGCATGATCTGCATCGCACTGGTATAACACAACTCTCGAAAAGGTAAAAAACTCACACAACTCTCGAAAAGGTAAAAAAGACAAGTAAGTGGATGTGGGTTGAAACTCATTCTCGCTATTACTACTGACCTGGCATCCTTCTCACATCATTGATGTTGATGGAGGGGAGGGGCGTGTGGTCGGCGAGGGAGGACCACAGCAGACAGATTCCTCGCAGGCTGTGGCTGTGATGCGTGCTGCTGTGTTGTGTGTTGTGGCACAGACCCTTCTCTAGGTCTCGTCCTCTCACAGCTTCGGGATCTTGCCCCCCCACCCCGCCTTCATGAGACGCCTGAACTCCTCGTAGATCGCGTCCTTGAAGGCGGAGTAGGACAGCGACACGCGGAAGCTGTACGCCACACGGCTCCCGACAATGGTCATGTCGACAGAGAACCCGACGGCGACCGCCCCGTTCGTCAGGGTGTTGGTGAAGGTCAGCGAGTGGATGCGCAGCGCGTTCTTCAGGGCCCCGCCCACAGCACGTGCAATGTCGTCGAAGGCGCCCACTACGGCCTTGGCCGCGTTCACCGTCGCCTGCACGGCAGTCACCGTCCCCTTCGCCGCAGTCACGGTCCCCTGCGCCACCGTGACAGCACCCTCCACAGTCTTCTGCGCCGCCGTGAGGGTGGCGGAGGCAATCTCGAGAGCCGCCTTCACCACCCCGTACTCCGTCCAGCAGATTGCAACAGCCCCGCACGTCCAGAACTGCCTCTTGCACCGGTCCTCCTTCGACCTGCACGAGCTGCGCTTGCTGTCCGCGTCCCTCGACAGCCTGTCGACCGACCCCTTCGCCCCGCCGATCTCGCTCGTCGCGTCGTCCTTCGCCTTCTCCAGGTCCCGGTTGGCTGCGTCCAGATCCGCCTTCGCGCTGTTCAGGTCCCGGTTCGCGGCGTCCAGGTCGCGGTCCGCGTCCGCCTTCAGGTCGTACAGGAACTGCGTCGCCGCCGTCACGGCGCGGGCAAGGATGTCGGCCTGGATGGTCCCGGTGATGGTGTTCTTGAACCCGCTCTGCCCCGGGCGCCCCTGCGTGTCCAGCGTCACCGCCGCGGACAGCCCCGACCCGATGTCGTACGCAAACCGCCCCGACACCTTGCTGTCCGACATCTCCAGCAGCAGCGTCACAGTGCGCCCCAGGATCTCCGCACGCCCGTCGACCTTGAGGTACTGGCTCGAGGGGGTGAGCGCCATCGAGAAGGACGGACCCGACCTCCCGTCTGCGCTCGTGATCTGGATGACGGACCAGTCGATCTTGTCCGCGACAAATGAGGCCTCCATCCCACCCGACGACACGCTGAAGGTGGCCTCGACGATGCGCACCACCCCCCACAGCTCCAGGTTCCGCACGTCGATGTGGATCCCCGCCGGGATGGTCGCGCTCACGTCCGCGATCTGGATCACCACGGGGTTGACCGGGTCCGGGTTGAAGGAGGCGCTGAACCTCTCAAGCGACATGTCCGCAACCACCCCGCCCACGGGGCCCAGGCACGAGCTGCACTCCGCGATGTCGGTGATGATGCGCTTGAAGTCGAGATTCAGGACCTCCCCCTGGAACGCTGTCTTCGTGAAGTCCTGCAGGTCTGCCCCGAGCGCCACCGTCCCCGTCACACCCGCGATCTGCATCCCACCGATCAGCGCAAACTGCGACGGCAGCAGCGCGGGGGTGATGGTCATCTTCACCCCCAGCGGGAACAGCACCTTCACCCCCGGGATCCCGAACGGCTTGCTCCACGGCTGCGGGGAGTCGACCGACAGTGCCACCGTCAGTGACCCCGTCGCCGACAGGCTGATGAACCCCGCCGTCGTGAAGGTCTGCACGTTGCCCCCGGACCCGACGGTAAAGTCGAGCACCACGTTGAACCCGAACTCCGGCGGGCCCGTCTTCAGCACAAACGCCAGCGCCACCTCCTTCAGCAGCACCTTGGGGGACCCGAGCGGGATGTTGCCCGCAAGCAGCACAAACACGTTCATCTGCGTTGCCGACTTGATGTCCGCCACCACCGTCAGCCCGGCGGCGCCGCTCCCGCTCCCGCCCCCCTCGGCAGACGTGATCTGCGACTTCAGCGACGAGGGGGCAATCGCCTTCACCGACTGCATCACCCCGCTGTCCGCCCCGAGGAACGCGGCCAGCGAGAAGCCCTGGCGCAGCTCCACCCCCTGGATCGTCATCGCCGCCTTCGCCACGGAGAACCGCACGTACGTTGGCGCCAGCTGCTTCAGCACGTTCCCGACCACCGCAGGCATCCCTGCAGGGGATGACACGGACGCCCCCGACGCCGTGAAGGCCATCCCGTAGTTCCAGGCAGACCCAGACTTCGCAACACCCACCGCCACGTCGAAGGCGAGCCCGAAGGCATTCCCGGTCGCCGTGAGCGACAGCGACCCGCCGAACGACACCTCAAGCCCCACATTCCCGAGCGGCAGCGCCTCCAGCCCGTCGAACAGCCCAGACGCCCCTGCGCCCAGCGAGCTCGCGAATGCCGACCCGCTGCCCTGCCATGCCGACGCAAACCCCCCAGGGCTGACCGCCTTGCCCGGCAGGAGCCCGTCACGCAGCGTGATGTCCGCCGCCTTCAGCGGCAGCGGGATGGACAGGTCCAGCTCGTAGTCCCCAAGGAAGGGCCCCTTGATCGACACCGTCTTCTTCCCAGCCGCATCGGAGGACACCTGCACCGTGGGGGACGGCAGGGTGATGGACTTCCCGAAGAACGGGATCTTCAGCTCCGACAGCTGCCCGCTCACCGTCCACTCCTCCGTCGACCCCTGCCCGCACGGCTTCGAGAAGGACACCTCCAGCTCCACCGCAGGGATGCTGTACGGCAGGTTCGTCAGCGACACCATACCCGTCCCCTTGCAGTCCGTCCCGACCGTCGCCGACACCAGCACCTTGTCCGCGTCGGTGTACGTCAGCGTCGCCTCGACCGACGACTCGCTCCCTGTCGTCACCGCAATCTCCGCAGACAGCCCCGCCGACGTCGTTGCCGTGATGGTTCCGGTCCACTTCCGCGAGCTCAGCGTCTCGTCCCCGCTCCCGGTTGCCGCAAGGGCCACAGCCATCCCGGCGAAGCGCGTCCCCGCAGGCCCGTTCCAGGACCCGGCGACAGACCCTGCCAGCTCCATCGCCCCCGTGCACTTGTGGTACACCACCTCTGCGTTGAACACCAGGTCGTCTGCCCCTTTGAGGCGCAGCGTCGCCGTCCCGCTCCCCGTCGACGGGGTGTCGCAGCTGTTGACGTACTCAAGCCCGAAGGTGGGCGACAGCAGCCCGTTGCTCGTCATGAACAGGCTGGACAGCGACACCGTCTGCAGCTTCCCTCCGGCAAATGCCACAGATGCCTGCGACGACCCCCCGAACAGATTCGCCGATGCCGCCAGCGTCCCCTCCCACACAAGCCCCGGACCTGTGCTGCTGGGCACCTTCCCCGTCAGCTCCACCACCGCGGACGACAGCGTCAGCGCCTCGAACCCGACCTGCTGCGCCGTCCCAGTCACTGCGAACTTCACCGCCCCGGCCGCCGTGGCACACTTGTCGTAGTTCAGCGACGCGGTGAAGACGTGCGACGTTGCCGTCAGCATAAGCTCCCCGTCCCCCGTCACAGTGGCGCACCCGCCGGTCCCGGCCGCAACCTCCACCTGCCCCTCAAAGGCCACCCCGTTCCCGGATACCGCCACCGTCCCGCCCAGGGACGAGAACTTGTTGTCCGCGATGTCCGCCCGCAGCATCACCGTGCTCCCCTCCAGCGTGCTCGCCCCCTCGAACGACCCGGTCCACGCCACCGACGCGTCCTGCCCCTGCAGCCGCCCCTGCAGCGCCACGCGCACGTCCGACAAGGTGAACCCGCTCGCCTCGAACGACGCCAGCTGCCCCTCCACATCCCACAGCGGCAGGCCCGCGTTGTCCGACGTGTACGTGCTGACGTGCGTCACCTGCGCCGCGAAAGTCGGCAGCGACGACTCCGCGTCCGCCCCCGCGAAGGCCAGCGACCCGCTCCCGGCCATCACACCGTCGGCCACGCTCAGCGACACCCCGCCGCTCACGGGCCCGATCGCCACCGCCCCCTGCACCTCGAACGACGTGATCTTCCCCGCCGCACCGTCGAACGCGATGGCTGCCGACGCGCTGTTCCCTGTGCCCAGCTCCACCGTCCCGCGGATGCTGCCAGCCCACGATACCGCCCCGTTGGCAGCCACGGACGACCCCAGCTCCAGGTGCACGTCCTTGACCGACACGCCCGACACCTCAAGAACGTCTGCGGACACCACCGTGATATCCCACTCCGCGGTCTTCCCGTCGGCCCCGCACCCGTCCTTCTGCGCGATTGTCCCCGCCGCGCTCAGCCCCGCGCTCGGCACCGACACCGTCACCGCCCCCGCGTTGGCCGACGTGCACCCCCCGGCCCCGGACGCGTACGCCACCGTCCCGGCCACGCTGAAGGCAGGCTTCGTCACCGCAACCTGCACCTCCAGCTCCGTGGCGCTGAACTGCGGCGACACGGCCGACTCCACCGTCGTGTCGAACACCGCCGCCGACGCGGACAGCGACCCGCCCCAGGCCACCAGCCCGGCCCCCGCGTACGCCGCAGTCACCTCCACCGACAGCCCGCCCAGAGACAGCCCGTTCACGGACACGGGCACCGCGGTCCCTGCCGCCACACGCACAAAGGGCGCCGCCCCGTCCCCGCCCCCTGCCACAAACGCGCACACGTCCACCGTGGCCGCACTCACCTGCAGGGCTGCGCTCACCCCAGGGATGGACAGCTGCGGCAGCACCGACAGGGTGTTGAAGGGGCACGACGTCACCGCCCCCACGATGCTCTCGTCGAAGAAGGGCAGCCCCGCCTCCGTGTACGTCAGCCGCGACGGCAGGTCCAGGTCCACGTCCACACCCACCGCCCCCGAAAGGTCCTCAATGTCGACGTACAGCGTCGTCGACAGCGCCGCCCCCGCCGACGCCGCCTTCCCGACAACAAACCCGATCTGCAGGCCGGATGCAGCCGACGACCCGACCTTCCCCCCCACAAGCGTCCCCGACCACTCCACGCTGAGGCTGCCCGCGGCACCGCCCTGTGCCTGGGCCACCGTCAGCTCCACCGCCAGCAGCATCCCTTCCAGCGGCAGGTTGGCCGCCAGCTGCACCACCGACGCCGTGGACGACAGCTCCAGCGTCGCCACCCCGCCGGAGCACACCATCGTCCCCTCCGTCGACGGGGACGTCACAAACGGCGTCTTCCCGGCCAGCCTGCCCGACAGGGCGATCCCGCCGCTCGCCCCCACTGCAGACCCGCCCTCCACACACGCGCGGATGCTGGCCTCCAACGCGGCATCCACCGTCACGCACACCTCGGCATCACCGCCCGAGCACACCAGAGGCGTCCCTGCCCCCGCCCCTGCCGCTACCGCTGCGAAGAGCAGCGCCAGCGCAGCCGTGCCTGCACCCCGCATTGTGCCTGTGCCTGTTTGTGCTGCTTCCTCTGTCCTGTCCCTTGTGTGTACACAAGTGCGCCGACGTGACAAGTTCTGCAGTGCGGTGATGTGATATGGTGTGGGGTGGGAGTCTTCGGTCGGACATAAGACACAAAACATCAATATCAAAAAACGCGTCTCGTGGGAGATGGGGGGGGAACTCAGCCACCGCTTTTCCGTTGCATTAGGCACCGTTCAGTGCAAAAGCTGACGTACGGAGGGGCGAAGGCAGGGAGCAAAACTCCACTCGTTGGCCTGATGAAGGGTGGTGTTTGTTCCGTTCGCCCCCCTTCCAACCTTGCAAGGAAACAGCTGTTGCAAATGGGAGAAAAACAAGCACGCACAGGGAAGTCGTCTTCTCGAGTCCTCCCTTGACTCCCTCGTCGCACCGAAGGTGCTTGCAACAAATTAACTGAATGGCACTAAAGTGAGCTGGAGGGAGTGTAAAGTGACCCGCGGGGAGTGTAAAGTACTTTACACTCCCCGCCCTGCACTTTACACTCCCTGCCCAAAGTGTCGCTTGTTTTTACGCACGTACGAAACTTTACGCGGGTAAAAAAAGGACAAAAAATCGCGATGCGCGTAAAGAAAGTGACCTAAAACAAGCCGCCTTTTTGGCGTCGCCCAGCACTCGCACCACCCTCGACCACCGTCGACCACCCTCGCCCACCGTCGCCCACCCTCGACCACCGTCGACCACTCGCGCCCACACTCGCCCACCCTCGCCCACCGTCGACCACCGTCGCCCACCCTCGACCACCGTCGACCACTCGCGCCCACCCTCGTCCACCCTCGCCCAAGTTGGCTGTTTTCTGGTGGGGTTTGTACTGTACTTGGGCATTATACCCTCTTGTGTCCCACCACTTCCTCCTGGACCAGCCACAGCCAATCAAAGTATACCCATCGAGCCCACCAAACCGCGGCAGCACTGGGTCTGGAGGCAGCGGTCGCAAGGTTTTGACGCAACGCAACCCTGCAGGATTTGGGCCCATATGGTGACCCCCAGTCAGTGGTGGAGACAGACACCCCATGGCCAAAATGACCCCACCACGATCCGCACGGATCCCAAACGTTCAAAAGAACGGGGTTTTGGAAAATCCGTGAGGGGGGTCCCGCTGGGTGGGTAGGTGGGGTGGGGTGTGGGCGTGCTGGCTGCCTCCCAGCCACCTTCACCCATGACCAGTCCCTGAACCAGACCCACGTTTCATGAGTGAAGCTTGGCTCGTACACCACCGAAATGACCCCACTGTGATCCGCACAAATTCCAAACGTTCAAAAGAAAGGGGTTTTGGAACACCCGTGGAGGGGGTCCCGCTGGGTGGGTGTGGCTGCCTCCCAGTCACATTCTCTTAGGACCAGCCCCTGAACCAGAGTCACATTTCATGGACGATGTTTGGCTCCTAGACCCACAAAATGACCCCACTACGATTCGCAAAAGTTCCAAACGTTCAAAAGAACGGGGTTTTGGAATACCCGAGGAAGGGGTCCCGCTGGGTGGGCTGGTGTGCCTGCCTCCCAGTCACATCCTCCTGTGGGCCAACCTCCTATGACCAGACCCTGAACCAGACCCGCATTTCATGGGTGAAGCTTGACACCTCGACCTACAAAGTGACCCCACTACGATCCGCACAGATTCCAAATAGTCAAAAGAAAGGTGTTTCGGAACACCCGAGGAGGGGGTCCCGCTGATTTTGGGCAGTGATCTGAGTAGGTACCGTACCAGGTACTACCCCCCGGTACCCCCCGGGACTTCGAAAATCCAGACTTGGGTCCCAGCCCAAATTTTTTCAGAAATTAGGAATTTCCGGATCAATTCCGGCCAGTAGTGTGGTCATTTTGCTCTGGGAGATGACTTTGGTTGGTCGCAAATTTTTTTTGACCTCACGTCCGAAGTACCCCCCCTCCATTTTTCATTTTGGGCTGGTCCACATTTCCTAAGGAAAATCGGGAAAAATTGATTGGCCAAAAACTCATCTCCCAGAGCAAAGTGACCCCACCACAGCTCTGAAAAACGCCGGAAATGCAAATTTCGCGAAACTGAAAACGACCATTTTGGGGGTACCAGGGGGTACTACCCCCCGGTACCTGGTACGGTACCTACTCAGATCACTGTTTTGGGTCACTTTCAAAAAACTTGAAGAAATGGGTTTTTGGCTGGCAGAGGCGCCTCCGGAGGTGCCTCCGGAGGCGCCTCCGACCTCCTCCGGAGGCCCGAGAGCCTTGTGCTAGTCAGTGACCTAAAACAAGCCGCCTTTTTGGCGTCGCCCAGCACGCGCACCACCCTCGACCACTCACGCCCACCCTCGCCCACCGTCGCCCACACTCGCCCACCCTAGCCCACCCTCGTCCACCCTCGCCCACCTTCGCCCACCCTCGCCCAGAGGCGGCTTGTTTTAGGTCAGAAAGTATGTATTCAGGAGGGAAATCGATAGGAGTGGTGACAATGGCCCATACACCACGGGGACTTTTCGGGCTTCAGCCTGGTGCTCACAACTTGTGTCCGTGGGCATCAGCCACGAGAGGGGCGATGAAGCTCCAAATCAAGCTCTGAACGAGGGCATCAGGTGGCCCGTAGCAGCTGGCAGGGATGACGGCGCGTGGCGTGGTGGGGGTCGTCCACTCCAGCCGAAGCCCTGCATCGAGGACAGCCTGAAAGTAGTGCACCTCGATGGCGTGCCACCCCTGCGTCAGCACCAGCGCGACCTTCCGCGTCGTTGTCTGCAGCAGTGTGACCTTCCGCGACACGGTAGGGGAGGGGCGCACCCCACCATTGTCGATCACCTGCTTCCCGTCCAGCATCAGCCGCGACCCGTCGTCGGACGTCACATAGAATGTGTGTGCCCCCGCAGTGGCCACCCACAAACTGCCGTGGATGCGCATCCCAAATTTCTTAGTGAGCGGCACACCCCCCACCTCGATGGCGGAGAAGTCTGCTTTCTGAAAGGACACCGTCTGCACATCCATCACCAGGTCGGGGGTCAGGAGGTGGAACTGCGGAAAGTCCACGAGCGCCACATCCACATCCTGCGGCCGCACAAACACATCCGCGACAAGCGCCGGCGCCGGCGGGTCTGGAGTCACAGGTGGCCCGTAGCTGTTGGCAGGGATCATGGCGCGTGGCGTGGTGGGGGTCGTCCACTCCAGCCGAAGCCCTGCATCGAGGGCACCCTGAAAGTAGTGCACCTCGATGGCGTGCCACCCCCTTGTCATCTGCAGCGTGACCTTTGCGACACGGTAGAGTGCACCCCACCATTGTCGATCTCCTGGTTCCCGTCCAACATCAGGAGCGACCCGTCGTCGGACGTCAGGTAGAAGATGTGTGACCCCGCAGTGGCCACCCACAAGCTGCCACGGATGCGCATCCCGAATTTCTCAGTGAGCGACCTTTATGGTGGCCAAGTCTGCTTCCTGAAAGGACATCGTCTCCACACCAATCTCCAGGTCGGGGGTCAGGAGGTGGAACTGCGGGAAGTCCACAAGCGCCACATCCACATCCTGCGGCCGCACAAACACCTCCGCGACAAGCGTCTGCCCGGGCAGGGCGCCGTATGCAGTGGTGGCAGCGGCTAGCAGCGCACATGCCGCAAGAAGGCTTCGCGGGACCATTGCTCTTGAGAGAGCTGTGTCACCTGAAAAGCCTGTGCGTGGCACGTGCTGTGCGTGTTTGATTTGAAACCAGTTTTAAGGCGGAGTCTGTCTAGCGCGACCTTTCTCGTCAGAAGCACCTCCTGTGTGTGTGAGGACTCTTGGTGGTTGGGGTGGGCAGGGTCCAGATGCGGTGTGGTGTGGGCAGGGGGACATCGGTTGCTTTGTTGCGTGTTCAGTGTTCGCTGTTCGTGGCTTGATACGTTTTGGCAGCAGGGCTGCACGCGAGTGAGGCTAGTGCGAAGGTAGGGCATGCGGGAATCTCACCCCGCAGAAGAGAAGTTGGTGTTGATGGGCAGAAACAGGGCAAGGCAGATGACGTGTGGCGCATGTGCACCGCATGTGCACAGGCACAGGCACGCATGCACACACCACAGAGCCACAGGCACATGCCAGCAGTGAGGAAGGCGCACAGCGCCGTGGAACAACGGTTGGATACACGCAGTGCCAACCACCAGCTGCTGCCAAGGACAAGGTAAGACAAGCGCAGCTGGCACAGACACTACCGTGCACAGGCAAGAGGACGGGGCTAGGGTTCGTGTGTGCCGCACCACACAAGGCTGGTTGTGCCCTGCATGGAGACGGCACACACATGCACATGGATAGATCCCGCGCATGCACACACACATGGGTGTTTGTGTGTGTCGGACAAAGTTGTGTTCGTTGCATCGTGTCGATGCTGTGTGGTCGCTGATAACGACGCCACCAAGAGAGAGGGGAATGGTATGTCAGAGCTCAGATGTGATGCGTTGTGCAGACCACGCAGATGATGAGGCATGCACGCACGGCACACGACGAGGCTGCCTGCACCGTAGACACACGTGCATGCAATGGGCGCAAGACCACGCACTCACAGCTTCTTCACCGTCATCTTGTCGATCTTCCCAGTTGCGTTGAAGTGGATGGTGTGCTGCACGGACATGTTGAAGACAAGCACCTCTGCCGTCACTTTGCGCGACACCACCCCAGGCTTCACCACCTTGAACGGCTCCTCCTTGATGATCTTCATCCCGTCCTTGTCCTGCTCCTTCCACTTCTTCAGGATCTTCGCCTTCCCCTTGAAGGTGTCCGACCCGAACATCGCAGGCGTCTCCATCACCGTGGTCTCCAGGTAGAGGGTGGCAAGCTGTGATTTTTCCAGCCGTTTCTCACAAACTTTTTTCTGGGCAAAAATATTGGTGCATTTTTCTCCCGTTTTGGGGCCCCACCACCCCCGGAACACCTCCGACTCTGCCAAAAACCGGGTTTTCACCCGAAAATGCGGCCCGCCGAGGTGGCCGACAGGAATGCAACCGAACACACGACTCCGGAATCACACCCACATGACGAGCGGATGCGAGGAGGGCCCACCACATGGAATTCACGCCCGAATGGGGCCTTGCCAGGGCTTCCCTGTCAGAAGGACCTCCATGGAACCTGCTCTCTGTATGCTGGGGGTCACATTGGTCTGTGTGTGTGGCCACTGGGGTGGGGTGGCTGGCAATGCGGAGTTCAGATGATCACGGCTTCGGGTGGGGGATTGGGGCAGGTTGGGCAGGGTCCACAGGCTGCAGATGACTCACCGATCTTGCTCTGTCATTCGCATCCTGCCAGAATCAATTAGGGAATGAAGGACAAGCTTGGAACTCACACAAAAAGGGATGCTGAATACGCAGCACATGTACACACACAGGAGCAAAGAACCCTTGGCTGCCACAAGACAGGCACTCAGGAATAATGACAGGAATTGGCAGACTGTCTTCATCCCGGAAGGAAGTCTGCAACCTGGACCCCAAACGGACAGGCATGGAGAGACAAGGGCGCACGGACAAGCAGAAGGGAGCGAAGGAGTGCTTCGCGGTGAGTCTGCATGCCACGGGTGATACCGCGGCCGAAGCCATCGCGCGCACCTCCAACACAAAAATGCCTCTGGCAGCGCCGAGACACAGCGCCGATGCGCGTCGGTGCACACCACTGCGTCGAAGAGCGATGCCGCCCCAAACATACCGCAGCCGCTCACCCCAGGTGTCGCCGCGGCTCCCCTGAATCCGCACCCAATCCAGCAGGTCTGCACGTCGCACAGCCAATCACCCACTGACACCCAGCGCAAAAAACGTGCATACCAACGCTCCGACCACACACCACAACACCACACCCGACGCGCTACACCTCCGCGACTTCGGCTCGCAACATGGTCCCACTCACGACCCGCACACAGGACGTGGCGTTGGTTCCCACCCCCTTGTCCTCCACCCGCTGCCAAAACCAATCTGCAAAAGACCCCGCTCCCGCCCAGTCGAGCGGGAACTGCCAGGAGACCCCGGAAGTGCACGACGACCACACGCATCGCGTCGACCAGTACAGCAAGGCGTCTAGATCATGCGACGACGGAAGGGCGAGCGGGAGCGTCCGGGTGATGCAGCCGTCAACCCTTAGCTTGACCGGGAACCGGCCGGAGGTCGGCGATCAGCCGAGCAGGGGGTTCTGATAGACGAGAGTGAATGGAAAAGCAAGTCTCCCAGCACCATCTTGCAAATTCCCGACCAGACAGGGGCGCAGGGGGGTGCGGGCGGCATAACAAGGAGTTTTGTTGCTGTTGTCAGACGAAGTGGTGGCTGATGCCACGTGCAGTGCTTCGCCAGTTCGCTTTTTGTGCTGGTGAGACACAGCCGCGTGACTCATACATACCCATTGTGACACTCTCATAGGGTGCAACACATCCGCGTGACTCATACAGACCCATTGTGACACTCTCATAGGGTGAGACACAAGCGCGTGACTCCCGGACACCCATTTCTGCACTCTCGTGGGGTCGGACATAGCCGCGTGACTCCCGGATACCCATTTCAGCACTCTCGTGGGGTCAGACATAGCCGCGTGACTCCCGGACACCCATTTCAGCACTCTCATGGGGTCGGACACAGCCGCGTGACTCCCGGACACCCATTTCAGCACTCTCATGGGGTCAGACATAGCCGCGTGACTCCCGGACACCCATTTCAGCACTCTCATGGGGTCAGACATAGCTGCGTGACTCCCGGATACCCATTTCAGCACTCTCATGGGGTCAGACATAGCCGCGTGACTCCCGGACACCCATTTCAGCACTCTCATGGGGTCAGACATAGCCGCGTGACTCCCGGACACCCATTTCAGCACTCTCATGGGGTCGGACATAGCCGCGTGACTCCCGGATACCCATTTCAGCACTCTCATGGGGTCAGACATAGCTGCGTGACTCCCGGATACCCATTTCAGCACTCTCATGGGGTCGGACATAGCCGCGTGACTCCCGGATACCCATTTCAGCACTCTCATGGGGTCAGACATAGCCGCGTAACTCCCGGATACCCATTTCAGCACTCTCGTGGGGTCAGACATAGCCGCGTGACTCCCGGACACCCATTTCAGCACTCTCATGGGGTCGGACACAGCCGCGTGACTCCCGGACACCCATTTCAGCGCTCTCGTGGGGACGGACATAGCCGCGTGACTCCCGGACACCCATTTCAGCGCTCTCGTGGGGTCGGACATAGCCGCGTGACTCCCGGATACCCATTTCAGCACTCTCGTGGGGTCGGACATAGCCGCGTGACTCCCGGATCCCCACTTCTGCACTTCCCTGGGGTCAGACACTGCCGTGCAGGTCCCGGACACCATATTCAGCACTTCCCTGGGGTCAGACACTGCCGCCTGGGTCCGGGACACCATTTTCAGCACTTCCCTGGGGTCAGACACTGCCGCCTGGGTCCCGGACACCCATTTCAGCACTTCCCTGGGGTCAGACACTGCCGCCCGGGTCCCGGACACCATTTTCAGCACTTCCCCGGGGTCAGACACTGCCGCCTGGGTCCCGGACACCATTTTCAGCACTTCCCTGGGGTCAGACACTGCCGCCTGGGTCCCGGACACCCATTTCAGCACTTCCCTGGGGTCAGACACTGCCGCCCGGGTCCCTACTACCACAGGAGTATCTAGCCGTCGGCTTTTCGTCCTGCCCAACACCACACCTTCAGGAGGCGTGCACTCCAACACTCTTAACAATGGAGGCATGCCCCTCACCACTCAGCTGCTGATGAGAGGTGGACCACACGTCAAGGACGTGCCAGGTACTAACTACTCACCAGGAGCTGCCCTGCCTTGGGAGCAGAGAATGGGGTTTAACATGCAGTAACCCCTCCAGACAGTGCAGATGCGGTGTGTCTGGAGGGTCCCAGAACCCTGAGAAAACCCCCCTCTATAGGCCCTGAGGCCCCCCCAGGCCATTTTTCAGCAGCAAATTGAAAATTTTGTGCCCCAAAATTTCGTCCAAAAATCAGTTTTTTCTGGGTGTGGGTGTGCCTGGGGCCGGAAAAATGGTGTTTTGGGCGAAATTTTGGGGGAAAAAATTTCGATTCTTTTTCCGAAAATGGTAAAGCCCGCAGCCAGGGGGGAACGGTTTTTTCGTATCCGATTGCGCGTTTAAATTATACAAACGGGCAGCCTTTAATTCCGGGTACTTCCGGATACTCAGGAAATATTCCGTAGAGTGATTTCTGCTATGGGTTCGTGGCCTTGTATGCGCAGAGATTTTTGCCGCAACCGCTCCCTCGAAACTTGCCACCCTCTAAGTCTCCAGGACGAACCGCTCCACCGCCTCTGCGCTCTTCTTCTGCTTCCGCAGCTCCACAAGCTGCGTGGCGAGCTCCACGACGTCGAATGTGGACATGGTGCGTGTGGGTGTCGGTGTCGGGTGACGGTGAGAAGGCTGGTGGCTGTGGTTCCAATTGGTGTGGAAAGCTGTGTTGTGCGGGTGGGGTGGTTGCGGGTGTTTTTTTTTTTTTCATGTCGCTCCCGTTGGTCACTTCGCTGCTTTGAGTCAGCCACGTGGCGGAAGCCGGACCGCAGGGAGGGGCGTTGCGCCCGTTGACGCCTCTCACTCCTCATGTGCCTTGAGTAGCTGCCAGGTGGGTCTGCTTTGAGGCGGGGAATCGCGTCAGGCCAAACAGCCACTGCGAGGACGTCTCCCCTAAAAGAAAAGAAAGAATGTGGGAAGGGGACGGGGGTGGGATGGGTGGGCAGCGCAAGCCGGAAGGAGCGCCTCCCATGGGGCGGAAGCTCACCCGACAGCATAAAATGCTGCGAAAACAACAAAAAAAGGGAAAATAAACCACGCACACCACAACATCAATAAAACCAAAGCCGTGGTGTGTATGCCGTGGGTGTATGCGGATGCAGATACAGCAGCAGAGGATCAGCTCAGAGATCACACAAATCAAATCAAAGCAATGCAAGTGATGTGGACCAGGGCAGGTCCGAACACAGGCAGGGTGGGCGGGGGAGGTGCTGCTCTGACGTGCTGCTGAGCATTCCACAGCATCCCAGTATTGAAGGCAGTGGAACCCTGCCACAGAATGCCACAAGGTCCGGCCAGATGCAGCAGTCTGCACAACAGACATGCCGACATATCCATGAGCCATGCGATACAAGTAAACCATGATTTCAAGCATTCGAGTGTTCCCGTCGATGGCTGCCAGCAGCGCGACGGGACATGGAAGAAATGCGGCAGGCCAATGTTAATGTTGCGTCGGGTGTGACATCACAATCAGCGTACACAGATTGTGATCACCCAACCGTGGTGATGTCGCAACACCACGAGGGGGTGGGGGTGGTCCCCATGATTGGCTGGGCTTCGCTCTCGCAGCAAAGCGTCCAAACGAGGGCAGTGCAGGTGCTCCACGGAATCCATGGATCATGCCACGCTGTGCGGCGTGGCTGGGCCAGAGGAAAAGTCAAAGAAAGGTAGTTCTAAGGTAGCTATGAGGGAGTGAAGCTTGGCCTGGGGGAGATCTCAAGAGTGCTTATTCACATCCGCAGGACGTCGACGTACACTGTTGTCCCTGCTGAGACACGAGGACTGCCGTGTCTGCGCCGAATTCCAAGAAACAGAAGCAACTGCCTCAGCTTCAGCTGGATGTATGTGTTGTCTAAAGCGCGTCCCGCGTCATCTCGACACAGACAGCAGTGGTATAAAACAGAAGGCATCGCAGGAACACCATGGTTCAACTTCTGATAAACTTCTGAAAGGCATCTCAGGAGCACCGGTGCGCCTGAAGCAAACATCGGAGGAACTCCGAGAGGAGGGTCTAACGCGTCACTCGGAGCTGCGAAGAATCCAGCTACGCAACCAGCCAGATGCAGTTGTCAAGAACAGCAGTCCTCGGGCAACGTTCGCAGTGTCACCCGCGGTAGGAAAGCTGACAAGAAGCACAAAACTGGAATGGGAGGGGGCAAGGGAGGGGAAGAAAGCGGAGGGGAAGCCGTAGAACAGCAAAAGGCAGAGTCGGTGCCGGGGAGGAGGAAGGCAGCCAGGCTCCAAGGACAACTAGTACTCAGGGGCAGGTGTCGGAACAGGTGGCACAGGCGTCAGAGGTGCGTCTGTCTGACCAACAGGGGCACGTGTGCGGCTGTCACGAGGCACAGGTGTCAGAGGTGCGTCAGTCTGACCGACAGGGACACGTGTGCGGATGTCGCGAGGCACAGGCGTCAGAGGTGCGTCTGTCTGACCAACAGGGGCACGTGTGTGGATGTCATGAGGCACAGGCGTCAGAGGTGCGTCAGTCTGACCAACAGGGACACGTGTGCGGCTGTCGCGAGGCACAGGCGTCAGAGGTGCGTCAGTCTGACCAACAGGGACACGTGTGTGGATGTCATGAGGCACAGGCGTCAGAGGTGCGTCAGTCTGACCAACAGGGACACGTGTGCGGCTGTCACGAGGCACAGGCGTCAGAGGTGCGTCAGTCTGACCAACAGGGACACGTGTGCGGCTGTCGCGAGGCACAGGCGTCAGAGGTGCGTCTGTCTGACCAACAGGGGCACGTGTGCGGCTGTCACGAGGCACAGGCGTCAGAGGTGCGTCTGTCTGACCAACAGGGACACGTGTACGGCTGTCACGAGGCACAGGCGTCAGAGGTGCGTCTGTCTGACCAACAGGGGCACGTGTGCGGCTGTCATGAGGCACAGGCGTCAGAGGTGCGTCAGTCTGACCAACAGGGACACGTGTGCGGCTGTCACGAGGCACAGGCGTCAGAGGTGCGTCTGTCTGACCAACAGGGGCACGTGTGCGGCTGTCATGAGGCACAGGCGTCAGAGGTGCGTCAGTCTGACCAACAGGGACACGTGTGCGGCTGTCACGAGGCACAGGCGTCAGAGGTGCGTCTGTCTGACCAACAGGGGCACGTGTGCGGCTGTCACGAGGCACAGGCGTCAGAGGTGCGTCTGTCTGACCAACAGGGGCACGTGTGCGGCTGTCGTGAGGCACAGGCGTCAGAGGTGCGTCTGTCTGACCAACAGGGACACGTGTGCGGCTGTCACGAGGCACAGGCGTCAGAGGTGCGTCTGTCTGACCAACAGGGACACGTGTACGGCTGTCACGAGGCACAGGCGTCAGAGGTGCGTCAGTCTGACCAACAGGGGCACGTGTGCGGCTGTCATGAGGCACAGGCGTCAGAGGTGCGTCTGTCTGACCAACAGGGACACGTGTGTGGATGTCATGAGGCACAGGCGTCAGAGGTGCGTCGGTCTGACCAACAGGGGCACGTGTGCGGCTGTCACGAGGCACAGGCGTCAGAGGTGCGTCAGTCTGACCAACAGGGACACGTGTGCGGCTGTCGCGAGGCAGAGGCGTCAGAGGTGCGTCTGTCTGACCAACAGGGGCACGTGTGCGGCTGTCACGAGGCACAGGCGTCAGAGGTGCGTCTGTCTGACCAACAGGGACACGTGTACGGCTGTCACGAGGCACAGGCGTCAGAGGTGCGTCTGTCTGACCAACAGGGGCACGTGTGCGGCAGTCGTGAGGCACAGGCGTCAGAGGTGCGTCTGTCTGACCAACAGGGACACGTGTGTGGATGTCATGAGGCACAGGCGTCAGAGGTGCGTCGGTCTGACCAACAGGGACACGTGTACGGCTGTCACGAGGCACAGGCGTCAGAGGTGCGTCTGTCTGACCAACAGGGGCACGTGTGCGGCTGTCGTGAGGCACAGGCGTCAGAGGTGCGTCTGTCTGACCAACAGGGACACGTGTGCGGCTGTCACGAGGCACAGGCGTCAGAGGTGCGTCTGTCTGACCAACAGGGACACGTGTACGGCTGTCACGAGGCACAGGCGTCAGAGGTGCGTCAGTCTGACCAACAGGGACACGTGTGCGGCTGTCACGAGGCACAGGCGTCAGAGGTGCGTCTGTCTGACCAACAGGGACACGTGTGTGGATGTCATGAGGCACAGGCGTCAGAGGTGCGTCAGTCTGACCAACAGGGACACGTGTGTGCATGTCATGAGGCACAGGCGTCAGAGGTGCGTCTGTCTGACCAACAGGGGCACGTGTGCGGCTGTCGCGAGGCACAGGTGTCAGAGATGCGTCAGCGTCAGTCTGACCAACAGGGGCACGTGTGCGGATGTCACGAGGCACGGGTGTCAGAGGTGCGTCTGTCTGCGGCACAGGCGTCTGAGGTGCATTCGTCTCACCAAGAGGTGTCCGTGTGCGGCTGTCAAGGGGCACCCCCGTAAGAGGTGCGTGTGTCACAGGTGTGTCTGACGGAGCTAGAGGACTCTGACTGAGTGCCCCGAAGCACAATGACAGCAGTGCCGCGACACGTGTCATGGCTGCTGTGTTTGCAGGCTGTGTCGTATCTGCCAGGTGGTGTCAGTGTTGTGCTGTGAACAGACAATGTGGGTGGTGCGTTGAAACAAGCAGGGCCACACATGAGACCCGCTGCCACTCCACGACACAAGGGAGTGTTTGCCTGCCCTGTGTGTGTGTTGCCTGCCACACCGGTCGTGTGTGCAATGTCTACAGCTGTTACCCTCAGGCAGGGCAAAGCCTGGGGATCTGGCAGGGGAACCGGGGGAAGGGACCAACGGACAGGCAGGCGGTGTGCAGGCAGGGACATTGTGTACGCAGACTGGCAGCTAATTTGTGATGCGAACAGGGGAATGAAAGGCCTTGGCACTCTCCCCATCACACTAGATGATGTGCTGCCAGGTTTCGCGATACGATCCGTCACTGCGCTGCTGGCACCCTACTCTAACACGCATTCCAATATGAGTGCCTGCCCGTTGACATGATCGCCACAGTGTGTTCCGCTTACACGGAAAGGAACGGTGTTGGTGTCAACAGAACCACAAGCCACCACTTAACACGTAAACGACAGGAAGTGCTGGCCAATTGCGTCAATCCGACGGGTCGCAATCGACAACTCGAGACCGATTTCGAAGGAACCCTTATTATGGGTGTTGTGGGTGCACCAAACCCGGGGCAAATTATCACAGCACGTTTGACTGAGCTGAATGACCCGCAGCCCTGCTGTGTTGGTTGCCTTTGTTGCCCAAAGCGCCGCGCGCTATCCTACTCACAGAGACAGGTGTCCTGTTGTGGTTAGCAAACACGACGTGATCAAATTTGCCTGGCATCAAGACCAGACCTGTGGGGATGGAACAATACGGGGGACGGCAGGACCGCAGGTCCTGAACCTGGGAGATGGGGAAGGAAAACAAGACCTTTGTCACGCAGAAGGGTGTGTTTGGGATGATCTGGCCACACCATATACACCCATCAGCGTGTCTGGAGAGGCGCGGTGACGTATGCAAACAAAAGAAACATTGCAAGAATTCGAAGGATTGCGGGGGACGTGAGGTTAGCACGTTTGCCTGCAGCTGTGAGAGAGAGCTCCTCCTTCAACATACTGACACACACCATGATAGGCCACTTGCTTGCATTGAACCCCACAGATGCTTTGATCCCCCTCCCCCTACATGCAACAACAGGTGACCTACCTGAAGCACAGAGGCGGATGTGCGGCAGATCTAAGAAGCCAACAAAGGTGAGGAGGGTAGTGGCGGAACCACAGGAGACGATGGGTGGTTCCCGCAGAGGATACTCCAGAAGTAAAGGCGGTGGCCCTCGTGGCGTGTCGGCATGGAGCCGGAGGCAGGGGCACACAGGGCGCAGGGTGTCCAATCTTGCGTCAGGCCAACTGGTGCCTTGGTATGAAGGCCTACTCTAGGGTTGACCTGCGTCAGGTGTCACGCATCCCGCAGGCTCGCTGTCGCAGCGTGGCTTGACCTGGTGATGCTCCTTCTGCGCACCTCTCACACGTCGCACCCACCACACCAGCACAATGGCCAACACAGCCACGGCAACGACACAGCCCACCACGATGCCTGCGATAGCACCAGCACTCAGGCCATCATATCCTGCGTCAGGGGCAGGCACAGCTGTGTCGGGAGCAGGTGTCGCCGGGGAAGGTGTGCTGGTAGGTGGCGGCACCGGCGTGTCCACAGGGACACGTGTGCATGTGTGGTAGTCCTTCCCGTCGCGTGTCTCAACGCTCAGGGCAAACCCGTCGTTGCAGCTGATAACCAGACAGCGCCCGTCATACGTGTGCACTGTGCTGAGTGCGTCCTGCGTGCACACTGCGGTTGTGTTCCTGCCACTCGTCTGTGCGGTTTGAACAAACGGGTCGAGCTGCGAGGCATGCGTGACGTTTGTCAGGTCGGAGTGTGCCACAGCAGCTGCACCGAGAGCGTCGACAAGTGCATCAGCCGTTGCGGCGACCGTCGCCCCAGGCACCACCCCAGACAGTGCGACGGACAGGGTGCCGCACGAGGCACCGGCAGACACATTCCGTGCGCCACGTGCAGTGGCCTCAGCACGCAGGGTGTCCAGCAGGGCCTCCGAGCCGGCACGTTCGCACGGCACCTGCAGCGTGATGCCGACACTCATCTGCACGCCAGTAGGCGCAGGGGCGGCAACAGGGATCTCGCAGAGGGCGCCTGAGTGGGTCCCGCAGGCACAGTGCTGAGACGACGTGCAGTTGGCAGTCCCGTCACCGAACACGCGGCAGGCCGCGTCTTGAGTGCAGACACGGGGCAGTGTCGGAGGAGCTGGCGTTGCAGGCATGATCTCGTTCCACAAGAGGACACTGGCGTTAGTGTTCTTCCCTCCCGTGACCACGGTGTTGCTGGTGTGGAAGTACGAAACCGCAGTTGTAGTTCTGTCTGGCATAGTGTGGCCCCGCAGCGATTTGCCGGTCTCCACGGAGTACACCTCCATGTCACCGTCTCCCACCACCACCAACAAGCTCCAGTCCGGGGAGAAGGACATATCGGACAAGTCCTCTTTCCTCACTGTAATATTCTTGTAGACGGAGTAGTCGCTCAGCTTGTACATCATGATTGTGGAGGTCGATCCGAGCTTCGCCAGATTCGCGAAATACAAACCATCTGGCGACACCTGGGTGCTGTACGTGTAGGTGAGGTCGTACCCGGTGGTCCCATCAGCCAGCGTCTTGAGAACAGCACCAGCCGTTGCATCCCACACAGCAATGACGTGGTCCCGCCCCCCGCTGATGAGTCTTGCCCCGTCAATGGTGTACGCCAAGCTGCCAACCCGGTCAGTGTGACCCCCAGTGAGGGACAGCACCGAGGCACCGGTCTCAGCATCCCAGATGTAGATATTGCCGTCAACATGCCCAGAAGCAACACGCGTCCCGTCTGGTGAGTATGCAACAGAAACACACTCCTCTTTCCATGCGTCCCACCACAGCTCCGTCCCGCTGCTCAAGCTGACGACAGCAACACCGCCGGTAAACAGTGCCACCGCCACTTTGTCTCCGTTAGGAGAGAACGCAATATCGAACAGACCGCGAGTGTGGTAGGAGGGCACTGAGAGGGCAGCACCTGTCGTCACATTGTACACGTGCAAGCCCCTCCATGACCCCAGTGCAACCAACGTGTCGTCATGCGAAACAGCGATGTGATGCGCATTGCCCGACACCATCGCAAGCTCCCCCCTGCACTGCGGACCCGTACCATTGGGGCATGGTGCGAGCAACGGATCAGTTGCAGGCACAGGTGTTGGAGGTGGGGTTGGTGCCACGCCGTTCCACAACAGGATGCTGGCACTGTCGCCCCTCTTCGCCGTGACGATGGTGTCGCTAGTGTGGAAGAACAACACTGCGGAGGTCGATGCGGATTGCCTGGTGTAGGTCTCAAGCACGTTCCCTGTATTCACGGAGTACACCTGCATATCACTGGATCCCACCAGGGCCATCTTGCTCCAGTCCTGAGAGAAACCCACGTTCCAAATGGTCAATTTGTAGCTGAACGGGTTGCGAAGCTTCTTGTGGATGGAGTAGTCGCTCAGCTTGTAGATGTGCACCGGATCGATTGAAAGGGAACTCAGACTCATGAAGTAGAGGCCGTCTGCTGACACCTGAATGGTGTCCACCTGGAATGTGTGATCTGCCAGGGTGGTGATCATATCACCGCTCGTTGCATTCCACACAATCACCTTGGTGTCCGCCGACCCACTGATGATTCTTTTCCCGTCAAGGGTGTACGGCAACCCGCCAACCCGCCTATTGTGACCATAGATGAAGAGGGACAGCACCAACTTGCCAGTATCAGCATCCCAGATGCGGATGACACCGTTACTGTGCCCAGAAGCAACACGTTTCCCGTCTGGTGAGTATGCAATACATTCGCTCGACCCATGCGAGGTGCTCAACCACCGTTCCGTCCCGTTGTTCAAGTTGATGACACCAACCCCAGCATACGACAGTGACACCGCCACCTTGTCCCCATCGGGAGAGAATGCAGGGAATTCGGCAATGGTGTAGGAGGGCACTGTGACGGCATCGCCTGTGCTCACGTTGTAGACGTGCAAACCGCTCAACACTGACGCCACCGCAATCAGTGTGTCGTCATGCGAAACGGCAATGTGGCGGGGAGATACTGGCCCCTTTGCAAACTCTCCGATGCATTGGGGACCCGCACCACTGGGGCATGGAGAGAGAGCACCGAAGCAGAGCGACAGCAGTGCCGCTACGGCTGCCATGGCTGCGGTGTGTGTGCAGGTGTGTTGTTGTATCTGTCGGGGGCAAGGAGAGTGTCAGCGCTGTGGTGTTCTGCTCGAACAAGGTGACGGCAGCACTCCTGCTGCCAGCAGCCACACGTATGAAAGAAGAGGTGGGTAGGGGAGGGAGGGGGGTGGTGTCACACGATGATTCGGTGCTGGCGTGCTCTGCATCGACCGGCAATCCCCAGAGCCACCCCAGACGGGTGGGGTGGCGTGCACTGATGTGATGGACCGGCAGGGACTGGGGACACAGCAACTCAAGAGATTGGTCTGTGGCGTGCTGTCTTCCAAACCTTCTTGAAAACTGCCAACTCAGGGGCGCCATGGTGGGAGCGGGTGGGCTCAGGCAGGGCAAAGCCTGGGCAAGGCGGAGGGGTTTGAAGGCAATGCCGCATCGCCACAAGGCAGCTGGTGCCTTGGTATGAAGGGAAATGAAGGAAATGCAATACGGCACGCTTCTGCGTGAAGGGGGTGTGACGGGGGAACGGCAGGAATGCAGGGACCTGGGAGGTGAAGAAGAACAAGACACACCTTCGGCAGTCACGCAGAAGAGTGTGTTTGGCATGACATGGCCACACCGTATGCACCCATCAGCGTGTCTGGAGAGGCGGCGTCAAAACATGCTAAGACGGCAGGTTGCATGCAGAGAGACACACACATACGCTTCTGCCCTTGATGCGGTAACTTCTGCATACAACCCCGCGCAGGGTTGAACACATAACATAAACATGCAAAGAATGGGTGGGTGGGGGAAAGGGTTGAGACAAACGAAGGATCGAGATAGACGCAACCGACCAGCGCCTTTGACCGAGAGGCTGCACACAGGCGCAGCCTCAGGGAGCAGGGCAAAGGCTCATCAGTTAGCAGGAATCGCAACCCTATACGTTGTTTATTTAGCGTGGTATCAAGAGAGGCACGGTGCCCCACACGTGCAGCACGCTTCCGGTTGCCTTGGCTGGAGCATGAGGGAGCAGGGCGCCAGCAGGCACACGGGGCGTGTGTACACTTTGTGAAAACAAGATCTGGGGAAGATCGCAAGATACCAACTGAGCTGCCGCACGGGGGAAGAGGGAGAAAGGAGGGGGGTGTTGAAATAGAAGTAGAAGGAAGCACAAGGATGATCGCCCTTCACTCGTTATGCAGGTTGTGTCTGAGATCCAGTGATATACTGAAAGGGAAGGGATGGGGGGAGGGGAGTGGACGCGGGGATTGGCCAGAGAATTGTAGGAACCCAATCATGGTGCAACACTGGGAGCGCACAGGCTCGCGCCCAGCTCAAAGCCGCTCCAATAGGACAGCCCGCACCTCGCGGGGTGATTGAGCCCGAAGTAGGCCTTGTTCGTGCTGGCAATTTTCATAACCCCCCACCCCAAATCTTGCTCATGCAGGATGGAGCAGATTGCCTCACTGCACCTGTTCGCATCCTCTTCGCTGATCAGATGGTAGCCAGGCCCGCATTCGATGTCAGCCATGCCCCATGTGGAGATGATCGAGGTGCAGACGGTGGCGGCAGGGACAGCCGGAATCGGAACTGGAGGTGTTGGAGGCACATGTGCATCATCGGGAGCGCACAGGCTCGCGCCCAGCGCAGAGCCGTCCCAGGGGAACGGCCCGCACCTCGGGTTGTAATTGGATCCGAAGAAGGCCTTGCTCGTGCTGGCGATGTACGCGACCCCCCACCCTAACCCTTGGCCATCCAGGACGGAGCAGATTGCCTCACTGCACCTGGTCGCATCATCTTCGCTGATCAGATGGAAGCCAGGCCCGCATTGTATGTCGGGCTTGCCCCATGTGGACATGATCGAGGTGCAGACGGTTGGAGCGACTGCTGGTGCTACGTCGTCCCACATGATTATGTCAGCTTTGTCATCTGCCGTGATGATGATATCTTTGGTGTGGAAATACGAAAGCGTGCCTGTATTTGCGGATGACATGATGTGGGACTGCAGCACCTTCCCGGTCTCCACGGAGTACACCTCCATGTCACCGTACCCCACCACCGCCAACTTGCTCCCGTCGTGAGAGAAGGACATCTGATATTTGGACCGGGTTTGGATCGCCCTGTGGAGGGGGTAGTTCGAACCGGTCAGCTTGTAGATGTGAATGGTCACTGTGTTGTCGAAGCAGCGCCTCAGGCTCGCGAAGTGGAAAAGATCTGGCGACACCTTGACGTCATACACATTGCATCCATCCGTGAAGGTCTTGAGAGCTGCGCCGCTCCTTATATCCCACACAACGACCCTTTGATCCATCCCCCCACTGACGATCCTTCCGTCATGGGTGAACGCCAAGGCTTCAAGGAAATACATATGACCTCGGGTGAGGGACGTCACGAAGGAACCGTCGTCAGCATTCCGGACGTGGATCTCGCCGTGAGCGTTCCCACTGGCAACGCGCATCCCGTCTTGTGAGAATGCAACAGCATCAACTGCCGATTCCGTTCCCTGCTCCGTTTGCGCTCCCTGCAACCACAGCTGCCTTCCCCGTCCGCCTTCCAAGCGGACGACAGCAAGACCTCCAGTTGATAGTGCCACCGCCACTTTCGTACTGTCTGAAGAGAACGCAACATCCTTCGCAGTAGTATAGTGGGGCATTGGGATCGTCTCGCCCCCCGCCACGGCGTACACATGCAAGCCACCCGCCACCACCGCAACGGACATGTCATCAGGAGAGACTGCGATCTGCGCGGGGGAGTTCGGCCCCTTCGCAAGCACCCACTTGCACTGCCGACTGACACCACTGGGGCAGTCTGTGAGACCACCGAAGCAGAGCGACAGCACTGCCGCGACGGCTGCCATGGCTGCGGTGTGTGCAGATGTGTTGTTGGATCTGTCGGGTGGTGGTGTCGGCGGTGCGGTCTCCTCTCTCAGAAGCATTGCAACGGCGCAGCGATCCTGCTGCCAGCATTCAGCCGAAGTATGAACAGCACTGCGAGAGGTGGGGCGGAGGGTGGGTCGTGAGGTGGAGAAGAGGAAGGCGGGCAGAGAGCCGGCCTGCCTTCACTCCGTGAGGTCGGGTGTGACAACCGGTGCCGTGGTCGGGATGTGTTGTGCAAAAAAGGGGGCTTGCTGTGCGGAGGGGGGGGACTGGGGACTGGTTGCATTGGGCACGACGCGTGCTGCAAGCTCAAACGGATCTGCTTCATTGCCGGTGCCTGAGGAAACTATCTTTCCCCCCGCTGGATCCTCAAGTCCGCAAGACACCACTCAGTCTGGTGAAGTGCCTCTTCAAGTGATTGCCTCAATGTGAAAAATTGCCTGCGGAAGTGGGTGTGATTTGGCGGGCACATGAGACCGTGTGTGACGGCAAGCACCTGGCACTTCCCCCATCGCTGCATTTCCGCCTGACAATTGTCCCTTGGTGGGAGAAATCGTACTCCTTTCGCTATAATAAGAGAAACACCCTGCCCAGCAACTGCAAAAAGGCAGATCCGGGCTACTTTTTGTTGAGCGCACACTCCTGTGTCAAAGGCTGTGTAAGCCCCTGTGAAGTGGCATGAAGGTGATCCTTATAAAGCTTCAGTCGTACGATTTCCTTCGTTACTTCGCGACTTCGCTACGCTTCGTCGCTCGTAACTAGTAAAAATTGTACTCCTTCGCGAGAACAAGAGAAACCCTGCCCCAGCAGCTGCAAAAAGGCAGATCCGGGCTACTTTTCGTTGAGCGCACACAAAGTCAAAGGCTGCTACCATTTTGACACTGGCAGGAGAAGCTGAGAAGCCTGTTGTTGGAAACTTTGTGTCTGCAAATCAGAAAAGGGGAGAGAACCAGCGGGTATTCGTCGATCGCGAAAACACCCCACACGCCTGCTGCGGGTGTGGTGTGTCCTGCATGATCTGCATCGCAAAGTTTCCGGCGTTGTTAGCACAACTCCAATAAAGAAAGAACATTGTACGTTGTTGGGGAGGATTGTGAAAGATGGCGGGAAACGCCCCCACAGAGGGTGAGAAGCCCGTCCTGACATAGGAAGCCAGGGGGCATGACTGTCGAAAGTCGTGTAGGTAAGGAGATCGCAGGGTTCTTCTTGGAGGACCTTATCTTGTCCGAATAGACGCAATTTCACTCCGAAATGCAGAAAGGTGAGAAAAGGGTCGTCCGTGGTGACCACGTTTTGTGTGGGGATCCTGCGCGGATCATAGCCCACCCTATGTGCGTGGTGTCCCACAAGCTGGTTGAATAGTGACAGCTCGGCACAATGACACATGGCGAAGGCCTCCATGTCCACCCACTTGAAATACACAGTATAGTGCATGTGGTTATTGTGCGAGTTATCTGAGATATAACCACCCGACATGCGCCTTGCTGACGATCGCTTCGACTGCGCAGTACGACGCAGTAGTGTCATTCGGTGTACGGCCAAATGGACACCCACTGCCCAGGAGCAATCACCACCTCTTGCTCGTTATGATCAGAGTAGTCGTCGACTGCGGCACAAACGACATTGCTGTCCAGCTGAAGCTCATACGTGTAGCTCCCAAATGACTCGAGATTGTACGGACTCCTGGAGGTGGAGCGGAAGCTCTTGAAGAATATTTTCTTTCCAGGCACAACCCTCTCCTCATGGGACGTCCTGTAATACACCGTCAGGCACGGGGGCTCGGAACCATTCTCTTCGTAGAGCATGCGGATCTTCCGACACATGGCGGCGCACATCGAGCCGATCAACTTCCCCCCAGTACGGAACTCGCGCAAAGCCGTGTTCATTTGCCGGTACATCGGGTACTCGCCACTCATGGACGACTTCGGTGTGAATTGAAGATCGACGTAGGGCCTCTCCTCCGTGTAGATCCTCAAGGCAGTGCTGTAAACGTCGTCGTACTCCTCGCAGAGGGAGCGAGCAAACCCAAGCCAGACCAGCTCGTCCACGAGGTCAGGCATAATGTCGTAGTCGCTCCGCAGGCAGGCAGGGGAATTCTTCTTCCACGCGGTCAGCTGCTGCTTCGTCGTGTAGATCTCATCTTCCTCCGCAAGGAAGCGCTGGGCGCGAGACATGTTGGCGTGTGGAAAGCTGTGTTGTGCGGGTGGGGTGGTTGCGGGTGTATGTGGATGCAGATACAGCAGCAGAGGATCAGCTCAGAGATCACACAAATCAAATCAAAGCAATGCAAGTGATGTGGACCAGGGCAGGTCCGAACACAGGCAGGGTGGGCGGGGGAGGTGCTGCTCTGCCGTGCTGCTGAGCAATCCACAGCATCCCAGTCCTGAAGGCAGTCGAACCCTGCCCTGGTTCTGTATTCCCTGTAGCTCCTGTGCAGCATTCCGTGTCAGGACTGAAAAGTTCTGCCCACGTGTCATTTCGGCAACCTCTGTTTTCGCTGCGTTGCGGAACCTTGTCGGTTTGTCTGATGCCTGAACAAAGTGATGCCGCAGTGTTCGGTGACATGCAGAGCTGCACCCCATTGGAAGGTGCGAGGTCCCCTCCGACAACCCCAGTGCACCGAGGTGCATCTCGTTGCCGGCACACAGTGTTGGATTCGTTGATCCGTGAGTGCAGCACTGCTGACGGGCCAGCAGACTCACGGGACAGCTCGTGCGAGGCCTGCTGAAAAGCCCAGACCTCACTTGCATCATCCTCCTGCTGAACACCGAGTTGTCATGTAGGAAGGCTTACCTCACAGAAATGGCTGCTCACGCTGCACCTGCGTGTAAACGACAAGTGCACGAGGAACCAGAAATCCATCCCTGTCGCAAAGACGCCTCACTTGGCAGCAGCGCTCAAACTGCTAAAAATTGCTAAGAACACCACATCGTATCCCTCCGAACAATATCGACAACACGTGCAAGAGCGGCTCATCCGGGAAGAAATGATGAGCGGGATCACACAGCGTGCTTCGTTTATTGCACGAAACACACTGACAAGAATGTTGACAGCTGCTGGAGTATCGACAGAAACACAACCCTGTGTGCTGTGCATGCCGGCAAGCCAACCCACGCACGGCAGTATAGCTGTGATGCATTGGTTTAAACGTTGGTTAGGGGGCTCGCAATCCTCATTGGGAACTACAGCAGACCATCGCAGAGAAGAGTGCCTTTTTTGGGAGGCTTTTCGTTCACACCGTTCGTACGAAATCCGAGTTTTTTGCCTCACAGTACTCCAGGATGGGAATCTGTGCGGCTTTCGTGAAAACGGTAAGGAGACATTCGATGTGGCGCGGAAGGGACCCGTGCGGGTCATAAAAGTAGAAGATAGCGGGAAACCCAGAGTTTTTGACCGCCCCCCTACTCGAAGGAACCCAGGCGCGGGGGGGGTGTGCTAGCAGAACGGGGGAGGGGATGAGGAGGGGGAGGGGGCGAATTGGCCTTTTATGACATTGCATCCTGCTCGGGCGTGAAGAAGATCAGGCAGGGCGAGCCAGACCCTCCCCGACAGGAAAGGGGCTACCAGGCCGTGCCCAAACCTAAAGAGCGTGGCAACACACATCGGAGTGAGATAGAAGATGTGAAGACACGGAATATGCCCGGAAATACAAGATACACTACATCACCTAACCGCCCACCCACCCCTGTGCTGATCCCGGTGATGCCCACCTGAGGCTTTGCTGTGTGTGGCGCCAGGCCAACGATAGTAGCACCTCTCGATACACTCCTGTAGGAGCTCAGACCTGTCAGAAGGGTCTGTTTTGTACAACCTCTCGACAAGCAGCTTTGCATCTTCATCCAGAGGCCCTGCTGATCCTGTCGCAGAGGCGCCTTTCTCCGGCTTGAAGAACTCCGGCATCAGACAGTCGACCAGCGAATCGATCCTCCTGTGGCTGCGGCGCTGTGTCGGGATGGGTTCAACCCACTTCTCCCGCAGCATCTCCCCCTTCAAGGCCTTCGCCTCCTCGGGGTGGTAATGAACCCGGTCCAGGTGGTCCACGAGCCCACTCGGGTCCAGCGGCTTCACGCTATCTCCACTCAGCATCGCATGATATTCCAGCTCAGACCGGGTTGAGGGTGTTCTCGGCGTTCTCACGCTCAGCCGCCTCACCAGCGACCCGACCTCCTCCTCCGATACCTGCCTGTGCCTCGGCTCCGCCTCCGCTGGGACTGTGCTAAACAGCCTCCCGCTAGAGCTGCTGGAGGTGGTGACACTCCACAGCTTCCCGCTCACCTTGTCCAGGTCGTCCGGAGGAGGGTCTCTGGCATGCCGCCTCGGGGCGTTTGCCGCGGCAGAGGCTCTGAGGGCAGCTTGGTGCTTCTTCTGTTTGGGCTTCTTTGCAGAGGTCGGGACGAACACGGTCCTCCCCCCGCCAGACCTGTCGAACAGCAGCATGCCCCGCGGGGAATCGGTCAGCACCACGCTGTGCCCCCTCACGGGTGACTTCGTGAGGGGGTCTGGGAGAAACACCTCCCGCCAGGTTAACGCCACCAGGTCCAAGAGGAAGGCGTCGCCCAACAGACGCCCAGACCCCCCCTCCCCGCCATGGATCAGCAGCTTCCCGTCGACGCAGGCAGCGGCGTGGCCCATGCGGGGGCTTGGGGGCGCACCTCCGGTGAACTGCTTCAGCCACTGCCCCGATGGGATGTGGAGGTGCCACAGGTCCTGCACAAAGGACTGCGTGTCGATGCAGAAACCCCCGTGGGTGACGAGGCTGTGCGAACCGGATGACGCTGAGGCAAATCCCGAGGCAGGCGGCACTGCGGATTCACTCCGATACACCTTGGGTCCGGCTGGCGAGGAGGAGGAGGAAGCAGAGTTGGGCAGCGCCGCCTCCCCATCGGAGCAGCTCTGCGGTGGCACAGTCACGCCGTATGCCATGCCATGCCCAACACATAGCACAGCGAGGGCCGAAGCCCCTCCATTAGTGCTGAAGGCGTGAAGCCTCCAACACGCATGCGCCGGGGTGTGCGCAATGGGGGTGAACACAGTACTGCCGATCCCACCCAGAGGCCCTGCGTGGATCTGGACACCCGACAGGGGCGTGGCAGCCCCCGCAACGAAGAGGGTGGCGCCGGCCGCCGCGATGCTGGTGTGCCTGAGCTGTGGCGGGAGGTGGGGACCTCCCGGGAGGGCCTCCCAAGCCCCCTCCTCGGGGCTCCACTGCAGCAGCACACCCTGGCGCTCGTCGTAGCGCAGCAGGCTTTCAGGCTCTCCGTCAGCAGCGGCAACCCTGGCTACCTCGGAGGAAAGGAGGGATGCTCGCATGGCGGGGTAGTGATGGTGGTGGTGGCGGCTGTGCTGCTGCTGCTGCTGCGGTGGCCTGGGCTGGCACCGGTCACGCGCTAACAGAGGCGGGGCTGGATGTGCCGCAAACCCCCCCGCAGGGTGGCTTGAATGCCTCCGCATCTCCACAGGGGGGGGGGGGGGGCTATAGACAGAAGTTTTGCGGCAGTGGATCCGTCCGGAGAAGACACCTGGGGTTCGGATCTGCCCCAACTCGAAAAAACAACAGGTGGCGTGTCTGGCGGAGGGGGCCGAGTGCTCGGGTGGGGCGGCGGAGTAGGTCAGGAGGCCATATGGGCGGGCGGAGTCCTGTGTTGTCGGGGAGGGGGGGGGGGGTATTGAAATAGAAGTAAAAGGAAGCAGAAGGAGGACCACCTTGACTCCTTCACTCGTTCTGCAGATTGCGTCAGATATCCAGCGATATGATGCGGCTGGGTACCGTCGCCGCGCCAGTATTCCTGTGGGGTGTGTGGCGTGTCGTGGACTGTGCCATGTGGGGAGAGGTGGCACGGCTGAAAATAAGGCCTGGACTCGCCTAGTTGGGACTTGGGTGGGTGGGTATTGGGTGAAAGGAACGGGGGAGGGGAGGGGGAGGGGGATGCGGGTGGACGTCAGCGCTACTGCCCCAGGCTACTGAGCTAGACAAGACAAGACACAGCGGGTTCGTCTTCTCTTCCGCTGTGTTCGAGACACAGTGCACTGCGTTGTGCCGTGTCTTGGCCGCGTCAAGGAGACAGCTCTCGGTAGAAACAGGCGGTGTTCTCCAACCTGAAGAACACAGGGATTCCGGGATCCGGATGGGCTCGAGGGGGTCAATATGCGATGCGATGAGAGGGCGGGGGATGGACATCGACAGGCTTGGCCTGATTTGTTGCTGCGTTGAGAGCACAGCACACAAGGGAGGGGATCCAAATGACAAAAAAAGACGCGAACTAAAGCAACAGCGACAACCCAGCTGAACACTGCCGTGCCGAAAGGTGGTGCCGTGTGGGACTGCCGTGCCTCCTCTCCCTCTCTGCTGGCACATGCCCATCGTCAGCTTCGATGGGCTCAGCCACAGCAGGGAGGGGGGGGGGGGCACACCCGCACCTTCCAGCTGCAGGCAAGGCTCTGCTCTGATGTGTTTCTGGCATCACGAAGAAGGGTTGCTCTGGACGCCGGGTTGAACACAAAACATAAACATGCACATAATGGGTGGGGGGCGGGGGGGGCTCCTATGTTGCGTGGACTCGTGAAGGCTTTTCAGAACCGACCAACGCCTTTGACCGAGAGGTTGCACACAGGCGCAGCCTCAGGGAGCAGGGCAAAGGCTCATCAGTTTGCAGGAAAGCGCAATCCTCGACTTTATATTTGAGGGAGAGAAAGAGGGGGGCGGGGGTGAGATAGGTACCCGTCGCGTGCAGCACGCTTCCGGTTGCCTTGGCTGGAGCATGAGGGAGCAGGGCGCCAGCAGGCACACGGGGCGTGTGTACACTTTGTGAAAAGAAGATCTGGGGAAGATCTCAGGATACCAAGTGAGCGGCATCACTGCCGCACGGAGGAAGAGGAAAAAGGGAGGATTATGGGTATGAGGCATGGCCAGAGAATGATGAAACCACTTATGGTGCAGCATCGGGAGCACAGAGGCTCGCACCCAGCCCCGTCACGCCGTCCCAGGGGGACAGCCCGCAGTTCGTGATGTAGCCCGTTCCGACGAAGATATGCTTCATGCTGTTGATCAACAGCATCCCCCACCTGTAGTTGTGCCTCAGCAGGAGCGGGCACAGGGTCGCTCGGCACCTGGTCGCATCATCTTCGCTGATCAGATGGTAGCCAGACTCGCATTGCATGCCTGTTGCGACGACAATTGAGCTGCAGACGGTGGGAGCGGCAGGTGGTGCAGGTGGCGCAGGTGGGGTTGGTGCCACGTTGTCCCACAAGCGGATTTTGTCATTGTTCCGACGCTGTCCCGTGATGATGGTGTCGCTGGTGTGGAAGTACGAAACCCGGTCTGACGTTGTCCCCGAGACGGCGTACGAATACAGCAGGCCCCCGGTCTCCACCGAGTACTCCTGCATGTACCCAGGTCCCGTCAGGACCACCTTGTTCCAGTACCGAGAGAAGGTGCTCACATCCGTGGGTATATCCTTCGCAATCTTCTTGTGGATGCGGTAGTCGTCGGTCAGCTTGTAGATGTTCACCGTGTCGATTGGGCTGCCTCCCACACTTGCGAAGTAGAGACCATCTGGCGACACATGCGTGCCGTGCACATAGCCTGTGTGATCTGTGAGCGTCTTGAGTTTAGAACCAGTCGTTACATCCCACACAATCACATCCGACGAGCTACTGATGAGTCTTGCCCCGTCAATGGTGTACGTCAAGTCGAAGATCGGGTTCGTGTGACCCCCAGTGAGGGGCAGCACCAAGGCACCAGTCTCAGCATTCCAGATGTGGATGCTGCCGTCGTCGTACCCAGAAGCAACGCGTGTCCCGTCTGGCGAGTATGCAACAGAACGGCAGGTCACTTTCGAGATGTGCGACCACTGTTGCTCCCCACTGCTCAAGCTGACGACTGCAACACCGCTGCTCTCATCTGGTGTCACTGCCACCGCCACCGCCACCTTCGTCGCATCTGTAGGAGAGAACGCAACGTCTTCCGACTTCCGGTAGGAGGGCACTGGGCGGGGAGCACCTGTTGCCACGTCGTACACGTGCAAACCACCCCAGCGCTCTGTCACTGCAGCCAATGCATCGTCATGCGAAACTGCGACGCTGGAGACAAGACCCAGTCCACTAGCGAGCTCCGCCCTGCATTGCGGCACACCACCGGTGCACGGTGGGAGAGCACCGAAGCAGAGCGACAGCAGTGCCGCTACGGCTGCCATGGCTGCGGTGTCTGCAGGTGTGATTCTGTACGATTGGGTGGTGGTGTCAGGGCTGTGCTGTGATCTCCTCCTCGGACAATATTATAGCACACACGGGTGGGCGCAATGCAGGGCGACACAGGCCTCGCAGCCCCACCCCACCACCCCACTGGGTGTGAGGGTCGGGTCCAGAGGAGACCGCCACGAGTACCCCACAGGACTCTGTCGGGACACTCTCCTCTGGGCCCGACAGCGATAGACCGAATACGGCACGGCAACGGGGGGGTGGGGGGTGGGGGTATGGGGGTGGGCCACGGTCCTCCCTCATCGTTTGGGTCTCTGAAGTGAACTCCTTCGCACGTGGCATCCCGAGGCCTGCAGGCTCAGAACGTCACGGCTCTTTGTCATTCTTGCGAGTCGCTTCATTGTTTAATTGCATCAGGCAGGGCACAGCCGGGTGTGCCAATGGCTGCACTGTGAAGCGCCATTTCGACAGCCCTCAGAGGTGCGGGTGTGGTGGGGTGGGTGTTATGCTGCCGTAGCCGCTCTCAACTCCCCAGCCTGATCACCGGAACACCCGCACTGAAGGCAGCCGCTGGCACACGCAGCACTGGCATCACCCGCTGTGCCTGGCGATTCGTTTGATACTGCTGCTCCTCCCGCTCGGAGCAGCCTCCTTCTTCTTACCTCTCCCCCATCACTTCACCCACACACATTCGGCACACAGACACACACGCAAACACGACAACAGCAGCATCGTGAACGCAGCTCACATCATGCAGCACCAGACCCAACAGGGCACACAACAGCCATTGTTCCGAACAATGTACAGACATCAGGTAAACATGTGTGTCCATTATGGATCAGGTGGTGCGTCAGCCGCACGAAACCGCACAACAGCAAAGATACAAGGACCGCCTTGGTAATCTCATCACCAACGATCCATCACACACACGAGATCAGGACCAAGCAGACCGACTGCCGGGCATGCCGTGGTGTGAGGAACAAAACAAAGGTGCCGAATGGGGGTGGTGAGAAGGATGGGGCACGCACAAAAGAAACAACAGAATGGGGTGGTGGGGGTCTTCGCTCAATCGGAATCCCATGGCATTTGGCGTTTTCAAAGAGCGGCGGTGTGTGGCGGCTGTGGCCTCTCCACGCACCGTACGCTACCACATAGTTCTTCTGCCGTGACAAGCAAGCTTGTGTATCTCTTGACATCCTGTTCAAGGTTGCTGTGGTGAAAAAAAACGTACTTCTCTGCACCGCTGAGCGAAGATTCCCGAAAAAAGCAAATAATATCCAAGCAGAACCTGGACACATTGCTTCGGAGGTGGCAATGGATCTGTGATGATGAATGCAATAAAGGGATGGGTTGAGATGAATGCGTATGATGGATTGCCTCCCACCCAGCCCAGCCCCAGCCGCCAGGAGGTTCGTCGGCGAACCACCCAACAACCGAAGGGCGGTGGGAAGGGGGAGGGGAGGGAAGGATGCGAAGAAAGTTTGAACAGGGCAAGGGAGGGTGGGGAGAGGAGAAGCAAAGAGAGTGACAACCACACACACACACACCGACACCCGGCGACGCTCAATGCGATGGGAATCAAATAATGAAATGAAGTTCTATGAGAGCAAGGGCACCACCCGACACCCCTCCCCCGCTGACACGGCGAGGGAAGGGCCGTGGAGTGGAGTAGCGCCTTCTGCTTTCATAACGCATGCACTGGTGGATACTCGCCGTTTGCAGAATACAGAGGAAGCATTGATGATGAGATGATGAGTTGTGTGTGTGTGTGGTGGTCCCAACACTCCCAGGGCGGGGATGTGCCCTTGCGTGTGAAACAGTCAGTGGTGGGGAGAAGGGGACCATTCTTGGCACCCCTGAAAGAAAAGAAGTGCGCACCCCCAAGAAGGGGAGGGGGTGCATGCAAGGGAAGGTACGATGTGACAAAGCTTCTGGGTCGTGGGGTCAAAAGAGAACCAGTCACTGTGTGGGTGTGGGGGCGTCACCGCACCCCACCCCACTCGCCACACACTGCCAGCAGGCAGGGTTGTGTGATGTGATGTGATGTGTTGTGTTTGTGTTGTGTGTGGGTGTGCTGCAGGTAGTATATTTGCCTGTTGTTTCATCCTGTCCCAGGAAATGAAATGGGACATGGACGAATCGGAATCACCTACCACAGCAACGCTCAGTCGATCCAGGGGCGGGCCTGCTTGATCTCCAGGTGGCCACGGCTCCCGTCAGCAGTGTAGGTGATCTTGAACTCGATGTCCATCGCAAAGGCGTCACCGCCGTTGTAGATCGGCTTGAAGTGGTCCTGGATGGCGCTCATCGCCACACGCAGCTCTGTGATCTCGGCGTCCGTCAGCACGTTCGCAGTCGGGACGGGCTTCCCGTAGACAGTCTCCACGTTCGAGTGGCGCATGTACTGCTTGATCCACATGTACTCCAGGTCCCCGTTCGCGTCGCTCCCGATCACCTCGGCCAGCAGGAACTCGTCCGGGACGGAGTTGACCGTCTGCCCCCCGACCACAATCGGCTCCGGGTTCGTCACCGAGATCTCGCCGTACTGCACGTTGACGTAGTGCCCCTTCGTGCCCTGCTGGTAGATGTTCTTCGTCACACCCACCCCGTTCGCCTGCTCGTCCCCGTAGCTCGTGTGCACAAGCACGCCCATGTAGGTCTTGAAGTGGTCGATGCGGTAGAAGTCGCGCTCCTCAAAGGCACGGAACGTCCACAGCCCGGCCCACACCTTCTTCGCAGACTCCGCAATCTCCCCCTCGTCAGGGTCGTGCGTCGTCGACTCGTACAGCCCCGCCCCGTTGAACCCCGCCAGGTCCTCGTTGTTCGTGCTGGACCGCAGCCGGATCGACGTTGTCGCCGGCCAGAAGGGGCGCATCGCGTTCAGCTTCGCCGAGATGGCGGCAGGCACCTCGCCCTTCTTCACCTCCTTCCGGAACGCCTTCAGCCTGGCGTCGCGCACAGACACGTCGCTCTGGAAGGTCGCGTCGGCCATCAGCGCCTGGATCTGCTCGTTGAACGACTTGCCCGACGCCTCCTCCCCTGCCGTGCACAGCCTGCGGAACTCCCCGTTCGGTGTCGGCAGCATGGTGTCGGGGTCCACGTCCACCCCCTCGCACCGCTTGACGTTCATGTAGTCGTTGTACACCGAGAAGGGGATGGCGTACCCGTCCGGCACCTGCGAGCGCGGCAGCACGCGCGCAAGCTCCGCAACGTTTGCCGCCTTCGCCCCGTACCGCACCCAGTCGGCCGTGCGCAGACCCGTCAGGCGTGCGGGCTCCGTCACCGACAGGTCGCTCAGGGGCGTCTGCGGGGTCGCCGGCCGCACGCTCTCCAGCCACGCGTCCGCCTCCGCCTGCGTCGCCTCGCGCAGCGTGTACCCGTCCACCGACACCGTGTACTGCACCACCTTCCCCACGAGGGCCGTGATGGTGGGGTTGGACGACGCGTCCTTGATGTACGCGTTCGGCATGTTGTTCTGCTTCGCCTTCAGGTTGATGTGCGACAGCGGCGTCTGCGGGGCGTCCGTGATGATCCCACCCACGTGCGACAGGTCGTTCGGGATCGCCTTGAAGATCACAACGTCCCTGACGGAGAAGGTCTCCGACCCGGTCTCGATGACGCGCAGCGTCCCGTACCCCTGCCCCAGGTTCAGCGGCGAGAAGGTGACGCTGGCGAACAGCTCCTCGCTCAGCACAACGGCCACGTTGGCAGCCTCGAACGCCGCCTTGTCAGCCTTGTAGATGTTGAGCTGCGAGTCGCTTGCAGGGAAGTGCGCAAGGCGCCCGGCCGCCGCCGCAAACTGCGCCTGGATCAGCAGGTACGCCTTCCTGGTCAGCGCCGCCGCCACCGGGTCCGTCGGCCAGAACTCCACGGTGTACAGCCCCTGCGCGCCTGTCTGCGACACGAAGCTGTCGTGTGCGATGATCGTACCCGCAAGGTTCTTGCGCGCGTCGAAGAAGTATGTCTCGTCGTTGAAGCGCCCCAGGTTCGTGTATGCCTGCAGCACGTCGCGCGCAAAGTTGAAGTGGTACTGCCACAGGTTCGTGTTCATGAAGTACAGCTGCGGGCTGTCGGTGTCGATCCCCAGGATCAGGTACTTCACCTCCAGCACCCCCAGCGCCCCGGGCACAGAGCTGCGCGATGCGAGCGCCTCAAAGCGGTCGCGCGTTGGGATGGCCTGCAGGTAGTCCCCCGCAGGTGCGGTGGCCGAGCACGTCCACTTCATCGTGAACCCGGTGCGCGTCTCTGCGGAGTCGGACGTGAACTGCACAAGCACCCCCTGCTTCCCCTGCACCAGGATGGGCTGCGGTGCCGTTGTCCCCGACGTCCGCAGCAGCCGCGTCCCCGCCTGCCCACCCGTCACCTCCTGCACAGTCACAAAGTCGTAGTTCGCCTCGGTGTTGAAGGCGGTCCACTGCAGCTGCAGGTACGACGCGCACTCCACAAACCAGCACGGGCTCTGGCTGTTGGCGTACGACCCGCTCCCAGACGGGTAGTCCAGCGTCCCGCTCTCCCCGGACAGCGGCGTCTTCTCCGCCGTGCACGCCGCCGGGTACACCACGGGTGCAGGCGGGGTGGGCGTCACACCCACAGCCCCCTCGCACGCCCACGTCAGGTCGAAGCCGCCCCCGCTGACGAACCGGTCAGATGTGAAGACCACAAGCGCCCCGTCCTTCCCCTCCACCGACAGCGGCGACGGGGTCGACGTCCCCGACACGCGCAGCACCTCGGCCTCCACAGCCCCGCTCGCAACCGGCGACGCCAGCACGAAGTCGTACCCGCTCTCGGTGTCGAGGCGTGTCACCGTCAGCGTCAGCTTCCCTGCGGGGCACCCGACAAACCAGCAGGCATGCAGGTTGCTGCCGTAGCTCCCACTCGGGGGGTACTTGATCGTCCCCCCCGTCCCGGAGAGGGGCTGCGTGCTGGTGCACTGCGAGGGGAACGCGAACGCCGCCTCTGCGCCAGCAGCCCATGCTGCAGCAAGGCTCAGCAGAGCCGCACACCGGGCCACCATCTTTGTGTCTGTGTTGTGTCAGGCACAGGTATGTTCTGGATGGGTGTCGTGTGGTACTCTGTAGTCTGGGTGTCGGAAATCGCACCTGGCCCCCCGTGATTGGCACCCGCAACCCCGCTGGCTTTTGCAAAAGCGGACACGCTGTGCAGAGGGGAACTGTGGGGGGGTGTCATCCCGTGGTTGAACACAAAACATAAACATGCACATAATGGGTGGGGGGCGGGGGGGGCTCCTATGTTGCGTGGACTCGTGAAGGCTTTTCAGAACCGACCAACGCCTTTGACCGAGAGGTTGCACACAGGCGCAGCCTCAGGGAACAGGGCAAAGGCTCATCAGTTTGCAGGAAAGCGCAATCCTCGACTTTATATTTGAGGGAGAGAAAGAGGGGGGCGGGGGAGATAGGTACCCGTCGCGTGCAGCACGCTTCCGGTTGCCTTGGCTGGAGCATGAGGGAGCAGGGCACCAGCAGGCACACGGGGCGTGTGTACACTTTGTGAAAAGAAGATCTGGGGAAGATCTCAGGATACCAAGTGAGCGGCATCACTGCCGCACGGAGGAAGAGGAAAAAGGGAGGATTATGGGTATGAGGCATGGCCAGAGAATAAGCAGGGCAACGGGCTGGTCGGTAGTTTGCAGGAAAGCGCAATGACTACTTTGCTTCTGAGAGGATAACACCCATCGCGTGCAGTTTGCCACCGGTTGCCTTGGCTGGAGCATGAGGGAGCTGGGCGCCAGCAGGCACACGGGGCGTGTGCACACTTCATCCGGAGGATGAGGGGAAGATAGACAGATACCGATTGAGCGGCATCACCGCCACACGGTGAAGGGGGGAGAAGGGGCAGATAATCATAGCCCAGCAGACAGGATGATGCACCAGGTGTGTGTGAACATGGTGCTGCAGGCTGCAAGGGGACAGGAGGGGTGCAGGGTTACGCATCAGCAGGCTCGTTCGGGTGCTCGTCCTGCTGCTCCTGCTGCTTCGAAGCTGCGGCACGTCGCACACACCACACCAGCACAATGGCCAACACAGCCACGGCAACGACACAGCCCACCACGATGCCTGCAATAGCACCAGCACTCAGCCCATCATCTCCTGCGTCAGGGGCAGGCACAGCTGTGTCGGGAGCAGGTGTCGCCGGGGAAGGTGTGCTGGTAGGTGGCGGCACCGGCGTGTCCACAGGGACACGTGTGCATGTGTGGTAGTCCTTCCCGTCGCGTGTCTCAACGCTCAGGGCAAACCCGTCGTTGCAGCTGATAACCAGACAGCGCCCGTCATACGTGTGCACTGTGCTGAGTGCTTCCTGCGTGCACACTGCGATTGGGTGGCTGCCACTCGTCTGTGCGGTTTGAACAAACGGGTCGAGCTGCGAGGCATGCGTGACGCTTGTTAGGTTGGAGTGTGCCACAGCAGCTGCACCGAGAGCGTCGACAAGTGCATCAGCCGTTGCGGCGGTCGTCGCGTTCGGCACCACCCCAGACAGTGCGACGGACAGGGTGCCGCACGAGGCACCGGCAGACACATTCCGTGCGCCACGTGCAGTGGCCTCAGCACGCAGGGTGTCCAGCAGGGCCTCCGAGCCGGCACGATCGCACGGCACCTGCAGCGTGATGCCGGCACTCATCTGCACGCCAGTAGGCGCAGGGGCGGCAACAGGGATCTCGCAGAGGGCGCCTGAGTGGGTCCCGCAGGCACAGTGCTGAGACGACGTGCAGGTGGCAGTCCCGTCACCGAACACGCGGCAGGCCGCGTCCTGACCGCAGACGCGGGGTGGTGTCGGAGGAGCTGGCGTTGCAGATGCAGGCGTCGGTTCAGGTGCAGGTGACGGTGCGGATGTCGGTGCAGGCGTCGGTTCAGGCACAGGTGTTGACACAGGCGCGGGTGTAGGCGCAGCCGTTGGTGCAGGTGCGGGAGTTTCAGGCACTGGCATCGACTCTCTAGCTTCGTCCAGGTTCAGTGTGAATGTGCTCTTGCCGTCATGCCTGCCAATGCCGTCAGACGCGTCAGTCGCCATCACTATCGGAAAGCTTGCACTGTGGAGAGTTGCGTTCGTGGCGTTTGTACTCGCGATGTTGTAGGTGAAGCTGGTGGTCGTCATCCCGTTCACCTCTTCCACAGAGTAGTCAGTGGCCCACGTTGCCTGCCAGAAAACACCCGCCCTCACACCCCAGTAGCTCGTAATATCCGAGTAAACCCTCATCGTGGGCACCCCATCCCTCACGTAGCCCGCTACGAGCTTCGATCTGAGCATCCCACGGCCCACCCCGATGCCAACGAAGCCCTCCACAGGGGCCTCTGCAGCAAGCTTCACCTTCGACTTGTCGTGCAGCATCGCATAGTGGACAGTCCCGAGAGATACCGCCTGCTGACACTTATAACCGGGTCTTGTGGACGGCGTGCACTCCGCAGTCCCTCCAACAGCAAGAGCGGCCACCAGAACACATGCCTGCAACACCTTCACTGCCATGCTTGCTGGAGCTGCCTCGCCTAGGCTGTGTGTGTGTGTGTCGGTGAATATCTAGGGTGCGGGTGGTGATGTGTCTGGCAGCAGCAGAAGGCATGCATGGTTCCTGTGCTTGCTGCAATCAGCAGAAGGGCCTCAGAAGGTACTGACACCTCTCGTAATGCACCAATGCCGTCAGAGACGATGGGGAAGAGGGGCGGGTAGACGGCACCCTCGTGGTATGCGTCGGAACCGACGGCCCGTCGCGGTTTGCAACCTACCCAACGGCCTGCACTACTGTGCTGGACAAGACAAGACACAGCGGGTTCGTCTTCTCTTCCGCTGTGTTCGAGACACAGTGCACTGCGTTGTGCCGTGTCTTGGCCTCGTCAAGGAGACAGCTCTCGGTAGAAACAGGCGGTGTTCTCCAACCTGAAGAACGCAGGGATTCCGGGATCCGGATGCGTTCGAGGGGATCAATAAGCGATGCGATGAGAGGGCAGGCACTGGGTGAGCATCAACGCGTTTAGCTCGCTGTTGATATCTTGGAACACAGCACAAAAGCCACACAAAACGAAACAGAAACAAAATTACCAACGCCCAGAAAATCAACAAAAGCAAGGATGAGTGGGTGTGTCCCGAAGTTCGACTGCAAACCAACAGAGAAGCTGAGAGGATCAATGGCTGAGATGCACGTTCTTGCAATGCCAACGAGCAGAGGACTCTGTTTTCCTCGAGTTGAGCCGTGAATACACAGTGCGGGGACCACTTCCCTTCTTACTCAGCCCAATGGCTTGTGAGTGAAAGGCACGTGGTGTCCACAGCTGCCCAGCTACTACCCTCGATTTTGATCGTGTGACATAGGAGAAGCCGAATCCGTTGTCTCTGCGGGGTGCTAATAGCCCCCCAATGGGTGAAATGAACGCTAATGCCAGTTCGCTAACAGTCCAAGCATGGCCTCAGGGCGTCACCGGAGATTGTTTGACTGAGAGAGATGAATCTCCTCGCGTACAGCACGGTTCCCGTTGCCTTGGCTGGAGCATGAGGGAGCTGGGCGCCAGCAGGCACACGGGGCGTGTGCACACTTCATCCGGAGGATGAGGGGAAGATAGACAGATACCGATTGAGCGGCATCACCGCCACACGGTGAAGGGGGGAGAAGGGGCAGATAATCATAGCCCAGCAGACAGGATGATACACCAGGTGTGTGAACATGGTGCTGCAGGCTGCAAGGGGACAGGAGGGGTGCAGGGTTACGCATCAGCAGGCTCGTTCGGGTGCTCGTCCTGCTGCTCCTGCTGCTTCGAATCTGCGGCACGTCGCACACACCACACCAGCACAATGGCCAACACAGCCACGGCAACGACACAGCCCACCACGATGCCTGCGATAGCACCAGCACTCAGGCCATCATCTCCTGCGTCAGGGGCAGGCACAGCTGTGTCGGGAGCAGGTGTCGCCGGGGCAGGTGTGCTGGTAGGTGGCGGCACCGGCGTGTCCACAGGGACACGTATGCATGTGTCGTAGCCCTTCCCGTCGCGTGTCTCAACGCTCAGGGCAAACCCGTCGTTGCAGCTGATAACCAGACAGCGCCCGTCATACGTGTGCACTGTGCTGAGTGCGTCCTGCGTGCACACTGCAGTTGGGTGGCTGCCACTCGTCTGTGCGGTTTGAACAAACGGGTCGAGCTGCGAGGCATGCGTGACGCTTGTTAGGTTGGAGTGTGCCACAGCAGCTGCACCGAGAGCGTCGACAAGTGCATCAGCCGTTGCGGCGGTCGTCGCGTTCGGCACCACCCCAGACAGTGCGACGGACAGGATGCCGCACGAGGTACCGACAGACACATCCTGTGCGCCACGTGCAGTGGCCTCAGCACGCAGGGTGTCCAGCAGGTACAGCAAGCCGGCATGATCGCATGGCACCCATACCGTGACGAGGACACTGACACTCATGTGCACATCAGTAGGTGCAGGGGCGGCAACAGGGATCTCGCAGAGGGCGCCTGAGTGGGTCCCGCAGGCACAGTGCTGAGACGACGTGCAGTTGGCAGTCCCGTCACCGAACACGCGGCAGGCCGCGTCCTGAGTGCAGACACGGGGCAGTGTCGGAGGAGCTGGCGTTGCAGGCCCAGGTGCATCACTTGGTGCGCACAGGCTCGCACCCATCTGGGCCACGCCATCCCACTGGTGCAGGCCGCATGACGCAATGTACCCACTCCCCAGGAACTGCTGGTTCGTGCTGTCGATGTGCATAGTAGCCCACATGTAGCGGCTCCCCAGGAGACTGCAGAGGGCCGCCCCGCACCTGGTCGCATCATCTTCGCTGATCAGGCGGTAGCCAGACTCGCATTTCATCCCCTTTGTGATGATGATGGTGTTGCAGGCAGCAGGGAGAGGTGTCGGTGGAGGTGTCTCAGGTGAGGGTGTTGTCAGCGGTGCAGCTGTCGGTGCAGACGTTGGAGAAGGTGTCGGTGGAGAAGGCGTCGGAGGTGTCGGAGAAGGTGCGGGAGTTGCAGGCACTGGCATCGACTCTTCTCTCGCTTCGTCCAGGTTCAGTGTGAACGTGATCTTGTCGTCATGCCTGCCAAAGACGTCAGAATCGTCAGTCGCCATCACCAGCGGAAAGGTTGCGCTGTCGTGAATTGCATCCATGTCGTAGGTGAAGCTGGTGGTCGTCATCCCGTTCACCTCTTCCACAGAGTAGTCAGTGGCCCACGTCGCACGCGATGAAGCAGTCGGAGCCACATCCCAGTAGCTCGTAATATCCGAGTAAACCCTCATCGTGGGCACCCCATCCCTCACGTAGCCCGCTACGAGCTTCGATCTGAGCATCCCACGGCCCACCCCGATGCCAACGAAGCCCTCCACAGGGGCCTCTGCAGCAAGCTTCACCTTCGACTTGTCGTGCAGCATCGTGTAGTGGACAGTCCCGAGAGATACCGCCTGCTGACACTTATAACCGGGTCTTGTGGACGGCGTGCACTCCGCAGTCCCTCCAACAGCAAGAGCGGCCACCAGAACACATGCCTGCAACACCTTCACTGCCATGCTTGCTGGAGCTGCCTCGCCTAGGCTGTGTGTGTGTGTCGGTGAATATCTAGGGTGCGGGTGGTGATGTGTCTGGCAGCAGCAGAAGGCATGCATGGTTCCTGTGATTGCTGCAATCAGCAGAAGGGCCTCAGAAGGTACTGACACCTCTCGATTGCACCAATGCCGTCAGAGACGATGGGGAAAGAGACGGATCAACGGCGTTCGCAATCGCATCCACGACCTGCCCCAGTCGAAGGAAACGGCAGGCACCTCTTCTAGGCATGGATTCATTCGTGGTTACACCAAGCCACCCCCCCCCCACACCCCTCCACCAAGGCTGCGGAGAGTTGTTGGGTTCCCAACAAAACGGGCTTGGCGTGAGACCCTACCAAAGATCCCAAAAGCAACCCCTCCGTCAACTCCCGGATTTGCACCTGAATCACCAGCCTCCGCTAATCTGGCGGGCCGTTGCACCCGACAAAAAGGTAGGATGGCACTATCGACCACCATCCATACCTTTTTTGCCGGGCGCAATACAGGCGAGTGAAGATCTTGACACTGCCTGGCTGAATGTCACTCGGGCTAGGTGTGACCAGAGAAGGCAAAGTGCACACCTCGGTGTAGGTGTTCAAACGTTTTGCACGGCGGACCCTTTTGTGAGAGCAGTTGACGAAGCCAGTGATGTGACGGCGAGACGGAGAGAGACTGAAGACAGAAAGAGACAGCACGCCCACTCTCGGGGACTGTGTATTGCCGGCCTCACTTCAAAAAGGAGGGGCTCCCCTCCCACCAACCCTCCACATCATGGACCCATATGAGTGGGTAGGTGTTGTGGGGCAGGGCAGCCGAGCGATCCCCCCCTCCCCAGCCGCGAAGCGGGGCTGCATAAAATAAGGGTATAGAGTAGATGATGCACCGTGTGTAGCAGATTTCGCTGAGAAAATACCACCTCCCCCAATCCCCGTCGTGAGAAAAGCCACACCGACCCCCCCAAGCTTGACTGGCTCGGCTGCTGGAAGCGGGGGTGTGAAGGGGATCTATTTCTTCACTGTCTTGTCGCTGACCTGTGGGTGGGTGGTGATGCAGGGTGGTATGGGATGTGTCGTATGATGTGCCGTCGGGTGCCTTCCCCCGTGGCTGCAAAACAAGAGGAAGATAGTATAATTGGTGTGATCATGGCATGTGTGAATCATGTGTGATCCTGGTGGAACCCCCAGATATCTGGCACAGAACTGGCATAGAGCCCCTATATGGCCACCACCAATAATCATAAAAAAAATCAAATGCACGGCTCTCAACATACCATGATACAGTCCTTGGGGATGTTGTACACCTCAAAGAACTTCACCAGCTGCTTCAGCTGCCTCCCCTGCAGCAGGATCGTCGACGAGGCGGGGGCCATGGGGGGGAGCACCGTCACACTCCCTGCCAAGGACAGCTGGAGATCCTTGGCTGTCGCCTGCACATCGAACCCAAACCTGTCCAGGTTGTTGACGTACGTCACCTTCTTGCTCGCCCGGTTCCGCACATCGAGGCCGATGTGCGGGGGGTCCCCCTTCCCGACCACAACATCCTTCACGCCGTCCTTCGCATAGGTGATGGAGTAGGCGGGCAGGGTGTGCTTAAGGGCCCGCTGATGCAGGTCTGACAGCTTCGCCTCCTTGGGACACGTGTCGGGGGTCTTGATGGTCAGCTCCACGTTGCGCGGCTGAAGCTTCATCTGCGCACCCATCTCTGGGATCGACTTCACCACAACGCCACCCACCGCCACGACCACGTCGCCGGAACGAAGCTCCGAACCCGACGCACAACTGTCCGGCTCGATCACCGTCACCTTCAGCGTCGGATCCGTTTTAAACCCAAGCGAAGCCTTCTCTGACAGCCTCTTCAGCAGAACGCTGCGCTGCACAATCGCCTTCTTCGGCCAGAGGTACGCCAGCGTGTCATTCGTCGTCACCAGAGGGTCGGGCCGGCTCCCCTTCCCACCCTTCTCCCCACCCCGCACGGGCAGGCCCTCCGCTGCGATGTACGCATCCATCATGCTGCGCACCTCCTTCACAGTCAGTGCCTCCTTCCCCCCCTTGAAGACAGGCTTGAACACGGCAGAGTCACCCTTCGGCCTATACCTGACGGTGACCTGGGAGATGACACCCTTCGGCAGCACGTCAAGGCTTGCGTTTGAAGAGGACGGGCCAGACGCCTCCTTCCCTGCAGCTGCAGCAGCATCCGGCTTGCCGATCCGCTTGGTCACCTCGTGGATGAACTTGCACCGTTTGTCCATGTCGACGATCTGGTCAACGCCTGCGGATTTCTGCTTCAGCTTGATGGCTCCTTCCTTCTCCATGAGCTTCATGAAATTCCCGATTTTTTTGAAACTGCTGCTCTTCAGGACAACCTCGCTCCCAGCAGGGCGGGACGGCAGCATGTTCTGCGAGTAGAACCCAGACACCAGGATGGGCAGGTCTGACTTCGTCAGACCGGACAGCCCAGCCACGAAGCAGTGCAGGACAAGATCATCCATCTCCTCGGTGCTGAGCTGCGGGGCAGCCTCACCGCCGTCTTGCGCTCCCTGCTGCTGCTGCTGCTGCTGCTGCTGCTTGCTACCCTTCCCCTTCTTCCCAGCCTTCTGCTCCTTCTTCGCCTTCAGAGCCTCCATCCTCGCTTGCCTGTTGCTCTTCTTCTCCGAGGAACTCTCCTCGCTGTCATCCCCTCCCTCCTCACCCCCGTCGCCTCTATCCGCGGGGCGCCCCTCCACCGCCGGCACCTCGTCGTCCTCATCCAACCCATCCCCGCCCTCCATAAGATCCTCAAGGGTCACACCCTCGACGGCATATGCGTCGGGCGGGGGCTGATCGGCAGACCCCTCTTCACACTCCTCCTCCGCCTCTTCGTACTCCTCCCACTCCTCAAGCTCCTCGCCTTCCTCACACTCTTCTGCGTCTGCCTCAGCCTCCTCTGCAGGGCTTGCCGAAGGGGTAGGCCCCGCCCCGTCGCTCGGGGAAGCCGGGTCGACATGAGCCGCAGGATTCGGAGTTGGGGTTGGGGAGGCGATCGCCTTGACTGACTCCTTGCCAAACCCCTCCGGAGCAGCGGTGCTGCGCGGGGCCTGGCTGCAGAGGTTGTCCCCGAAGTGGTGGAGGATTTTGACGCATTTCCCCTTTGCGAGGGCGAGGGCTGTGTCGGTGCAGGTTTCCCCCACGGCGATTGCCTTCGGGTTGCCCCGGACACGCACCTGAACCAGCTGGCCCTTTTTCATAGGGAGGTGGAGACTGCAGACACCTGGCCACATAAGGTCAGCCCCGTTTAGGATAAACCGCGACACTTCCGGCACGACAGAGACGCATGGAAGCAGATCCGGCGCGTCCCACAGCGCGTAGATTGTGGGGATCGGGGCGGAGGTCAGCCTGCCCGTGGTGTCGACGTAGAGCGGGACGCCGGCGACGGCGTAGACGTGGAGGCGGGGTTCGACCTTCCAGAGGGTGACCTCGCATTTATCGGGGAGGGCTGAGCCGTCGCCGGCCAGGCGTTTCAGGGACTTCACGTCCTTCCCCTTCACATTTTGCGTCTGATAGCTGCCCAGGGGTTTCTTCCACATTGTGGAGAGGTGGGGAGGGGGGGGGGGGGGAGGGCACTGCCTGAGGGTGTGTGGGGTTGTGTGTTGTGTGTTGGCAGAGCTGCAACAAAACACAGCAGCAGTAACATCGAGCAGCCGTGGCGTGTGTGGTGTGGGAGAGGGGGGGGGGGGGGGGTGGGGGTGGGGAGTGGTATCTCCGGGAGATCCTGAGCGCCATGACATGACGTCGGTCACCAGCACACTGTGTGATGTTCGGTTCGCCTCGACACAGGCAGCCATTGCTGGCAGGTGTGGTCAGCCTTGGCATTGCCCTTTCAAGGCAGACGGCATCGCCACCTGCAGGAGTGCAGACTGCACCGAGCACCTGCTCTCGGTGTCCTCCATCCTCACTGGACACACGCGTCACGGGACATGCCGTTTTCGCAAGACGGCAATTATCCGGGACAAATGAAAGAAAAAGCAGCTTCGAACTAATTTTTTCCTGGAACCCCCCCGCTCTGCCTCTTCTTTCGAGAGCGGGGGAACCCCCTGGTGCCTCGCGTGCACCCTGTCGGTCTAACGCAGACGTCACAGTCTTTCAGTTCTATTCTCGTTATGTTTAGTACCGTATATGGGGTAATCAGGCAGGGAAAAAAAACAACAAATCACAACAAATCACAACCGATCACAACAAATCACAACAAATCACAACTAATCACAACTAATCGTTTGCTATGTTGGATTAGCGGATCCGCATCGTACAGAACGTCTACGAAAGACGACGCACGAGAACTGATACGCTAATCACAACAAATCACAACAAATCACTGTGAAAATGTTGTGATTTGTTGTGATTTTTTGTGATCGGTTGTGATCGGGTGTGATTTGTTGTGACGTGATGTGAATTTGTTTGGATTTCCTGTGGCTACCGTGGTTTTCGCGTTGGGTCTGAGGCAGGGCACTATGACCCAGTAGTGGTGTGGAGGTAATGATGTTGAGAACCACGACGGGTCGCAGGGGGGGTAGGGGTGGGGCATGATAGGAGGGGGGGGGGGGGGCGTTCGTACACCTCAACGATCCTTGCTATCGCCATGAAATCGTACTCCGTTCGCAATATCAAGAGAACACCCTGCCCAGCAGCAACAGCAAAAAAGCAGATTTAGATGAGGGTCACAACACTACGCACTGGCAGGAGTCTTGTTGTGGTAAAAAGCACGGCTGGTTGTGTCTACGTTTCGAGCCTTCCATACTACGTCCTCCTCTCGCCGGCTCTCATCAGGTACGGAGCGAGGATCATTGGAACCTGGGGGGATCAATTCCCAGGCAGACACAACCAGCACTGTGCACAACACTGGGGTGGGTGAGATGAGGTTGGGTGAAGCCGGGGGGTGTTTTATTGTCGGAAGTGAAGGCAAAGAGAGATATGGCCGGGGGAACGGGGAGGGAGGGGTTATGGCGAAATGTGGGGGTAGAAATAAGAAAGTGCCGTGCGGGGGGGGGGGGGCAGGGTCTGGGGTATTCCGGGGGTCGTGAACGTCGGAGGGGGGGGGGGTCAACAGTAGACAAACCCGCTGTCTACATTTGTTGTAAAACTCAAGTGGAACACTTAAACTTCCGCAAAAAAACATCCACATGGGGGGGGGGGGGCTGCAGGGGTTTGTTCACGGTGGGATCTTGTAAATTTTACATGTATAACTACAAGTATATACATGTATTATACATGTATAATACTTGCATGTCAACTATTATACATGTATAATACATGTAAATGCCTGAAATATACATGTAAAATACATGTATATCAAGTAAAAATACAAGTATAATACTTGCATGTCAACTATTATACTTGTATTTTTACTTGATATACATGTATTTTACATGTATATTTCAGGCATTTACATGTATTTTACATGTATAATACTTGTCATGCAAGTATTATACATGTAAAATACTTGCATGACAAGTAAAATACTTGCATGCAAGTAAAATACATGTATTTTACTTGCATGCAAGTATTTTACTTGTCATGCAAGTATTATACATGTATTTTACTTGTCATGCAAGTATTTTACATGTATAATACTTGCATGACAAGTATTATACATGTAAAATACATGTAAATGCCTGAAATATACATGTAAAATACATGTATATCAAGTAAAAATACAAGTATAATAGTTGACATGCAAGTATTATACTTGTATTTTTACTTGATATACATGTATTTTACATGTATATTTCAGGCATATACATGTATTATACATGTATAATAGTTGACATGCAAGTATTATACATGTATAATACATGTATATACTTGTAGTTATACATGTAAAATTTACAAGATCCCACCGTGTTGGGGGGAGCCCCCCCCCCCCCCCCACCAGCAAAAAAACACGAACACAAACCAATCACAACAAATCACAACAAATCGTCAGCTGATTGAGGGTGTGATATGAGGGTTCTATCCAACAAGGATATCAAGGCGGCACTTTCAAAGTCCTGCCAAGGACAGCGCCACGTGGGTGTGTGCTTCTGATATATGTTATGTCATCATGTGAACCCTCCCCAGCGTGTGCCAACATCCCTGACACGCTCACGAAAAGCATGACACGGAGAAAACAGGTGCCGAAACAACCTGCCGAGCACACGGGTGGTGCCACGTTGATCCACGCAGCGATCTCCCATGACAGGAAGCCTTGTCGCCACGGCAGAGTCGCCGCAGACTGTGGGAGAGGTGTCGCCAGTCACCTTGAGGTTGCAGTGTGTCATCAGGCTAAGACCCGTGCCCTCTTCACCTCCCCTGTTAGGTTGCTCCCATATCGTTCACAACAAATCGCAACAAATCACAACAAATCACAACACGTCACAACAAATATCAGTGAAAAATGTTGTGATTTGTTGTGATCGGGTGTGATTCGTTGTGATTTGTTGTTTTTTTCCCCTGCCTGATTACCCCAAGTATACGTAAATATTATGGAACGTAAATATTATGGAACGGGCCCATTTTTGGCCGGTCCGTTCCATAATATTTACGTTCCAAAATATTTACAGGGCCAGTTGGGCCACTCGGTGGTGAGGACGGCTTGCGTCAGGAATCGCGCGAAAAGTGCACGAGTAGGTCTCGTCAGGGACTCTGTACGCCGTCCGATCACCTGGTCCAAGTCCCCGAGTCGCAGAAAGCCCTGTAAATATTATGGAACGAAAAAAATCTGGAACGCCAACCCACCAGCGTTCCATAATATTTACGTTCCATAATATTTACGTTCCAAAATATTTACGTATACGGTATATAACACGACGGACCTCTACCTGTGACGTGAGACGGCCAGACAGTGATGTACGCAACGTTGCCCGAAGGCGTTGTACTCACGGAGGATAGACTTGTCTGATGCGCCTGAAAATCGTTTTCATTTCTATTTTTTTGGGAAATCAGCAACACACACACGCACACACACACACAAGCCCTCAAGACTCTTGGAGCGGCCTGACTATTTAGTGTCTTTGTCGCAGCAAGGGGGCGATATATACCGCTTTTTTATTGATTTCACGTGTCAGTGTTTGACTTTTTCGCAACTTCATTTCTTCCTTTTCTCCCTCTCCAACCCCACCCGTGACACCACCAGGGTTTAGCTAGCCCTGGTCCGATTATCCCCGGTTCTTCGCTGAAGAGACGCGGCCGGGGGGAGGGGTACGAAGAGTACGCGTCGAAACCGGTGTCACGTCGTGTTGGGGAATCCTTCGGGAGTGCGATACTGAAGGGGAGGTGCTACTGCCCGTGCAGGGCGACACCGCCTTCAAACTTCATAACCACACACAAACCCTCTATTCCCCCAGGCCTGATGAGCAATCCCCCCTGCCTCATGTTGTGACTTCCTTTCTACCTTGCACAAAACATCCCATTTGCCCCTTTTCTTCCTTCGAAAGTGTTGTGACTACCCCCCCTTCCCCACCCCTCGGGAGTGCCACTCCTCTGGTGGTTAAAAGTGACCCGCCGTTGTGCCTTCGGCATCTGTTGCGTGTGCCGTCGTATGCTTCCTATGCACTAGTTATAGCTATCCGGGGGCGGTCTGCTGTCGCACCAGTGGGCTGCCCCACCTCTGCACCCTCGGTTTTTAAGATGTTCACCACAGCGGAGAATGATCCCCTTCTCTGTGGCGATCGAGCCAAGCTGGACGAGGTTCGCCTTCGGGCGAAGGTCATGTGGGCGGACAAAAGGTGCCTGCTCCTGAGACTCATCAGCAACCTGTTTCTCCCTTCAAGCCCTCAAGACTCTTGGAGCGGCCTGACTATTTAGTGTCTTTGTCGCAGCAAGGGGGCGATATATACCGCTTTTTTATTGATTTCACGTGTCAGTGTTTGACTTTTTCGCAACTTCATTTCTTCCTTTTCTCCCTCTCCAACCCCACCCGTGACACCACCAGGGTTTAGCTAGCCCTGGTCCGATTATCCCCGGTTCTTCGCTGAAGAGACGCGGCCGGGGGGAGGGGTACGAAGAGTACGCGTCGAAACCGGTGTCACGTCGTGTTGGGGAATCCTTCGGGAGTGCGATACTGAAGGGGAGGTGCTACTGCCCGTGCAGGGCGACACCGCCTTAAAACTTTATAACCACGCACACACACACACAACGAGCTGAGGCTCTCGCAGGCAACATCGACGCGATAGATGGCCCTTTCGTCTTTCGTGGTAATGAGGGGAGGGGACACAGGCTGTCGGCCCGACAGGGGCACTGGGCAGCAGAACGAGTACTGTGCCTCTCGCCCATGATTTTCGTTCCTCCGTGAAAGAGCCCGGTTTTTGTTAGTGCGGCAAGAGCGGCAGTGTGTTTGTGGCCCCTGTGAAGAAGTGGTTTCTGTATTGCTCTCTCATAAACACACTGCGCGCGCGGCACGCTCCCACTAGACTCTTTCGACGTGACAAGCAAGCTTGTTTGGGCATTAGTGTTGAGGCGGTGCACAACAAAAAAAACGACTATCCGGTGAAGATGACGACATGCCTTCGGAGGGCTCTCAACTTCGTTGTTGGACAGCTAACCCCTCCCTACCCCTGGCCTCCCCTCCCTATTCCCCCCACCCCCAACAACCGCTACACGGTGGACTCCAGCGGGGGTAGGGTAACCCTTTTCGGGAGTCTCAACTAGGGGGAGTCCAACTCCCGCTAGCGGGAGTCTATACTCCCGCTAGCGGGAGTCTGACTCCCCCTAGCGGGAGTCTTTTCACCTATTTTCACTCATTTTTCCCATGATACCTATGCAATGTGGCACTCGTCACTGAAGTACAGCCACACCAAACGAAACGGACGTTTCCACCCATCCCAGCTCGCAGACCTGATTCACAAAAATGGGGAAGACGACAACGAAGCCGGCAGCGAAGCCGGCGGCAAAGTCGATTAAGAAGAAGAAGAGCGCAGAGAGTCCCGAGGCTGCGGAGGCGACGAACATTGTGCATGATTTTTGCACGGCCTTCCCTGTTAAAAAAGGGGGCAGTGTGCTGACACTGGGATCCATTAGAAGGCTCCTAGCAACGGTGTTGAGCAAGGAGCTCCACAAGCACAGCACCCAGGTGGCCAACGCAATCATCGCCATGTCTTCCCTGACATGGATAAGTTCGCTGTCAGGGAAGTCGCAACGATGCGGAAGGAGGGCGCTCTCCGTCATATACAAGGTGGAGGCGAAGTATGGCAAGGTGCAGGATACAAACGTGTCGTCGGGGGCAGCCTGAAGCCGCGAATGATCGCGACACGGGCGAACGGCTTGGCACCGTGGGTCTGGATAGATGCTGGAGTTCGGCCGGGTGAAACCGGAAGTCGCAGCAAAATTTGCCCCCCCAGATTTCTTCCTCAAACCCACCCGTGGGCTGATCCGGCCTTGCACGGTGGACTCCAGCGGGGGTAGGGTACCACTACCGGGTTTAACCCTTTTCGGGAGTCTCAACTAGGGGGAGTCCAACTCCCGCTAGCGGGAGTATAGATCAGCAGTGGGCAACAATGAGGCGATGCGGGGGGCGAGGGCACCGATGCTCACTGTGCGACATCCCAGAAGAACGCTGGTATCAACAGGTGCATCGATACCCGCACCTGACTCTCTCTGAGATGAAAGAGGCTGGCTACCCCTCCCTCTTGGCAGGTGTGCTTCCCAATGCCCGCTACGTCACCCCAGCACTCCATGACTGCAAGGGGCTCGCCATGCGGCTGATCAGGGTACTGGATGAGACAACAAAAAAATATTCGACAAGACCTGTACAAACCTTGCACTGAATGTGTCGCAGAATGGGACAGGTGCTCAGTTCCGGAAGGTCGTGCTTGCCTGTCACAGGACACACCTACAAGGGCTTGTTCCGCTACCTCTTTGTCTCCCTTGCAGACCTCATGCATTTCCGGTATGCAGACATCCCCTGGCACTTCTGGGGATGCAAGGATGAGTCAGCCCGGATTCCCTTCTTGCGTGCTCGGATCTCAGGGCATATATTTCACTGGTTGATGGAGCATGCCGAAAAGGGATCAACGCGCAATGCCTACGTACACAGTCTCCATCATTGGTGGGCTCCAGAAGATGCAGTGCCTCTGCAGAACAACGACGAATTTGAAGAAGCAGAGAACGGACATCGCAAGAAAGATGCCGTTACAATCGCCAGCTCCGCAACTTACGAGAGAGATCTTGCGATGGCAGAAGAGAAGCGGCGCGCATCGGGCATGCCTTGGAAGGTTGCGCACCTGTCGCAGGACGGGATCCTCGGGTATAGAGAAGTCATTCTGTGTCCGTGTCTGCACACCCGACACGCTCATAGATTGGCTGTGTATGTTCTTTGCACACAGTTGACACAGCTGCAGAAGGGGTTTGTGCACTGCAACACACAGGACTTCGTTGATCCCATCAGCGCGCCCTACTTCCTGTCCCGGTTCCCCGAAGGACACCGCAAATTATCGCTCTGCTTGTGCAAAATGCCAATCCCGCTGGGGGCGACTTTCACACCATTCGTGTCATCCGAGGCGACTTTGAGCACGCTTGACCAACGCGCACAGCAGGAGGGGGATGACAGTTCTGACGAAGAAGATGAGGCCTGCAGGATGGCTTGTCTTGCCCAAGGTGTAACACAACTACGACAGGCGATGGCCGCACTTTGACACCTCAAATTCTAACCGCTCACCTCCGCAGGTGCAGCCGCTACCAGGAGGATAGGTAGGTAGTCCAGAGTCCGGGGAAACTGACAGAAGCAAAACAAGCCCCTCCCCATCCCTCTTCCACCATGATTTTACCCCCCACGCCAGTAGACTGTAACTATATCATGGGAAAAATGGATGAAAATAGGTGAAAAGACTCCCGCTAGGGGGAGTCAGACTCCCCCTAGCGGGAGTATAGACTCCCGCTAGCGGGAGTCTGGACTCCCGCTAGCGGGAGTCTGGACTCCCGCTCAGACTCCCGCTCCCAGACTCCCGCTAGGGCCGCTGGAGTCCACCGTGTACGAAAGGCCAATCCTGCTTGACAGCAGCGAAGAAGCCTTTGTGACACAAAACAGCAGGATGTGCACGATTTTTCGAACATTTTTTTGAGGAAAGAGAACATACATCATCACAGCAAACCCCACGAGTAGACGAGTAGCCCTGAACAAGAGGATGAAGAAAAGGAAGGCGGCGACGTAAGACAAGAGATGGAGGGAGGGAAGGGGGCTTCGCTCCGTGGCATGTAAGAACGGTGGGACAAAGTGAGACGCCTCACAGCGCTAGCTGTAAAGTGGCATCAGTTTGACGCACAGTGTGACACAGAGAGCGACAGCCAGCCCTCCGAAAGAAGGCCGAACCCCTATAAAGGATGGGAAATGATTAGGAAAGGCGTCGCACTGCCGCAGTGCTGAAAGTCGTGTGTTTCTTTGGGGAGGGGGGGGTGGGGGATGGATTAGAGCAATTTTGAGTCATTTTTTTTGTGGAACGGGAGCTGTTTTCATGGTATGACAAAGATCTTGCAAGAAATGTTAAGAAATCTCGAAATTTCTTAAGACGTCTTAATGTAATGCCGAAAGGGCTATTTCTTAAAGATTTCTTACTGATTTCTTAAGACGTGTTTCTTAATGCCTAGCATTTTAATGTCCATCATTCTGAAAAAGATCTTAAAAGATCTTTTTCAGAATGATGGACATTTTTAATGCTGGGAGATATGGAAATAATGTCCATCATTTCATTACAGGGGGGGGGGGGGGCGAATAGAATTACTAAGTAATACTATTCAAAATGGCATGTTTGAAAAATTCCCAAATTTTGGGTTGGGCGCATTCCCCAGTACGTGGTATTTCACTCCACCAAAATCGAAAAAAAAGTTGATCGTGAACTGCGCTGGTTCAGGCCAGTTCACGATCAACTTTTTTTTCGATTTTGGTGGAGTGGAATACCACGTACTGGGGAATGCGCCCAACACAAAATTTGGGAATTTTTCAAACATGCCATTTTGAATAGTATTACTTAGTAATTCTATTCGCCCCCCCCCTGTAAGAAATCTTAAGAAATCCTGCATTTCTTAAAAATAATGGGGGTCATTAATTTAAGAAATTTAATGCAGCACCTGCATTACAGGGGGGGGTCAAATAAACGTACTTAGTACTACTATTCGGCGAACGCGCGGGCCTAAATCGACCTCGCCAGAAAATTAATAAATAGTTTGCGAGCGAATAGACGTACTAAGTACGTCTATTCAACTTTTCCTAAAAACGCTGTTTGCAGGGGCTCTGCGGGGCTGTTTGGTCCACCAGGGGCGCGCTGGTCACTGCTGTCGTCCGTCTCTCACTTCTTCTGCCTTCCGGTCGAGTATCCGCTCTGTTCTCGTCCTACCACTCGCCCCTCATTTGGTTTCGTACCGTTTTGATTTGTATTGCCCCCCCCCCCCCTCTGGTGCCCCCCCTGGTTGACATTCTTGTTGAGTTAGTGAAAGCATACACAGTTCATCAGAGCTGTCAGCTTCACTGTCGGTGGTTGGTTGGTGCGTTGATGCTTAAAAAAAAGATGTGAAAAAGGCAAGCCACAACCAGCACGCCCCAACTTACTTCTTCTTCAAGTTCTTGGGCTTGCTGGGGCAAGTCTGCATGTTGTGCCCAGGCTTCCTACACCCTTTGCAGAGCCTGCGGTGTTTGTTGGGAGTCTGGGTGGTCGGGGACGCTGCGCGCTTCTTTTCGGAGGACTGGGAGGACTGGGAAGGCTGTGTCTGTGTGAGAGAGTTCACACGAACCGGCTTCGCCCATGCCAAGATGCTTGACTGTTGGGTTGGCTGAGACACAACTTTCTTTTGGGTGGACTGCTTCTCTGTGCTCTCTTTTGCCTTCCCGTCCAACCCAGGTTCAAGGTCCGCACCACCAGCCTCAGGGGATGTTTCTGTGCTTGGTGCGAAGGTGAGGTCCGGACAAAGGGAGCTCTTCACGAACCCGTCCTCCTCACCCGACACCTTCAGCACGTACCCCATATCCCGCAAGCGCTGGGCTACCACCTCCCCCCTCACACTTTCCACCGACTTTCCCCAAACAGCTCCAACAGAGGTGCACATGGCCTCGCGGTACCACCTCTCTGTGAAGCGACAATCCTGGCGAAAACCTTCGGCTGTTGATTTCTTTATCTCGAGACGGGCTTTGTCCTTGAGCCCTTCCAGGTGAGTGTGGAAGGCAGCCTTGAATGGTGCAAATGCATGCACATCAAGGTACTGCACTGTTCCTGTCAACCCACCTGGAATGACCGCTGACTTCGCCCCCGTCTTCCTGTGCAAGTACGCAACATTTTTTGGTGCAATGTGTGTTGTCGCCGAGTCATAAATGACAAGCACGTTTTTGTTTTTGCAAATGGGGGCCAAGACGCTGTCAATCCACCACCGCCACTCGGCTTCTTTGACCCAGCCGGTTTTCTGGAAAGTACAGTTACTGGGGGGGGGCAAATACAAGGGTATACTCTTCTATTCACCGTGCCAGCTTACGTAATTCAGGGTTTTCAAAAAATTGTTTTTTAGCTGAAAAGTTGTCTAGTATGCAAATACAAGAGTATATACTCTTGTATTTGCATACTAGAAATGTGGCCTCCGGGTGGGCCCTCATGGGGCAGCGGCGCCGAAGAGACAATACGAGCGTCCTCTTGGCCTTTCCCACCCCGAGGCGACTCCCACCAGACCGTGACGACTCCAGACAGGAGGCCCACTGGCCTGGGGGGGGTCATTGGAAGTACAAAATATGATGAAAACCCCACAAAAGTTCTTCAAAAGTCTAGTATGCAAATACAAGAGTATACTCTTGTATTTGCTCGGTGAACTTTGTAAAATCGCGATTTCTGGAGTACTCTTGTATTAGCATATACCCTTGTATTTGCATATACTCTTGTATTTGCCCCCCCCCCCCCCAGTAACCCCCGAGTCTTTGTGAATCTGATGCTCCTCCTTCTTTATCCTCTCGCCCGCACCTTTAAAAACGATCGACTGCTTTGTCGCAAGAATGGTCCTGTCTTTCACACTGAACGTGACAGCACCAATCAACGTGGCAAATCTATTTTTTCCAGCATCGGTATCGACCACGATGTTGGTGTCAGTGGTGTAGCACAACAGTTTGTCCCTGCGGGTAGAGCTCTTGTACAAGGCAGACTCATCCACATTCACAACCAGGTCAAAAGTACCAAAGGGGTTGTGCAGCAGCTCGGACCCGATGGAGAGGCGTCTGATGGTGGACCAGAAGCTGTGCAACTGGACCCGGGCTTTTTCAAGAGAAAGCTTGGCAATGCGCGAAGTACGAAATTGAAACTTGTTTCTCCTGGCCCAACCGTCGATCCACTCCACCGAAGCCTGGAAGCCTTTCGGGAACGGAACAAAGGACATGGCAAGCTCCTTGATTTTGCGGCGCGTCGTTGGCAAGTCGTTCTTCCGCCGTTCTCCCACTTCTTTAAGCACGTGGGCCTCCACCTCAGGAAAGAAACACGACCTCCCCCTCCCCGCCTTTCTTTTGGCATGTGTTTTTCCGCAGCTGGTCCTCGAAGGCTACATCTATGGTGAGGTGTGTCTGGGGCCATCCGTCCACATCTTCTCGTTGGTGGTAGGGACTGCGGACGCCGTAGATGAGGAGTCGTTTAATGCGCGCCGCTCTTCAGCAGTGATTTTGACGCCTCTGGACCCCAGGAGTTTGCGGGTTTCCGGGTTTGCGGTCTTCAGCAGTGGTTCTGATGCCTCTGGACCGCAGGAGTTTGCGGGTTCGCTGGTTTCCCGTCCGTATGTGTCTGAGGGGGGATGCCCCGATTCCCTTCGTCACGACATATCTTTGAGCGTAGGTCACTTCCCCCCTCTACGGACCCCGTGCACCCTGGTTCCCCTAAGTGGCACCAATAGACCCCGTTGTCCCCATTCCTTGCCCCAAAGTTTGCAGATTTGTGTGTCTCCAAAAAGAAAATCTCAAAAAAAACGAAAAATTTCCCCAAAAAAAAGGGTGAAAAGTAAGTACTACTATTCAACGGCCCAACGTGCCCCAGAGCCCCAAAAAAATAAGTACTACTATTCGGCTAAGTACTACTATTCAACTAAGTACGTTTATTTGACCCCCCCCTGTAAGACGTCTTAAGAAAGAAGTGAAAGGAGGGTGTATGATTTTCCGGATTTTCCTGTTTTTTTCCCGATTTTCCGAAAAATTTGCCACTGGTTGACACAAGGGCGAATTTCGAGAAAAATCCGAAAATCAGGAAAAATCAGGTTTTTTTCGGATTTCCGGGATGGTCACCATACACCCTCCGGAAAAAAATCCGAAATTTTTGGGTCGAAAAAAATTTTTTTTTCTGACCCGAAAATCTGTGTCTGCGGACTGCCACACTGTGAAAAATCGGAAAATTTCCGAAAAAAGTCGAAAATTTTGGCCTTTCCTGGCCTATGTGGTCCCAAAGGGCCCGGGTTGCCCGGATTTTCACCCAAAAACACCCCAAAATTTTTTCCGCCGCCCTTCGGGCGGCGGATTGGCCGCCTTCGGCGGCGTCGTCGTTTCACTCTGTACGAAGGACGTCGGTAAAGCCGAGCCCTTTGTACAACCGTTTCACTTCGACTTCTTTTCGGCTGTCTGTTTGTTTGCGTTTCCAGTCCCGTGCCTGTCTGTCGTCCGGACGCCCTGTTTTTATGGTTTTCTCCTGTTGCTCCGTCACGGCGCCTCATGTTCTGGGGTTGCACGTGTTCTTCTCGCTGTTGCGGCGCTGCCTGAAAGAACCCCCGTCCGCCCCTCTCGGCTCCATCTCCGAGTGCCTACCTCGTTCTGTCCGCTTTCCCTAGGAGGTACAGAGAGACCCCCTCTCCCCGCCGAGCATCTCAGAAGATGCCGTGTCCCGCATCCAAATGTAGTTGCAGGTGCCCTCGGTTGCGGTGTTGTAGCGCAGTCCGCGCAGGTCGGAGGCCACACGCCACTCTGGAGTGCCTCCCACCGTCTGAGACCCCGGGCCCCCCATGGGCTGGGGGGGCCTTCCATCGGCATGGCAATGCCTACCAGGTGTCGGACGCGATTCCGACTGTAAAGTGTCACAGTCTGTGGCTCGTCGATGCCAAGATCCTCGTTACGGTCCGATGAAACTGGGTGTTATTCGGAGCCCTACAACTGCAACACGGGAGGCTTGACAACCGGCTCCTGATGCAGGGAACGTATGCTGCAATTTTATCTGCGTTCATGCAGGCGTTGCCCCGCCTGCAAGGTGACCGTCTTTTGCTGTCCTCAGGTGTACCGTACCCTGAATGGGAACGGGAAGAACGTTCCTCTCGGGCATGCTACGTTGTCGAAAACTTTGCGATACACGGCCAGCTTCCTCGTGGCCTCATGTTCTTCTGTCCCTTCTGTTGTGATGCGTCTCATGGATGTGCCCTGCAGGGCTTCCACACAGTGTCGAGGAGTGATCCTCGCACGGAAAAACAATTGGCTTGGTCTTCCCGCTTTCGGGCTCCCGTCTCCGAGAGCCCAGCACAGTTTTGAGTCGGACCTGGGATAGCGGTTCGAACGGGAATTTCGGGCCGAACCCTGAAATTCTCCAACACCCCATATCGCACCTGAGACGCGGCTTCCTTATCTGAGGGGCCGCGTCCAAATACACGGACTTTGCTAAACTGGACCCAACTCCCCACACTCTTTTTTTTGGCCATTTTTCCAAAAAATCCCCCCATTTTTTACAAAATTTTACAGAATTTACAGTTCGTTATACATCCTCCAAAAGATCCTTTTCTTATTAAGACCTTTGTCATACCATGTGTTTTCACTTTTTTTTTAAACTTCGTACCCCGTCGCAGCACCTAGACATACAAGGGCCCCGCTAATCAAACGGAGCAACACCGCAAGTGGGACACGAAGGACCACACGCTGATCTGGGGCGGTTCTTGCGACTGTTGGGCAACAGCCCGGGCATCTCAGCTCCCAAAACGGTTTGCCCCACTCAGGGGGAGGGGGGGGGGTGTTCTTACCTCGACCCACCCACCCCCCCTCCCCTTTGTAATCCTTGAGCTGACGGAGCGCTTTTTTTCTCAAGTCTATTGAATTTTCGCCGAAAACACAGCCGCCGAGATAGCAGCATTCGGACGCTTGAATTACTGTTTGGAGGTGGTGGGCTGACGGGGGGGAGGGGCAGTGCGGCTCCAGCATACACCGCCTGGATCCCCCCCCCCCCCCACCCCCTTCCCCCTCCCCCACCCTGCAAAAAAAACGTTTCAATATTACTGCCCTGATGGGGGAGTGGGTGGGTGGAAAGAGATAAGGCATACTTGGGCCCCTTCTCCCTTCACTCGTTACGCAGGCTGTAGGGGATCGTAACAGGAGAGGGGCGGGTGGGTTGAGACGCTGTGGAATATATCTCGATGCAGCCAGTGGGGGGGGGAGCCTTCACTCTGTGCAACACAAGTGTGCCACTTTGCAGCCAGTTTTGTGAGGCGGCTCACCTTTTTTTTTTTTTTAACTTCGTTCAGGGTATAAGATAGACTTTTTTTCTGGCGCCGTTTTCCGGTTTTTCTGGTTTTGAAATTTTTCGCGCGCGCCTTCGGCGCGCGCGACCCGCGCAAACCCTCTCAGAATCACACCCAACACGGCTGGACCAGGCTCTGCCGAACAGCAGTGGCGTGTTGCTCCACGCAGCTCCCCGAAGGGACGGAACTGAGCTTTCAATGCGTCCACGTACTGACGGAGCGCGGCTTCGCATCACCTCCCGCATCAGGACAAACCCCCCTGAGGGTGCTGCTCTGCTGGTATGCCTCACGAAGGGCAACTACCTTCATGGTCGAGCTTGTTGCATGACCACCCCCTTGAGGCAGTCAGTCAGACGATGCGCACAACGTGCGCTCATGCGAACACCAGCGGGTGTCTCCAACACTGCACAAATCGCGGTCCCGCCAGAACCCGAATCCGTCGATCCTCTCCAAAGCGGACATGCACTCCCGAAAACATCGGAGTTTGCATGTGCCATCCCCAGCAAGGCAAACGTGCTCGAGACAAGGTCGTAGCTTGCGTGGATGACAGGGTGGTCCTTGGCAGTGTGCACCGCAACGAGATTGAGTGCATGCGCTCGGCAAGCCGCCCAGAAGGAGTACGGTGCGGTCGGAATGATCAAGCTAGAAGACCTGCATGACGAGGACATCACCACCCACCGGGTCCCGCTGGGCTCCTTTTCTCCGCTTCTCTGCTTTCTTTTGACTGTTTGAGCTCCGTGCGGATCACGATGGGGTCACTTTCCATATTTTTTTGGCTAATGGTCCCACTGGTTGACTGTCACAAAGGTTCCCCAAAAACCGGCGAAAATCCGATCGGCCTTTTTTTTTTTCCAGAAAACCGGAAACCGGGAAACCCTGGTTTTGAAAACCGGAAAACCAGACCTATCTTATCCCCTGCTTCGTTCCCGTCCCCCCACGTTGTGCGCTACATCGTTGTAGCGTTGGCTCACTCGTGTGCTTCTTTCCGGGGTCGGGTCAGGGATAGTGCCCTGTGTGGTGCCGTTTTTTCCCGCAGAGCGGGTGGGTTGCCGTGCGTCGACACGGAGACACCTCCCCATTAAAAGCCAAAGTTTTTGTGTTGAGACGTCTTCACCTGATATGGCAAAGGTCCTGTTCGTTGGTTTCCCCCTGTCTGTCGCGCCCATCAGGGTGCGTGGACAGGGCCCGTACTTTGTTTTCATTCGTGTTCTGTGATTTGTGACCAACCCGCCCCTTGCCCCGCCCGGTTGAGGTCCCTACCCCTTCCCCCGTTTCGTCAGTAGCTCCGTCTCGGTCTCGTGGAGCAGGCCTGTGTCCATCAGGAAACGCAGGGTGGTCACGGGCCGGGTGAGGAGTAGGACATGGGGGGAGAGGTTGTCCAGGTGTTTTTCCCGTAGGTCCTTAAGCTTCGGGCAGGTTCGCAGTAGGTGCTTCAGCGTCGTTTTCTGCACTGTGCATCCGTGCATGGGGCATTTCGGTGCCCTGTTTTTCGACATGTAGTCGAACAGGAGGTAGTGGCGGCGCGTCCGTAGCAGTCGCATCGTGCTGGCCCCGAGGCGGGTCAGCGCCGGTGTGTGTAGCGCGGGCCGGCGCGCTGTAGGCCCCGCCGATTTAGGTGGCGTCCAGGCGTACAGACTTTTCTCGCCGGGCCGGGGCGTCCGCTCCGCAGTCACCCTCCGCACTGCCGCCTTCGCCGCCAGCAGTGTGATGGGCTCCGTCTGCAGCTGGTGGTTGTTCGTCCGCAGACCCGCCTGATAGTCTGCCAGTTCATTTCCCTCCACCCCGACGTGGGCCGGCACGTACTGCAAGGTGACAGTCGTGCCTGAGCTGGTGAGTGTGGCCAGGCCGCGCCAGACGTCGACAAGCGTTTCCGCTTTGGCACGGTGTGGCCCTGCTTCTAGCGCGTGCAGGGCGGATTGGCTATCCGTGAGAATCACGACGCGGGCTACACCCCTTGCTGCGATCATCTGAGTCGCCTCCCGCAGTGCTACCAGTTCCGCCTGGTAAGAGACGCAGCTCTGGCCCGCCCCGACACTGCGCTTGTCGACGATGTCTGTTGTAGAAGGGTCCAGGAGGACAACACCCGCTCCTCCGACTCCCTCCTTTACCGACCCGTCCGTGTAGGCGTGCAGCTCCGCCTGGGGGAGTCCCGCCAGCATCACCTGCGCCATAGCGTACCTCTCCGCGTCGGTCTGGTCGGGGTCGCTCCGGCTCAGGCCAGGGATGGCGGGGTGTATCTGGATGTTCCCGAGCATCCCTTGCCACTCCCACGGTGCCACCGGGTAGTGGGATATGATTGTGGCAGGGCCCGGGCTGCGTGTGTAGATGGCGGTGCGTTTGACCACCGATTCAGCCAAACGAAGCCACGTGCTGCCGGCGGTGCGCGACGCTTTTTGGATCGCCGTTGACCCCGGGGACCCACCAACCCGTCGAATCCGCTCGTACGCCGTAGCCGCTTCGGTGTACATCTTCTCTTCGAGGGTCGGCAGGTGTGCCTCCCACAGCAGTTCCGCTGTGTCCGTGGTGAAGGCGCAGCCCGTGATGAGCCGCGCAGCCCGGCGGTGGATCGTCTCCAGCTCGCCGAAGGCCTTGTTGGTGAGTGCGATCCCCCATACGCATATGGCATAGGTTACCGCGGGGAGCACGTATGTTAGGTACACCTGCCGCAGTGTGTGCGCGTCGCAGCCCCAGTCTCGTCCTGCCAGCATGTGTAGGAGTGCTAGGCGGCGTCGGTAAGTGATCTTGACTTGCTCGAGGTGCGCGGTCATGCTGCAGGTCTCGTCGATGAGGACCCCCAGGTACTTCGTTCTGTCACCCCGCTTGACCAGACTCCCATCTGAGTAGGTGAGGGGGAGGTCGGTTTTCCGTATGCCCTCCGCATCTCGCCGTGACACGAAAGGGAGGAAGGAGGTTTTGTCGCGGGACAGGCGGAAACCAAGTCGGGGGAGGCATTCCTCGAGGAGGCCGAGTGCCGTTTCGGTCTTCGCTGTTGTGTCATCGATATCGTCCCCCGTGAGGAGGATGGCCAGATCGTCGGCATATATGGCGGTATACCCTTTGCAGTGCGCGCTGGGGGTATTCGCCACCTCTGCCATGGCGCAGTTGAAGAGGAGGGGGGACAGCACTGTACCCTGGGGCACCCCCTCGGCCATGTGGTAGGTATCCCCGTGTGTACCACATACTGTCGTAGTCGCCCTTCGGTTGTCCAGGTAACTTGTGAACCACCGAAGGTATCGTGCTGGTGTGTTCATCTCTTTGAGGCGCCGGAGGATGGCATCTCGACTCACCGTGTCGTACGCCTTCTCCATGTCCACGGTGAGCAGGATTGCGCTGTGGCCTTCTGCCAGTGCATCCCGTGCCAGCTGTGTGAGCATCGCCACGTTGTCCACCGCGGACCTGTGGCGACGGAAGCCTGCCTGCACGTCGTTGAGGTTGTGCATCGGCTCTGTGGGGTCCTCCATGAGCTGTGTGAGCCTCTTGGCGATCATCCGTTCCATCACTTTGCTCGCCCCGCTCGTGAGTGCGATTGGACGGTAGGAGTTGGGGTCGGAGGCGGGTTTCCCCGGCTTGTGGATCGGGAAGAGGGTCGCTTGTGTCCATTCCTTCGGGAGTCTGCCGCTCACCCACGACAGGTTGCAGATGTGCAGCAGGCCCTCCCGTGCCCTGGGGCCGAGGTGTTTGAGGAACTCATTGTGGACACCGTCTGGGCCTGGCGTCTTCTTGTCGGCCAGCGAGTGGATGATGATGTCAAGCTCCGCCCTGGTGAAGGGGGCCTCTGAGGGGTGGGGTTTCGCGCTTTCCGGTGGGAGTTGTGGGGCACTTAATGGCTCGTCCGGGTGGACCACCCCCCCGCCGCCGCTTGTCGCCGCATACAGTCGTCCGAGGCAGTCGGCCTTCTGTCTGTCAGTGGTGAGGGGGTCCCCCTCGTCGAGTAGTGGGTACGGCTGGGCTTTGTCCGCTCTGCCGTCCAGCTCACGCAGGAGGTTGAAGGCCCCGTTGGTGCGCGAGGCGTCAGTTGCCCGGGCTTCCCAGACCTCACGCTTCGCTCGCCGGATTTGGTTGGTGACTTCCCTCCTGAGGCGGGTGAGGGTTGTGCCGTCATCTTTCGTGAGCTGCGCCGGTGGTGTGCGTTGTTGGCGCCCGATCTCCGTGTCCCTCTCGCGGATCGCTTTTTGCACCTTCTTGTCGCACCATCGACGCTTCCGCTTCCGCCTGCGGTGTCTAGGGATGTGGCGCTTCGCCACCTCCAGCAGCGTGTGGGCCCATCGCGCGTACGCGGTGGTCGCATCCTTCCACCCGCTTACTCCGTCAGCACTCCGCTCCATCTCAGCGCAGTAAGCTTCCCAGTCCGCCTCCTTCCAGTTCCACAGCGGTTTGGTATTCGTTGTGTCCCTGTGTTGCGGTTCTGTGAGGTGCTCGCAGGGAACGTCGAATTCCATCGGCAGGTGATCGGAGCTCCCGGTGTTCAGCACCCTCCATTGCACCGGGTTCCAGTCACTCGCGACGACGACATCGGGTGATGTAGCGTTTTCGCCTACTATGCGCGTCGATGATTCAGGGGTGTTGTAGATGCGCATGCCGTGTTCCTGTGCCCAGTCATTGAGTTGGGTCCCGACGGTGTTCGGTGTCTTCGCCGCGCTCCATGTTGGGTGGTGCGCGTTCAGGTCACCTGCGATCACGACGTTATCTCCACACGGCAACTCCTCGGTGTCGAAGTCATCCCGCCTGGTGTCCGCCTTTTGTAAACCCACTGCGCTGGGACGGTAGACGTGAATGATATGTACGCCGCACACCTCCACGTCCTGTCGCTCTGTGACTTTCCAATTCTTGTATTCTGCCACTGTTGCGCCCAGGTCTTTGCGCACCAGGGTAGTGATACCGCCCCCGTGGGTCTCACTTGTCCCCTTGGCCCGCGACGCCTTCCGGACACGGGTGTGTGCTGCGTACCCGTTGAAGTTGATCTTCCCCGTCTGGGCGGCCTTTAGCTCCTGGAGGAGGACGACGTCGTATCGTTTCTTCTCCAGGAGGGTGTTGAGCTCCGCCTTTCTCGCCGGGGTGAGGCCGTTGATATTCCAGCTCAGGCATTTCAGGAGGGGGCCTGGGTTGGGTTCTATGCCTGCCTCGAGTAGCAGTCGTCGTGTGGTTTCGGCCTGACTGTGGAGGCGTGTGGGCGCTGGTGGTCAGACCCGGAAGGGTTTATCCGGGGACTTAGGGGACCGTGGCGCGGCTTTACGCGCGCCGTCGCGTTCACGCCCAGTGCCCCGTGGTGGCGAAGAGGTAGCAGTGGTCTTTGTCCCCCGGACCCTGTCCCGCTTGTCAGGCGACATGGTGAGGGGGATCGGCGTCGGTGGCCTCTCGTCCCTGTCCGTCCTCGTCCGCGGTGTCGTCTTCTGTGGTGTAGTCTGGGGCTCTGCGGCAGTCTGGGGCTCTGCGGGGGCCCCTTTCGCGACCAGACTTGCACGTACTAGTTCGTGCATCTTGTCCAGCCGCATCTGGAGGGCGAGGTTTTGCGCACGGAGGATTTTCATGTCCTCGCGTGTGCTCTCCAGCTGTGCCTGCAGAGCTGCCACTAGCGGGTCGGGTGTGGGTGCGCGTGTGGGTGCGGGGTCCCTCATCTGGGTGTCCGTCTGTCCGGCTGCCTTCTTCTCCTTCTTCTTCTTCGTCTTCTTCTTGATCGGCAGCATCTCGCTCCCAGGCACTCCCGCCGGCGGCGTCGGTGTGGGTGCAGGCGCAGGCGCAGTCGTGTTCTTCGGCGCAGGCGTGTTCTTCTGCGTCTTCTGTGTGGTGGGCTTGGTCGGCTTTGTGCTGCGGGGGGCTGCACGGTCGAACAGGTGGCCATCCTGCTCCTGCCTGTACCGTCGGACGGTGATGATCCCCTTCTGCGTGATGATGGGGTTGGTGCTTGGTGGTGGGGCTCCGCGGTACATCGCCACGCGTCGCCCTTCCGTCCGTGCGCTAGTGAGGAAGGTGGGGGTCCACCCCAGCTCCTCCAGCATTTTCCCCACGCACTTCCGAGAGTAGTCGGTCGATAAGCCGTCGACCAGCCACTTCTCCTCCGCGAGGTTGCGTGCCAGGCTGTCACCCAGCACCTGTGCTGCCGTCTGCAGCGGCGTTGTTGTGGGCACCGCCATCCCGAGCCCACCTTTGCTCAGCAGGATGACCCTGCCGCCCAGTGCCTGTGCCTGTTGGCGCGCGGCGTCCACCTGTGTGTCGGGTGCGAGGGGCGTCACTCGTTCCGTGCTGCTCCTCGTCTTCCCTGTGAAAAAGGGGCGCGCAAACACCCCGCCGTCGCCGCTCGCTCTCAGCAGCCCTGCCAGCTCGGTGGCGTCGACCGTCACCCTGTATGTGGTGGGGGCCTCCTGGTGGGGCCTCCTGGGGTTGAGGGTGATGATTCCGTGTACATCACCCCCGTGCCGTCTCACCCAGTCGCACGCCGTCTTCTTCGACAGCTGTCGTCCCATCACCACGACCGGCTTGAGTCCTTCCCCCATGGTGGGGGCCGTGACGCCCCGTGGGGCGTAGCGCACCTGCCCTCGCAGGTTCACCATGCAGCGTCGCACCGTCCGCAGCTCTCCCCCCCTCTGCAGCACGACGTCGGTGCAGCTTTTTGCGAGGCTCTTTGGGGCCTCGTCGGCGCAGATAAGCAGCATCGCTGCTTGCACGTTCTCGTTGATCGCTGCCTTCATGGCAGCCTGCGTCTCATTTTTGTGGCAGAGATAAACTCCGCCCTGCTCGAGGAAGGACTTCGCGTCCTTCGCTATTGGGGTGTCCCAATCTCCTTCCCGCAGTTCCCAGCGCTCCGGCGCCGCTTTGCCTAGCCCAGCGGATCCCGACGTGGAGGGGGGCGCCATTTGCGGGGGAGGGGGGGAGGGGGGGTCAGTACGTACTACTTGATCAGCAGTCCGTTGATGTGTCAGTTGTGTCCACCTGGTGGAGAATGAGGGGTTTTTTTTCTCTCATGATTCTGCATGTGTGTGCACTTCTGAACGAAGCCCCCCACCCCAGCAATATCTCAAGGACTTTGAAAAGTGCCGCCTTGATATCCTTGTTGGATAGAACCCTCACAACATCATCACCCTCAATCAGCTGACGACAATATCTCAAGAAAAACAGTGAAGGTGTTAGATGATTTGGGCTGGGGCAGGGAACGGTAGACGTTAGGTCGGAGTGGGCACACCCTGTGTTGGGTGGGCACCGCTACGCATTTGTAGCGGGGAGAAATCGGCCCAACTCTGGCTGATTCTTCCCTGGAGGAAAATAAAAATACCATGGAGGATCCTTGAAATCGGTAGTGGACAGTAGCGGACAGGGCGGACATTTCCTTGTGGAAAAAGTGCCCGAAAAAAAAAATTCGAAAAGGTCCCCCCAGGCGTGTATCTATTTCACGGAATGAAAATAGGAATTTGGGGAAAAAATATTTTTTTGCACTATTTTTTTGCACTATTTTCCTTTGGTTTTTATTGTGACCCTACTTGGTATTGGCAGAAAATTTTTATGTTCCCGGTCTTGGATGTGCTCAAACATTCAAAAGAACACATTTTCCGTGGCCAAAAAAATTTTTGCACCCGGAGGTGGGGATGGGGGTGGTGGTCACTACTTTTTTGCACCATTTTCCTTTGGGTTTTATTGTGACCCTACTTGGCATTGGCAGAATTCTTCTATGTTCCCGGTCTTGGATGTGCTCAAACAGTCAAAAGAACACATTTTCCGGGTGCAAAAAAATGTTGCACCTGGGGGGTGGAGAGGGGGGTCGGAGGGCGGTGTGAGAGGCTTGCTCTCGAGCTCAAACCAACAGATGTTCCCTACCGTGGCCTCCGGCGGCTGGGGGGCTCCGCCCCCCAGACCCCCCTGTGGCGTGTCTTTGCGCGACAATTTATCGTCCCCCCATGCGACATGTGCTATCTGTCAGTTGTGTTGTACTTGAGCGTATGCGACTATGGAGCCAGGCCAACAGACGTTCGCTACCGTGGCCTCCGGCGGCTGGGGGGCTCCGCCCCCCACACCCCCCTGTGGCATGTGCCTGGTCTTGGAGCCAAGTCCTTGCGCGTACGGGGCTGCGGTTCCAGCACCCTCGCGGAAGGCTGGGCCCGAGCACTGATCTCTAAGAGACGAACCACCTTGCGAATGCGATCGGGTTTGCGGGCTTGCGGCCATGACATCTCGAAAGGGTCGTCATGTTTCGGGTTCGACTTGGTGGGCATCCGTGGCATGCAAGAGATGGCACACCAGGAGCCACGCAGCACCAGGTCGACCTGGATCTGATCGAGCTCAGGGGGAAGGAAGCACAGTCACCAAAGTGATATCACCGCCGGCCTCAACCACCAAACTGCAACCGCAGAAGTTCCGCTATTCTCACAAGGGAAGGCGCCCTGGGATGTAGCAGTGATTTGTGTGCAGCGCCATCAAGTGACACTGACCGCCTTGAACAGAGAGGTAGTGTACAGATGGCGATCAGTGAGAGGGCGTGATGTGTCCTCCCACTTCCCCATCTACCTCCATTCGTTCACCGTTGTTGATAGCGATTTTTTCGCCATTTTTTCGAATCGTATGCATCGGTCAGGCCGAGTGAATCAAAATAGCGCAAAAATCACACCAAAATCTGTGTCTGAGGCACAGAAATCGTGCAAAAAAGCACCCAAAAAAAGTGCAAAAAAACCAAAATAGGATTTCGAAAATTGGCCAAAATACCCCCAAAATAGAGCCACACCTGGGTCCCCCTTACAGAATTAGCCTTTTTTCAAAAAATCGGAAAATTTCGGACCGCAATTTGTACTCAAGAAAGTGCCGAATTTTCGGACTTGGTCCGATTTGAACGATTTCCGTGCCTCTTGCAACCCCCATGAGGGGGGGGGGGGGCTGCTGTTTCGGGTTCTTCCGGTGGTACATGCTGGGGTGTCAGGACAGGGAATCCTGCTCGCTGTACCCGGTGATCCCTGACGCAGCCAGGAAGTGGAGAGCCTTGGAACCCTGGTTGAGGCCTGTAACACCCGGCCTTCCTGCCACTTGTGGCATTGTGGAGCGGAGGTGGTTATGGAGAAGGTTCTCTCTCCGTCCGGTCGAGCACAACCGTCCTCTCCAGCCAGGGGTCATCTACTTTCCAAACAAGGGCCAGGAACATGCTCAAACAAACCAATTGATCAGAAAATCTGGCTTGCCGTGGAATCATTGAGCATTGGGGAGTGGTTTGCCCCCTTGCTGCGTATGACATGTCCATTTTTGACGATTTTTGGGCAGAATTTGGTGCGTGGGACCTTTCGATTTTCATGATTTTTTTCGGAATTTCGTGGGGACCGGTACCCCATTTGAGGGCCAAAAATCTCATTTCCGAGGCCTGGGAATGGTCGCAGTGGCCTCAGATGTCCAAAAACGTTCAATTGACCTCTCCTCGAAAAAAAAATCGAAAGGTCCCCCCTACTGGCACCCCGGATTAGGACATGTCTCTGGGGGTGCCCGGGGGGCATTTTTGGCCCATTTTTGGCTGGGGAAAATGGGCCCTTTTTCACGATTTTTTCGGTTTTTTGTCCGGACCGGCACCGCATTTGAGGGGCCAAAATCTGATTTCCGAGGCCCGGGAATGGTCGCGGTGGCTTCATTTGGCCAAAAACGTTCAATTTACCCTTCCCCAAAAAAAAATTCGAAAGGGTCCCCCTACAAATCGCCGGTCTTTGGTGCCCCTGACGACCCCATATTGCGTAGTTTGTGCGTAGTGAAAAGGGGGGGGGGGGGGGGTCTCATTTTTTGATTTACTCAGCCATTCTCTGTCTCTATGCCGGGACCCCAAACTCAAGGAGTTCTTGCTGTTCCGGGGTCAGTGAGGGTGCAGGCGCTTCAGGTGCTGCAGGTGCTGCAGCGCTGGCAGCCTTCGGTGCGGGTTTCGACGCAGTCTTTGCAGGTCTCTTTGGGGGTGCCCTTTGGCGCGGTGCCTGCTTCAGCTCCTCCGGGTGGAAGCGTCAACGCATCATTACAGGGGGGGGTCAAATAAACGTACTAAGTACTACTATTCGGCGAACGGGCGGGCCTAAATCGACCTCGCCAAAAAAGTATAAAATACTTTGCGAGCGAATAGACGTACGTAGTACGTCTATTCAACTTTTCCTAAAAACGCTGTTTGCAGGGGCTCTGCGGGGCTATTTGGTCCACCAGGGGCGCGCTGGTCACTGCTGCGTGCCCTGGCCCGGATCACTTCGTTGAAGGAAGGCCGGGGAGCGCCTGGCTATGGCCCATCCTCTCGAGGCATTCCGTGAGCAGATGAAATCATCGGCGGTCGTCATTATATCCGACACCAGCCGAAGATATTGGCCCTGTTGGTGGATGTCACAGGTCTACGGTGAGCTTTGTCTGGGGCCATCCGTTCACATCTTCTCGGTGGTGGTGGGGACTGCGGACGCCGTAGCTGAGGGGAATGCGCGGCGGGCTTCAGCAGTGGTTCTGATGCCTCTGGACCGCATGAGCTTGCGGGTTTGCGGGGCCCGTGCACCCTGGTTCCCCGAAGTGGCACTAATAGACCTTGTCTCCATTCTTTGCCCCAAAGTTTGCGGATTTGTGTGCCCCCTCCACTGGCAGGCGGTCCTCCATAAAGAAAATCTCAAAAAAAACGAGATATTTCCCAAAAAAACGGGTGTACAAAGTAAGTACTTGTATTCAACGGCCCAACGTGCCCCAGAGCCCCAAAAAAATAAGTACTACTATTCGGCTAAGTACTACTATTCAACTAAGTACGTTTATTCGACCCCCCCCTGTAAGGAAGAAGGAAGCACAGTTGCTACGCTTTTTTGCAGCTGCAGGAAACGACACCATACCCAACAACAATCCCCAGACCGTCGAGGGAGAGTGGGCGCCTGGATCCCGTGACACAGATCTCTAGTGCCGTTGTGATCCCCTCGGATAACGTCTCCTGGACGTTGTCAGCGGAGGTTGCCTGTGTGGCGGTGACCTCCGTATACCCCGCGGGATCCAGTGCCAGTAGCGCCTTCTTCAGCTTTTCGTCGACCCCTCGGCCGACGCTCTCCTTGATGTCAAGGGCCACCTTCAGGGTGGCACCTCGCAGCGCCCTGAAGGCTGTGATCGTATCATCATTCACAATCTCGAGGGTGTTCTACGCGGCTCCTGGAACTCACTTCCTTCTCAGGTGTTTCTGGGCATGGGGCAACCTTGCCCAGGTGTTTCTGGAGTCCCGCCCCACATGTCGTGCGTTCTTTCGTACGGTGTATAGTGAGTTCTGGCAATAATTTTTTGCTCGGTCAGCGCAGTGCCTCCAGTCCTGTCTCAGTAGCCACACAGAAAGGGGGACCAAAAAAAACTGGGGGGGGACCAAAAAGCGAGACCCCCCCCCCCAGATTGCGTAGTTTGTGCGTAGTGAAAAAGGGGTAAATCAGGGGCACCAAGTCTTAGGAATTTTTTTTTGGGCACCCAGATTTCAAAAATTTTCAAACTATTTTCTGGACCAAAAATCAAACTATTGAGGTCCTGGCCGGACATGTCCGGGGGGGGGGGTCAAAATTGGATTTCCCGAATTTCCGGGTCCGGACATGTCCGGGCGGGAAATTCGGGAAATGTCCACGGTGGGATCTTGTAAATTTTACATGTATACACGGTGGACTCCAGCGGCCCTAGCGGGAGTCTGGGAGCGGGAGTCTGAGCGGGTGTCAAAGACTCCCGCTAGCGGGAGTCTATACTCCCGCTAGGGGGAGTCTGACTCCCCCTAGCGGGAGTCTTTTCACCTATTTTCATCCATTTTTCCCATGATATAGTTACAGTCTACTGGCGTGGGGGGTAAAATCATGGTGGAAGAGGGATGGGGAGGGGCTTGTTTTGCTTCTGTCAGTTTCCCCGGACTCTGGACTACCTACCTATCCTCCTGGTAGCGGCTACACCTGCGGAGGTGAGCGGTTAGAATTTGAGGTGTCAAAGTGCGGCCATCGCCTGTCGTAGTTGTGTTACACCTTGGGCAAGACAAGCCATCCTGCAGGCCTCATCTTCTTCGTCAGAACTGTCATCCCCCTCCTGCTGTGCGCGTTGGTCAAGCGTGCTCAAAGTCGCCTCGGATGACACGAATGGTGTGAAAGTCGCCCCCAGCGGGATTGGCATTTTGCACAAGCAGAGCGATAATTTGCGGTGTCCTTCGGGGAACCGGAACAGGAAGTAGGGCGCGCTGATGGGTTCAACGAAGTCCTGTGTGTTGCAGTGCACAAACCCCTTCTGCAGCTGTGTCAACTGTGTGCAAAGAACATACACAGCCAATCTATGAGCGTGTCGGGTGTGCAGACACGGACAGAGGATGACTTCTCTATACCCGAGGATCCCGTCCTGCGACAGGTGCGCAACCTTCCAAGGCATGCCCGATGCGCGCCGCTTCTCTTCTGCCATCGCAAGATCTCTCTCGTAAGTTGCGGAGCTGGCGATTGTAACGGCATCTTTCTTGCGATGTCCGTTCTCTGCTTCTTCAAATTCGTCGTTGTTCTGCAGAGGCACTGCATCTTCTGGAGCCCACCAATGATGGAGACTGTGTACGTAGGCATTGCGCGTTGATCCCTTTTCGGCATGCTCCATCAACCAGTGAAATATATGCCCTGAGATCCGAGCACGCAAGAAGGGAATCCGGGCTGACTCATCCTTGCATCCCCAGAAGCGCCAGGGGATGTCTGCATACCGGAAATGCATGAGGTCTGCAAGGGAGACAAAGAGGTAGCGGAACAAGCCCTTGTAGGTGTGTCCTGTGACAGGCAAGCACGACCTTCCGGAACTGAGCACCTGTCCCATGCTGCGACACATTCAGTGCAAGGTTTGTACAGGTCTTGTCGAATATTTTTTTGTTGTCTCATCCAGCAGGGGTGGAGCTTGAAATATGGGGTTGCGGGCTGGATCGGGTCAGATCGGGTCAGCCAATTTTTTCTTATGGGTTCCCCCCCGGTTCGTCTCAGAGATCAGTGCTCGGGCCCAGCCTCCCGCGAGGTACCGGAACCGATATGCAGCCCCGGACGCGCAAGGACTTGGTTACAAGACAAACACATGCCGTAGGGGGGGTCTGGGAGGCGGAGCTCCCAGCCGCCGGAGGCCACGGTAGTGAACATCTGTGACTTGCGGGCGTACGGATTCTGTGTGAGTTGGCTGCGTCCTCCTGAGGATACTGAGATTCCCTGATGTAAAGGGCTTGGGTACAAGACAGGCACATGCCACAGGGGGGTCTGGGGGGCGGAGCCCCCCAGCCACCGGAGGCCACGGTAGTAAACGTCTGTTGCACGGTACGGGTTGGGCAGCTTCATTTGTCCTCTATTGTGACTGTTTGAGGCCTGTGCTCATGTCGCTGGGGTCACTTTGCTCACGAAACGCCTCCTGGTCACCTTGAGGCCCCAAGGCGAGGAGCCAACTTTTCCGGTTTCCCGAAAATCTATATTTTTTTTTCTTTTTACCCCTGACCTGATTTTTTGTGAGGGCCTGCAGAAAATCAGGTCAGCTGACCCGAAAAAACCCCCAAGCTCCACCCTCTCGTTGCGACTTCCCTGACAGCCTCTCCACCCCCTCGTTGCGACTTCCCTGACAGCGAACTTATCCATGTCAGGGAAGACATGGCGATGATTGCGTTGGCCACCTGGGTGCTGTGCTGGTGGAGCTCCTTGCTCAACACCGTTGCTAGGAGCCTTCTAATGGATCCCAGTGTCAGCACACTGCCCCCTTTTTTAACAGGGAAGGCCGTGCAAAAATCATGCACAATGTTCGTCGCCTCCGCAGCCTCGGGACTCTCTGCGCTCTTCTTCTTCTTAATCGACTTTGCCGCCGGCTTCGCTGCCGGCTTCGTTGTCGTCTTCCCCATTTTTGTGAATCAGGTCTGCGAGCTGGGATGGGTGGAAACGTCCGTTTCGTTTGGTGTGGCTGTACTTCAGTGACGAGTGCCACATTGCATAGGTATCATGGGAAAAATGAGTGAAAATAGGTGAAAAGACTCCCGCTAGGGGGAGTCAGACTCCCCCTAGCGGGAGTATAGACTCCCGCTAGCGGGAGTTGGACTCCCCCTAGTTGAGACTCCCGAAAAGGGTTACCCTACCCCCGCTGGAGTCCACCGTGTAACTACAAGTATATACATGTATTATACATGTATAATACTTGCATGTCAACTATTATACATGTATAATACATGTATATGCCTGAAATATACATGTAAAATACATGTATATCAAGTAAAAATACAAGTATAATACTTGCATGTCAACTATTATACTTGTATTTTTACTTGATATACATGTATTTTACATGTATATTTCAGGCATTTACATGTATTTTACATGTATAATACTTGTCATGCAAGTATTATACATGTAAAATACTTGCATGACAAGTAAAATACATGTATAATACTTGCATGACAAGTAAAATACTTGCATGCAAGTAAAATACATGTATTTTACTTGCATGCAAGTATTTTACTTGTCATGCAAGTATTTTACATGTATAATACTTGCATGACAAGTATTATACATGTAAAATACATGTAAATGCCTGAAATATACATGTAAAATACATGTATATCAAGTAAAAATACATGTATAATAGTTGACATGCAAGTATTATACTTGTATTTTTACTTGATATACATGTATTTTACATGTATATTTCAGGCATATACATGTATTATACATGTATAATAGTTGACATGCAAGTATTATACATGTATAATACATGTATTATACTTGTAGTTATACATGTAAAATTTACAAGATCCCACCGTGTCCGGGGGGGGGGGGGGGGGTCAAAATTGGACCCGGACATCCGGACACCCGGATTTCCGGTCCGGATATGTCCGCCCTGTCCGCCCTGAAATCGCCTAAGGGGCCGGGGGAAATCCAGGAAATTCGGGAAATCCAGGAATATGAAGAATCCTCCTAAGAATTCTTGAAAATTCTTAAGAATTCCCAAATTCTTACGAAAAAAGAGTAATTTTTCTTAAGAAATCTGTCAAACCATGACAAAGGGAAAAAAATATATTTTTTGTCACACCCCCTCTTGGGGCGGTACGCCAGTCTATCGAGGGGGAAAAAAAATAGCCCGATAAAATCGGGTGGAAAGGGCTCAGGGTGTTGAGAGTCAATATATGCTTGCGCCCAAAAAAATACACAAGACTCCCTCCGGGGGTGAACGAAACGCATCACGTGAAATTCGTTTCTTTTGCCTGATGAAGGTTTGGTGTGAAATGTGCGCACAGTCAAAGCAATCAGGCAAGGTAGATTGTGTTTTGTCACCCAAAGCGCTGACAACTGTCTCTTTTCACTGCGACAAGGCTCTTGTTATGTGTGAAACAGAACCTGCGCCACCACACGGAGCCCCGAGACGATTTTTAGATCGGCCTTCAGACGAGCTGATGATGTGTGCGAAACAACTAGGAAAGGCGCATCATTCATTCATTTTTTGATTTCACGTGGTTCTGTTTATCCCACGGGCTTTTTCTTTCTGCCTCACCTCGGGTCTAGCCTTGGTGCAGCCCCTCGACACTCACAAGAAACACACCCTTTCAACACACAGGAAGCATGGCACTCTGATTCGCCACATACACACAGGTGGATGGATGATGTCACCATCAAACACCCCCAAGTCAAATAAATTAAAGCAGCTTCGCTGCGTCTAGGCCAATGAGGTCTAGGGTGCAGGTGGGACTTGGGAATTGATTCTACGATTGATGCCTCTTGCCTTCGGGTAAGGATGGAAGGGAAAGTGACCACCAGCTGCCACTCAGCCCCCTTCACGAGGAACTGTCTTTTATTATCGAGGGTCAACTCCAGCTTGTTGATGTTTCGGATCTCTCTATCCTCAACATCCTTTACCACACACGTAAGGTTGTTCCAACATATTGATAGACATCTTTCGGTATGCACATCCATCAAGATAATACATATATGCATTGGCATGCACCTGATACCTCGTCTGCGATGGGACATATCGAGAAGCCAGGCGGTCCGTGGATTGTCATTAGTTGCCGCCTGGCTCGATCGATATTGAGGACATACAGGTGGCCCATAGAGAAGACTTGTCATCCCGGGGGAGGGTGGTGGGATAACCCGTAGATGCAGTCTTCTCGCAACGCTTTGTTGTTCATTTTGACCCCGAAAGGTCATGTACCACGGATCACTACACATGTGAATTATTTCCATCTGTGATTTTCATCATGCTATTGGAAAGGACACATCGCCCGAATTTGCGAAACGTCAAAGTGAAGCAAGCAAAGCCCCTTCCTTCCGTCATCATAGGTGGGCGGTCAAAAGCCTATTTTTTTTTAAAGGTTTGGAGTGTGATGTCACGATGCGCAGCACTCCGAGAGCTGCCGATCTTTGTTTGTTTGGAATATGCTAGTCTCCTGTATCAGATGTAGGTGTTGCAGAAGGGAACAGATCCATCATGGGAGGAACGAAGTGTCGGTGAGTTCACAGGATCCTGCAGGGCGGGTGGGAGGTCGAAAAACTATTTGGTTCTGTACCGAGGTACGTTGATCGAACCAAATGCGGGTTCTCCAACCCGGTCGTGGAGGTTGACTAGCCGATAATAAAAGAACCTTCAATTCCGGCTTTCCCTCAAAATGTGGGTGCCTGCATTGAAAGTTACCTTTATTATCGAGGGTCAACTCCAGCTTGTTGATGTTTCGGATCTCTCTATCCTCAACATCCTTTACCACACACGTAAGGTTGTTCCAACATATTGATAGACATCTTTCGGTATGCACATCCATCAAGATAATACATATATGCATTGGCATGCACCTGATACCTCGTCTGCGATGGGACATATCGAGAAGCCAGGCGGTCCGTGGATTGTCATTAGTTGCCGCCTGGCTCGATCGATATTGAGGACATACAGGTGGCCCATAGAGAAGACTTGTCATCCCTTCGCTGCTCTCTATGGGCGACCTGATCCCATCGCAGTCTCGCTCATACAAGGGAGTAGCGCAGTAGTCATCAGGTGTTGTCAGGGTCGGGATCTGGCCTTGAGACATCCGATCTCCAGCAGACGTAGTCGGCGGTTGTAGTCCAGACCCATGTGTCTCAACGCAGGATGCAGGAGTAGTAGATACCATCCTGCGTTGTGATATCGCACCGATCGCGTGGGTCACATTGTCGGTCTGCGCAGGCTGCAGGCTTAGCGGACAGTTGGGACAGCTGATGAACTCTGTGGTGGCGAAGCGGTTGGTCCACGATCGTTCAGCGGGGCATGTGGGAGGATATATGGGTATCATCGATCTGGATCCAGTCTAGTGTATTAGCGCCGGCTGTAGTATCTCCGAGAAGTTCACTGTCGTCGGTCAGCTGGGGAGCAGTATTTTCCGCGCATCGATATGTAGGATAGAGTCGTCGTCTGGACGGGCTCGTCGACATTCGACGTAAACAGGGATTATGTTAGTCTGACGGTCATACCACGTAGGGTCGATCTGAGAGGTCCGTTCGCCCAGGTGACCGCGTGATTCATGCACCGTTGTCCAGGCCCCGCGCAGTCGTCTCAGAGAGCAGGAAGCGTCCACCGACGAACTGTCAATCGCAGACAACTTCGCCAGTTCGCACCAGGTATGGGTGCGATGTTTTCATCAGCTTCTGATCATCATGATGTAGTGGCGGTAATTCGTATTGTATCGCTACTCGGCTTCTTGCGCCTGGGCCTTCGCAGACAGCAGGGCGCGTACGGATGGCGGAGTTCACACCGGACGCAGGGTTGACGAAGGCCACCATGGAGGCATCTCCAATGATTTTCACTTCATAGCCTATGCAGGCCTGCATGAGACAGCGGATCGTGTGGGTTGACATGGTACGCTTCACGCCTCTCATATCGGCGTTGCGGAGCGCACATCGGTGAATACACTCGTCACATCACCCAGCTTTGTATCGGGGGCCACGACGCGGGCAGATTCGGCGTGAACGCAGGCATCAGCAGCTGTTTTGCGAGGTCCCTCTTAAGCTGAATGTGTTTGACACGGTGACGAAGGGGTCAACACACGTAGGTCCGTTTCGAGTCCTTCGAGACAAGGCCCCCGGGTGCTGCGATGCGGAGTATCTGCTCGTCTGCTGTCTATCCTCATCACCTCCGTGCACCTGAGGGTTCCTTGCAGAAGTTCGGTATACAGGGATCCAAATTGCTGCGCAGTGGCTTGGTGTCGAGCATGTCGCTAGGCCTGCCATGCCTCCCGGCGGGTGCTTCCTTACTCATGCGCCGGGTTGACCTTTTCGCTGTCGTCCGCAGCTTCGGGCTTGTCGTGGCCGAGAGTGCACTGCTGGTCGCCGCTGGCTCATTGTGGTGGGAGTATCTAGTGCAGCGGGTGCACTGGCTCAAACCATCAGCGCGAGGATCCGATGTTACACACACAACTGGGGGGGGGGGGGCGTCCATCTCCATGCCCGATCGGGATGAGACATTTGCCGGTATAAGGAAGAGAAACCGGTTGTGCGCGTGAAACAGGTATCCTCATGCCTGATTGCCCGGAGAGTTGCTTCGAGGTCGATGTAGGGACGAGAACATACCTGTCGGGAAATGAGGACGGCACTTCCGCGTATCGGGTACTATCAAAAGGAGGGCGTCGCCTCCGTACTAGATATTCATAATACGGATATCGCGTCCATGCCTAGGAAGCTATCGTAAGAGAGGGGCGTCACATTCACGTCCCTGGTGGTCTCAATAGGACTTCACGTCCGCACCTCGGGCGCTCATATTGCAAAGGATGGACGTCACCTTCGTGTCGTGGGCGCGGTCACAAAAAGGATGGCTTCACCTCCGCGTTCCCGGACGGAGGTCGCCTCCTTGTCTCGGCATCAGAGCAGAAGGAGTCGTCACCGATGGAGGTCACGCATGTCTGGTGCGTGGTTACGATGTATCTGTGCAACTGCGATACCTAGGCTGCTATTCCTCAGGGTCGAAGATCATGCACAAGGATGCGTCGATAGTTGCTTTAGGGAGCTGATCTGGCCGTGGACAGCTTCCGGTCCTGGGCTGCACACGAGGTAGGTGTTGAGGGTCTCCGTGATTTGAGATCCCTTTGTTTGTTGATACGCGGCCTGCTCGACGGGTGTGGTTCCTCACGGTATTCTGGTGTCGAGGGGCGTTGCGTTGTGTGCCAGCTCCACATCTGTCGCCTCTGACGCGGGGCAGCAAACCCACCTACTTCAGATCGTCAGCATCCGCAGCGCGCTATGCGCTGCGCCATACGTCGAGGAATGAGCCTCATTGGACCGATCGCTGTCTTTCTCGCCTCGTCTTGTGTGTCGAGCAGGAACGTTTGATCAGACTACCGTTATCCGTCATCGGCGTACTCCAAGGCGCATCCCAGCAGCTTGATATGCGGCATCACGAATCTTCTGCCAGTACCAACTCCCCGTCCTTCTTCAGGTGTGAGGGTGCACATTCAAGTGCGTCGGAGTGAACCTCACGCTCAGCTGGGCATCGAGGCGAGCATCGCCACCCTGTCTCTTCGACGGCCCTGCCGTCCCAGAGAATCGCCTCTCGTTGGATCTCCGCAGCCTGCGCGCGGTGCTCTGCACGTCCATACGTTGCGGGTATCTTTCGTGGCGGAGACGCTTCGTGCAACTTCCCTGTGAGGCCTGGGGTTGTTCGACATCCTCGTTCGCCTGGCCGCGAAGGGTTTCTATCTCGGGGTTTACGGTCCTCGTCTAAGGGGTCAGATACAACGGGAGGTTACTGACGCCATGACAGGTCACGCGCCACCGCAGAGCGGCCTTGTGCGAACCCTGGGGTCGGCGTGGATGGGGGCACAGTTGAGCATCCGGCCGCAGCCGAGGGACCACAAAGGGAGGGGGCAATCCCTGCGGATGAAGACGTCGTGAGAGGTCGGCGCCACCGCGGATGGCCACGCATCTGCGAGATCGGCGGATAAGCGGCGATCGAGAGGGGGTCGAAGGCGTTCTCCTGTAGGGATGAGTTTTCCTCCCTACATGTCAGCACCTCAGCGTCTTTGGGGTTGCGAGGCGTCTGTTGCGTTTGACCTGTCATTCCTTAGTACACGCATGATGTGGCATCCCGTATCCTTTGCGGCGTTCAATCACCATATCGGAGGTGCATCGGCGGGAGTCGTAGATGCCTTTGGCAGCAATTGAAGTGTCGTTAAGAGCAGAGAGGTCGCTGCCGGGAACAGCGCGCCGGTGATGCCCGGATTTACCCTGGCATGATGATTCCTTTTCGGTCCCCAGAGATGCAGCCACGGGAGGGACACGGCGTGGATCTTCGTCAAGCGGCGCAGACTTCACTGAGCGCCTGCCCGTGATCGCTACTGTCTCAACCCGGGGATAGTCTAGGTCAGCACGTGTCTGAAGCCACAGGCTCATGACGTCTTGGCACAGCCCTATTACTGGTCAGCTGATGGGCGTTTGTGACGAGAGCTTGCTAAAGGCTCCTATCTCACTTGCAGGGTGTGACGGGCATACTGACCGAGCCGATCGGGGGAAAGATTCATCCATGTGACAGGCTGAGAGGGCGCGGTGGTTCGGGTTTCTATACGTGGGTGTCGAAGAGACATCAGCGGTACTGCTAGGAACATCAGAGGTAGTGGGGGAGTCGAAGTGGAGTTGTAGGGGGCGCAGCAGGGGGTATCCAGGGAGTAGGCTAGCCGTATCGGATGATGAGCTTGAGGTGTGATTCCCCAGACGCCTCCAGCAGGTGGCGGAGGGGTTGGGTAGGTCGCTCTGCGACACAGCACCTGCCATCGACAGCGAGATCGGCGTAGCTCTCCAGGGTGTACATGTCAGGCATACTCATGTGGGCCGGGGTAAGGCGTGTTGAGTGGACGCAGCCGGTAGCGACAGGTGGACCCGCGGGTACGGATGCTGTGAGTGGAGAGCCGGACGCGTCCTTCGCTGTGTGCCTGCCATGGCTCCATTCGACGTCGGGGCCAATAACACACCTGCCTGGCTGCTCTGTCAGATAGCCGACTGCGCTGGCATCTCCATACCCCGGGCGTCCGAGTACAATGAGGGTATCTTCTCTCTGACCTGTCGTGTATACCAAGAGGGGAGCGCGTCTGAACCGGTTTACGGGCACGCATACGCCAGGTAGGCGGTACCCCTGGGTATCCGACGATTGTGACAGGTGGTAACATTTGCTAACAGCTTCTCACCTGAAGACTCGGGGCACAGCCGTTGTTTATGGCTCTTGCTCAGGAGACTCCAGATCGCGTACATCCGTACGGAGGTGTGTACTCGGTGTCCCATTATGATAGCACTCAATGATCTGTCCATGTCAGGCGTACTTGGGACATAGGCGGGGGCGGGGGCGGCCTCATCGTCCCCTTGGCGCGTGCACGACCGGGGGGGGGGGGTTTCCTTTATACTCCTGCGTGGTGAGCCCCCGAGAGCCGTGCGGTCACCCACACTGCCTGAGGGTTGCCATCTACATCTGCCGACCACATGGGCACGAGGCGATGACACTTCCTGCCTCCAATGCTGCCATGAAAGGGTCTCCCGTCTTCGAATGTTGGACGCCTACATGCAAAGGAAAGTGTCATCTCCGAATACCGAGTAGTCACACACAGGAGAGTGTCTCCTCCAGACGCTGAGCGTTCCCATACCCAAGGAGGGCGTTGCTGACGAATGCCGAGCGTTCCCACATGAAGGAGGGGGTGACCCCTCCAGTCGTCGAGCGTTCACATACCAAAGGGGGCCTCTGAACGCCGAGCGGGCTCTTCAAATCCAACTCCTTGTCGCGGAGATCCGTATTCGAGGGAAGGCACCACTTCCTTGTGTCGGGAACAGGATATGTGAGGGCGTCTCCTCATTGCCTCGGGCATTTGCGCGTCAGGAGGGCGTCACCTCCGTGCCTCGGGAATTATGAGGTGTGAGGCCGTGCCGGGGCCAGTTGCTCCTGTTGACTAGCAGAGCCGGGCGCCTGTTATGGGGCCGGTTGCTCATTACATGCTGACCAGCAGAGCCGAGCGCCTGTTAAGGGGCCGGTCGCTCACTACACGGTCGTTAGTAGAGCCGGGCGCCAGCGAAGGGGACGGTTGCTCATCACACGCTGACCAGCAGAGCTGAGCGCCAGTTAAGGGGTCGGTTGCTCGCGACACGGTCATTGGCAGAGCCGAGCGCCGGTTAAGGGGTCGGTTGCTCATCTCACGCTGACCAGCAGAGCCGAGCGCCAGTTAAGGGGTCGGTTGCTCGCTACACGGTCGTTGGCAGAGCCGAGCGCCAGTTAAGGGGTCGGTTGCTCATCTCTCGCTGACCAGCAGAGCCGAGCGCCGGTTAAGGGGTCGGTTGCTCACTACACGGTCGTTGGCAGAGCCGAGCGCCAGTTAAGGGGGTCGGTTGCTCATCTCACGCTGACCAGCAGAGCCGAGCGCCGGTTAAGGGGTCGGTTGCTCACTACACGGTCATTGGCAGAGCCGAGCGCCAGTTAAGGGGTCGGTTGCTCGCTACAAGGTCGTTGGCAGAGCCGAGCGCCAGTTAAGGGGTCGGTTGCTCATCTCTCGCTGACCAGCAGAGCCGAGCGCCGGTTAAGGGGTCGGTTGCTCACTACACGGTCATTGGCAGAGCCGAGCGCCAGTTAAGGGGTCGGTTGCTCATCTCACGTTGACCAGCAGAGCCGGGCGCCTGTTTATGGGGCCGGTTGCACACTACACGGTCATTGGCAGAGCCGGGCGCCTGTTTATGGGGCCGGGTGCTCATCACACAGTCATTAGCGTTAACGTGCGCCACAGTGGGCGCGAAGTGCATCCGAATTCAACTTATACCATCTGTACCTAGGGAGGAGTCGACCGTGCTTTAGGTATCACAAGAAAGGGGGGTAGTTGGGGGGTAACGAGAACGTGGCTAGCCTCCAAAACCGTCCATGGAGAAAAACTATTTGGTTCTGTACCGAGGTACGTTGATCGAACCAAATGCGGGTTCTCCAACCCGGTCGTGGAGGTTGACTAGCCGATAATAAAAGAACCTTCAATTCCGGCTTTCCCTCAAAATGTGGGTGCCTGCATTGAAAGTTACCTTTTTTGAAATCAGGGGCGGGGCCTTTGCTCGGAAATGCAGGAAAAGCGGTGATCAATCGGGGGGGGGGGGGGCTGTCTGTGCCTTTTACTGGAGCTTGCGATACCAGTCACACCACTTCATCAGAGGAGGGTGGTCTGGACGCAAGTGCGTTGCAACATCCCATTTTTTCCGATGACGATTTTGTTTGTTGCCCGCTTCGCTGCCAGCGGGGCACAGATAGATTTGAGAGTTGTGTGGGACCCCCACTGTGGTGTGCCTGAAAACATAGCGCATGTCTTCTGTATTCGAGAGAAAGCGCTGAACGTAGCGAAGACCCGTTGAAAGACGAACACGGTCCTCGGAATTGCTGCCGCGCGAGGCACCGGGCCTGATCTGCCTGACACTGCGCCAGGGACTTCGCTTCCAAAATCTTGCAGCAGCGTGACAGCAACGTGGCGCCGATCGTGCACCAATTGCCAAACGGTGAACACGGAAGAACCCGGGCCGGAGAAGGAAGTATAATTAATGTTTCAACCAGAAATTCTCACGCACAACACCACAGGCCAAAAAAAAGAGTTTCGGGCAAAGAGTCCGGGTTTTGTTTGTGCGCACGAGCGACAGTGCGTTAAAGGCGTTGCTGTGAATAAGTGGTTTTGTGTTGCTCTCTCATAAACACACTGCGCGCGCGGCACGCTCCCACTAGACTCTTTCGCTGTGACAAGCAAGCTTGTTTTGGGCAAAAAAACAAGAAAAAAACAACAGGCGCCACTCACGCACAGGGCAAAGCTTCCCACCTTCATCCTCACTCTCCACCCGCATCCTTTGCCTTCCTCCAACGGCTGGACAGCACAAGGGCGAGCTGGACATACATGTGTCACATGTCCAAAGACACTGGCATGCCGAAGGCACACTTTCTGGATGCGGAAGAGACGCTTGCCGGGGTGCAACCCCGCAAGCAACGGGCGCTCTTCGGCGGGGAGCCCCTGTCGACGACACCTGCCCGTTGACCGCGCGTGTCAAGCGCAAGAGAGCTGTGTTCCACTGCGGAAATGCAAGGTGGAGGCATGAGGGCATCGCAAGAAAAAGAGAGACGAGCAAGTTCCCCTTCGTAACGCTTCGCTGTTGCGTCAAAGAGACGGGGGTGATGGAGGAGGGAAAGTTGTGAACATTCCTTCAGGGGGGATATTCACGCTTGTGTGGGTGATTCATACAAAAGAGAGAGAGACAGAGAGAGCCGACGAGCAGGAACAGAACCAGAACACAGTATGCAGTAATAGGGCATGTGGTTTGGAGTGGAAGAAAAGGGAGAGGGGGTTTGATCAAAAGGGGGGAGGGGGGTGTACTTACTTTAAAATATCAACTGCGAAATTCCGAAAAAAGAAAAGGCTGTTGTTTTGTGCGCCAGATCCGGGAAAAACAAAAGCAACACCGCAGCCTGATGAGGAGGTTGAAATTGTTGCCCGAGCGCTGCCTACTATCTTTTTGACACTGACAGGTTCCCTGTTGTGGTAAAAAAAAGAGAAGGCGTTGGGGGCCTTCGCTACCGGGTGAGAAAAAGTGAGAAAAAATGAGCGGAAAAACGCTTAAAAAAAGAGTCAGGGGAGTTGGGGGGTCCCTAGCCTGGGGAGCATATTTGAACCCCGAATCTCGAAAATTATGCCGGCGTGACTCGTCCCAAAGCAGGTTTGGGTCGCTCTATGGCGAGTTGGTGTAAAAATCGCAAACCAGAGTGACTGCGAGTGACTCGCAGTGGGGTCCCCGGGGGGGGGGGGGCTGCTTGATGAATCAGCGGAGTGCGGTGTGCAGCTGATGCACCACCTTCTTTTCCTCACTAGTCTCATGCGGGGCAGGGGGTTTAGGCAAGCTTCGCTCGTACGTGGGGGGGGGGGGTTGTGGAAGTAGAAGACAGAGACGAATCACAAACGGGAACAGATGTTAGGAGAAGCAAGGGAGAGGGGGGGGGGGGCAGAACATATATCACGCCGAACCGGAGAACTCGTGCCAGTCTGCATCGGGATCGTTCCCGGCAGTGCTCTGTAAGAGCTTGTCGACGACATCTGGGGTTTCACCACTGCCGTTCTCCGGGAAGCAGTCCAACACGCCCTGCACCTCCTGCATCCACGGAGTGACGTCCACATCCCGAAGGCCAAACTCATTCTCGTCATCTACAGACGCATCGTCCTCCTCGGTGTCAATCGTTGCAGAAGCTGCAGGTGGAGCACTGCCAGCCTCAGGCTCACCCGTAACCACTCTGCTGGCAGTGCGCGGCTTCTGGGGGATGAGGCCCGCGACGAGGTTCCTGTAAGGGCCGATGGGCAGTTCGGGGAGGCCATACTTGTACAGAAAGTTATGAAGCTCTGCCACGACCCTCCCACACAGCGCGAGGAACTGCGAGTCACCCTCGCCCCCGAGATGGTACGGGTACGTGAGGATCTTGAAGTCCTTCACACGCGCATTTCCCCGCTCCACCCTTCCACGAACGAATCCGTGGGAACCGTTGTACATCTTCTGCGCCGCCACAGGAAGGTTACAGTCAGGAATGGGGACCCGTCGGTTTTCATCCCCCTTCCTCGAGTAGCAGCGACTCCCAGTCACGCACTGCTTGGCTCCCGCGTATGCGCCATCCGCAAGCACAACGTCGCCGTCGGGCACCAAGTTGGGCTGGTGCGCGAATGCGGATGTGGAGGAAGTGCCCCACAGGTGCGAGTCAGGGATAGCACCAGCATGGCCACCCGTGAACGAAAAGGAATCGTCCAAGTATGACAATGTACTGGGGGGAATCGGGGGGAATCGTCCAAGTACGACAATGTACTGGGGGGAATCGGGGGGAATCGTCCAAGTATGACAATGTACTGGGGGGAATCGGGGGGAATCGTCCAAGTATGACAATGTCCTGGGGGGAATCGTCCAAGTATGACAATGTCCTGGGGGGAATCGGGGGGAATCGTCCAAGTATGACAATGTCCTGGGGGGAATCGGGGGGAATCGTCCAAGTATGACAATGTCCTGGGGGGAATCGGGGGGAATCGTCCAAGTATGACAATGTCCTGGGGGGAATCGGGGGGAATCGTCCAAGTATGACAATGTCCTGGGGGGAATCGGGGGGAATCGTCCAAGTATGACAATGTACTGGGGGGAATCGGGGGGAATCGTCCAAGTATGACAATGTCCTGGGGGGAATCGTCCAAGTATGACAATGTACTGGGGGGAATCGGGGGGAATCGTCCAAGTATGACAATGTCCTGGGGGGAATCGGGGGGAATCGTCCGAGTACGACTATGTACTGGGGGGAATCGGGGGGAATCGTCCAAGTATGACAATGTCCTGGGGGGAATCGGGGGGAATCGTCCGAGTACGACTATGTACTGGGGGGAATCGGGGGGAATCGTCCAAGTATGACAATGTACTGGGGGGAATCGGGGGGAATCGTCCAAGTATGACAATGTACTGGGGGGAATCGGGGGGAATCGTCCAAGTATGACAATGTCCTGGGGGGAATCGGGGGGAATAGTCCAAGTATGACAATGTCCTGGGGGGAATCGGGGGGAATCGTCCAAGTACGACAATGTACTGGGGGGAATCGGGGGGAATCGACCAAGTACGACAATGTACTGGGGGGAATCGGGGGGAATCAACCAAGTACACTAATTTGCTGGGGGGAATCGGGGAGTGCCCCTACAGGAGGTGGGGACCACTGTGAGTCACTACGAGTCACTATGAGTCACGTGACTGGTAGCGAGGCCGGTCTGGACTTCTGGGTGGAATTTTCTCATATTGTGCCAAGTCCCCACCCGGAGTTCCAGACCGGCCTCGCTACCAGTCAAGTGACTCGTAGTGACTCGTAGTCAGCCAAAAACCTGAAAATTCACCCTTCTCCCCAGGCCAGCCAAAAAAGCCCCCTGACTCACTGACGAGCCGTGACGACCCGTGACTGGTAGCGAGGGCCCCCGTTGTTCAGGGTAAAAGATAGGGTTCCGGGCTGCGCGCCGAAAACCGGGGGTAATCGGGGGTAAAATTTCGGCCATTTCCCCAAATGGAAGGGCTTTCCCTTCCCACAACACACCACCCCACGCCACTCAACTGGGATGGGCAGGGTGGCTCCTCTGCGGGGGGGACTGACTTCGCCGCCGCTGCCAGGTCCGAGAGGGGCGCGCTCCTTTCTTGTCAATGCGAAGGAGCCAGTCAATGAGGAAGGCGTTCTTGAGAGCGTGGTGGTGTTGAAATCATCGCAGGTTGCCCTGCTTGCAGACTTGGTTCTGGACATGCACAGGCCACAGGGGGGTCTGGGGGGCGGAGCCCCCCAGCCGCCGGAGGCCACGGTAGTGAACAGCTGATTCTGCTCCATAGTCGCACGCCGCATGTAGGCAATGTGCACCTTGTGCTCAACAGGTTCATCGGGCTAACGCCTGGGGCAGGGCACTGTGCTCTTGGCCCCAGCCTCCTCTGGTCAAAAAGCACCTGGAATAGTACCCGGACAGAATCTCAGAAAAATCCCGGTGAAAAAAAAAGAGGTACCCCCGGTTTTTCGGGGCAAAATCTCAAAAACCGGGGTTAAGCCCCGTTTTTCATGACAGTATCTTAAACACTGGCGTTGTTTGTGCGCACAGTCACAGCAAACAAGGCAAGGCGGATTGCGTTTTGCCGCCCAAAGCGCTGACTGGTCTTCTTCACTGTTGACACGCAGGTTCACCGGATTTGCAGGACACATCCCTTCTGTTTCACTTGGCGAAGCCGGAAAGCGTCGACCAGGGGGGCGGGGTATCCGGACCCACCTTGTCCAGCCAGTCGGTCGCGACAACACCCCACGCATGTTGCGTGGCGATATTCTGCAAGGAGGTTTGTACGGGGTACAGTGTCCTGCGTTGCTGCACAACTATCGATTAAAAAATACACACAATTCGAAGTGTTGCCTATGATAAGGCCACACGACCCCCCCCCCCCATGGTTCCGCTCTCGGTGACACAGGCGGGGGGGGGGGGTAAGCAGGCAATACCCCAGAGAGATGCAGGGGTTGGTCTTGGGTGTCTGGTCTGGCACCACCACGGGCACCAAGAATAACCTAAACTTCAAACTTGTGCGACCCGCCGCACCAGTGTGTGCTTCAAAGATGACTGAAGGGGGGGGGGGGGGGTGGGGAAGGGGGGTCACCGCGGGGAAATCGCCAGGCAGTGGTAGGGGAAAAGGGTTTGGACTACGATTCCAAGTCGGTCCCAGATTGGCAGAATATCATTCCCAAATCATCACGTCCCCCGTTACATCACACACACGATCGTGCTCTCTGGAGGTATTTCAACGACGTGTGAAAACCGAACCGCACAGCGATGGCCTTGTGTGGGCCGTGCAGCGACAATCAACTCCAGCACTTTCAGCATCACAGTGTCGCGTGGGTTTGCGGCCACGAAGGCGCTGAGTTCCTCGATAGAGCCCTGCAGAGCGGACTGCACCATCTGTGTGTGCTTCTCGAGAGAAGTGTCTTCACCCTCAGAGGGGCCCACCAAGGACCACTCCTGCACGGCACGGTCAAGCAGGTCCATGTGGACCTCGTAGATTTGGATGGGGCGCTCGCGGCGCTCGTCAAGCCACGCATCGACAAGGCGGAGGCAGGAGCGCACAGTCACGTCTGCCTGGAGGCGTTTGTCGTGGGAGCAGTCGGCTTGCAGGCAGTACACCCCAAGGCGCTGTGCGTGCTCTGTCATCGCTTCTGCCGCGTCGAGTGGCACCCCAAACGTGGTGGCGAAACGGCTGGTGCGTGTTCCGACGTTGCCGTGGAGCACGGTTCCGGTGGCTAGCCCCACCTGCATGATCTGTTCCAGCTTCTTCATCTCAGAGGCGAAGCTGAGGGCAGCTGTTGTGTGCATCAGGCTCCGCTTCGATGCGTTCCACAGCACGGACAGCGAGCACCCTGTGACGTTGCTGATCACACCGTCTGTGGCGTGTGCTGCCTCAACGGCAGCACGCACCATGATGTTGCAGTTGTCGAACAGCACGCTGTCACGCCCGTCATGTACCTGTGTGGGGTGTGTGTGCGCTTGTAGTTTGGCAAGACATCACCAACCCGTTGCCGCAAGGGAACACCCACTCGTGGCCCTCCCAACGCATCTCACGGACTGTCGAACGAAGCAACAAGACATACCAGGCGGCACACCGCAACAGTGGCGTTGGTGCGCTGCAGCTGCAGGGCTGTGCGCTTCGTGGGAACGTTGTCCACTCGTTTGCTCGAGGCGTTCGATTCGCTGCGCAGCCTGCCCGACCCAATGGACTTTGTGTCCGACATTGACCCCGCCAGTGGGCTCTGTGGGGCACGTGTCATCTCGGTGTCAGTCTCAGCATCGATCAGCCTGTTGCGCTGCTGCTGTGACACAAGCGTGAAGAGCTCGTGCCCGCCTCCAAGCCCCTTGATGTCGTGCACGCCGTGGCTGGCGAGCACCGGGTCACCCAGCTTGTCCATGTCAGACCTGATGGCAGCACACATATCAGAGGTGATGCACACGGTGCCCGGCCTGGCTTTCCCCTCCACACGCGATGCGAGGTTCACCGTGCCGCCGCGGTAGTCCACACGCCCTGTCACCGGGTTCTCTTCTGCGATAGTCGGCCCGTAGTTCACACCGATGCGCACCACAAGTCCTGCAACAGGAAGGCATAGCCCTGCAGGCCAGTTCTGCGCCGCCATGTTCGTCTGCACATCGAGGGCAAAGCGCGCAGCCTCAACAGGGCAGCTGAAGGACACCATGAAAGCATCCCCAATGGTCTTCACCTCGTACCCGTTGGTTGCTTGGCAGGCCTCGCGCATCACCTCGTTGTGCACCTCCATCGCCACGTTCATGTCCCCCGGGCTCAGCTTCCAGAGGTTCGTCGACCCCTTGATGTCGGTGAAGACAATCGCAACCTTCCCTGTCGGGGGTTCCACGACCTGGCGCCCCCCTTCCCCGCTGTAGCCGTTGCTCTCCAGCACGGAGGAGGGGACGTAGGCACGGAACTCCAGCAGGTTGTGCACCATCTTGCGGAAGTCGCGCTGCATGTGGCGCAGCTCGTAGAAGGTGGACGTGCTCTCCGTCTCCATGTTGTCCAGCTGCATGCCCGCCACCAGCTCCATCTTCTGCTGCAGCGCCTTGATGGGGCGCAGGATGATGAACGACGTGACGGCACTCAGCACCACCAGCCCCACCGCAATCCCTGCGATGATGAAACGCGAGATCACCTTCTGCGACGCGATGTCATCCGCAACACGCTGCTTGTCCTCCTCGATCTCCATCCCCACCGCGGCTGACTCACGCTGCACATCCCCCAGCACAGACTCCGCATCGATCGACACCGTGATCCACCAATCCAGGCCGTGCTGGGGATACGTCAGCCTGTCACAGCTGACGATGTGATTCTCTGGAATTGAACCATTCAACATGACTCTCAGAACTTCGGGGGTTCTTGCCAGCCTCGCATAACCATCACCGACAGCGATCGCCACGGCACGAATGACAGGGTCCGGCGCCTCCACGGCTGGGAGCGGGCGGTAGAGGGTCTTCCCCTCCACGCCAAACAGCGGATCCCTCCCAATGTACGGCTCGTCACCCTCGCCGTGGGAGACGCCTGTCAGCAGCCCTGCTTGCTCATCCGTCTTCAACACGGGAATACCCAGGGTGCGCTTCCGCTGTGCAAGCCATGTGGATGCCACTATTGTGTAGGCCCGCATCACCGCGCTGCTGTTGCTCAAACCTGCGTACTCAGTCAAGCTCCTCAAGAAATCACCCGCCCTCGTGACAGACATGAAGAGTGCTGTCTCCACCTGGTCAACCGATCCCGTCGGGTCATTCTGCCTTGATGTGATGGCGTACCCCACGAAGTTGCTGATGGGCGACACGATGGGGAAGACGTTCTCCGTTTCCTGCAGCAACCCCGACCTGGCGAGCTTCACGAAGTCCAAATCCTCGACCTTCTGCCCGAGAGGCAGATAGGAGAGTGATCCGTTCAGCACCGGGGTGCCTGTGATGGGTTCAGCGGAGGCGAACACAGTCATGTTTGGCTTCATATAAAATGTCAGGGCTTCAACCTCGGTGAACCCGGGCATGTCGAGGATTAAGTCTGACGACTTCACCATGGCGACGGCACGGTCGCCCGCGGCAATGCCAAAAGCCATGGAGGGCGCACCAGCCTTGTTCGTCACACAGTAGTGCCACAGCCTTGCAGATATCGTATCGAGGAATTCATCGTTATCCTTTGTCACGTTGGCAAGCTCCCGCTGGACAATTCCAATGATCCGTTCGGTATCCAGCATTGCCGCTAGAAGGTAGTTATCGAGTGTCGTTGTCACGCCTGTCGAGATGTAGGTCATCAGGTCGGAGGCGACACGGGTCAGAGATTCCTGCGCAGTGCCATCCATTTTTTTTGTGGATGCATCCATGGTCGAGCGGGTGTCGTCCAGCCCGCTGTCACAGGCGATAGTCCCCATCACCTCCGTCGACACCGCCGTGGCCAGGATGCAGAAGAGGCACAGCAGCGCGATCACAGTCTGCACGCTCCATGCGCGGGTGAGGCACTCACCCTCGTGAGCCTCCTCTGATTGCACTGGGGGTGCATTGTTGAACGACATCTCCTGCTGAATCAAATCATTTCTTTTGTTGTCGTTCAGCATCTTCGCGGATGCCGAGGGCAGGCCTGTCGCTAACTTTTCGATTTTGGGGATTTGGTGGGTTGACGCTCCTGTTTTGGGGGGGGGGGGGGGGATCAGGGGGGAAAACACTAGGGGTCAATTTTTCTCGCGCGCGCTTCGCGCGCGCTCGTGTTGTTGCCAAATTTTCCCATCGGTGGACCACGAGGTGGGCACGGTGTGAGGCGCTGGGTTCCTTCCGTGGTTCCTCTCCCGCTCGCGCCGTCGGGTGCCGGAGGAAACCAAAAAATGGCTTTCGGGACCATGATTTCGACGCTGCCCCCTGATATGTCACGGCCGTCAAAGCGCAAGGACTTGGTTACTAGACGGGCACGCGAGATGGGGGGTCTGGGGGGCAGGGCCCCCCAGCCGCCGGAGGCCACGGTAGTGAGCATCTGTTCACTGTGGGCGTACAGATTCTGTGTGAGTTGGCTGCGTCCTCCTGAGGCTACTGGAGTGGGTGGATTCCCTGACCCGGTGGGAATCGAATGACTTGAGTACGAGACATACGCCACAGGGGGGTCTGGGGGGCGGAGCCCCCCAGCCGCCGGAGGCCACGGTAGTGAGCATCTGTTCCTGCAAAACCATACTCTCTTCGACGTCGACCCAGTGAAAGTGGGTTGACGCTTGGTCGACGCTTGGTGAGCGTCGACCCAGTGTAACCGGGCCAACGCTAGGTTAGCGTCGACCCAGTGTAATAAATGGGTTGACGCTTGGTCCAGGCTTGAATGGCAACCCAGTTCCACTAGGTCGACGCTCCAAGCCTCGACCAAGCGTCAACCCAGTCCACTGGGTCGACGCTGGGTCGACGCTTTTTTATGGGGGGGGAAACCCAAAATCACTGGGTCGACGGTCGACGCTTAGCGACATGCCTGTGCCGAGGGTGGGGTGGGGTGGGGGGGGGGGGGGTCACCGAGCTTCCTCGCTGCCCCTCCCCCGCCCTCCCACCTCCCACCACCACACAGCACAGCCACCACCAGTGCCAACAATCCTCACCTGCGAAATGCATGGGGTGGGTGGGGGGTTTAATCGAGAGTGAATGGAAAAGCAAGTCTCCCAGCACCTTCTCGCAATGTTAGTCCTTTTTGCAGTCACCACACCAGATATGTTGTACATACGCGAAATATACGGGGTGGGTGGGGGAGGGGGGGGGGGGTGGTACAGTCGAGAAAGGCAGAGTTCGAAGCTAACACCCTCTTCGCGTGGGGGAACGGCAGCAAGGGAGAGGGGAGCGGGGGTCGGGCCTGGTCCTTCTCGGCTGTTCGTTCTTCATAGCATGATGTTGGGAGTGTCTGAGATGCGTGGGGGGGGGGGGGGAGGAGGGGAAGGGGAAGGGGGTGTGGGAGTGGGGTCTCTCTCACACACAGCTATCGACGCACAGCAAAGACCGCAGAGACAAGTTCGTCGCCCTGGCGGCTCATTCATTTTCTGGGAGACAGAATGCTCCCCCGCAATCCCCCCCTAGTCCCCCCCGTGCGGAGGCATGATAACAACAAGACGGTCGCCTGGTCTGGCTGGGCATCCTCGACCCGCCATTATCCACTGCACTCTCTCTCTCTCTCTCTCTCTTTGTTAGTCAACTAGTTGAAGCATCTTTGGTGCGTCTTGGGGGGTCACTGGGAGGCTAGATCTGAGGAAGTATCGCGGGTGAGGAGACTGACTTTGGGTGGGCAGGCTGCCCTCTGTTGCCATTTTTGTGTGTTTTACCACTTGCTGGTAGTGCTGCCAGCAAGGTTGGAAGGGAACCTTTGAGGACACTCACCACCATTCAGCAGTCCGGCTTCGGTGGCGGTTTCCTCACGGGTACCCCGTACGTATCGACAGTTCTACTGCAGACAACTTCCCTCCTCACCCCATCCATTGTTGCCCTTTGATTCATACCGCCTCCTAAAGTGACCCCCCTCTCCATTCACCCTCACTGTAACACATCAAACAGAGGAGCGGGGGGCTGGGGAGGGGGGGGAGTCCTTCACTCGCAAAAAAATGGCATGGCGGTGCCACGAAGAAGGCGCATTCCATCCCCCCCTCCCCCCCTCCCCCGCGATCCGACACACATCTGCTCAAGAGAAGTGGAACCCCACACATTACATCTTTCGTTTGGAGGGGTGTGGCGTGACAGCACTGAGCGGATCCGCTCTTTGGTGTGATCGCCACGGGATTGCTACACACCCCCCCCCCCGCCCAGCGCCTGCACTGCAGGCGTTGTTGGTGTATGCTCCTGCGAAGGAGGACACACCCACATGCGGGGGGGAGTGGGTCTGTTCGCAGGAAAGTGCAGATCTACACGCCGCTCGCTCTTGGCACGATCTCGGCGGGGAACTATAAACACCCTGGACTGCAAAGGCCTGCCAGGAGGGTTCTGTGCGCCTCTGGCGATGGCTGACGAACCGTAGAGGCAAAAGGGGCAGAGAGCAGGGCAGGATGGGGTCGGTGTAGCACGAAGAGCGCAACTGTCTGGAGAGGGAGAGATGCTGAGTAAGATGTGTGGTGTGGTGTGGGGTGGGGTGGGGTGGGGTTGGGGTTATTGTTTGCTTCGCAGGCGGTCACGTACAGTGGGGTCTACCGGGTGTGACTGGCCCCCGTGTGACTTCTGCGTTGTGCCTGCATTTGTGCGTCATTCCTGCAACGCAGAACCAGAGGGCCCTTCCGCTTTACAGTAGAAACTCCCGGCCCTCCCGGGTTTCGGTGGTTCCTGCCGCCGCCTGCATTTATTGTTCTGAATTTGGATTCAAAAAAAACACTGCGCGCACCGCTTGGTCTCCCCACACCCTTCGTGCGATTAAACAAGCAAGTTTATCGGGACGAAGAAGAAAGGGGGGGGGGGGGAAACACAATCCCTTGAGAAGTTCGCATTCATGTGCAACGTTAAAGGCTTCTGCAGAAGCTACTTTGCCCTCCGCCACAGGCCCGGGTGTTGTGCCGGTCGCCCGTCGCGGGGATTTTCCGCGGTGGACCGTTGTTCGCCTGCCAAACACCCCCTCCACCACCAGCCTGTGAACCAGATCCGGAATTCTTTGTGCTATGTGAGAACAGGCTTTGGGCAGCCCCAAGGAGCCTCAAGCATAATTCCTCAAACATAATTCTCAACCTTCAGTACCCCCTTTACACTTCGCGGTTTTGCCACGCCTCGTGGATAAGGCCAACCCATCGAACAAAAAAACTCGATAAGGGCGTTGTTTTGTGCGCCAAACCCAAAGCGCCGCCGGCTCCACCTGATTTGGCCAAAAACGGGTTCCGCCGAACGCCGCCACACCAACGCCCAACTCCGCCCAACTCCGCCAAACTCGGGCCAAAATTAGCTCCAAAAGTGGCGGATACTACCTTTTCCGCCCTTGGGGGGCGGGGGGGGGGGGGGGGGTATGGTACTGGGGGTTTCTCAAAATTTCGGCTACCTACCACCCCCCGTGTATATGTCACCCCCCCCCCAGGTGCAAAAATCGGGAGGGGGGTGACATGAACACACCTTTTAGGGGGTGACATATACACGGGGGGTGGTAGGTTAGTGTATGTCACCCCCCGCCAGGGCCGCTTGGGGGTGACATAAACACACCCCTTTTGGGGGGTGACATATACACGGGGGGTGGTAGGTATTTGGGGTCCAAGTGAGTTTAGCAGGGTTTTCACGTGTCACGAATGTGACACGCATGTCGGGAATAGTCGCGGGTTGTGGAACTTGTCGCTGTGGAAGAGGGAGTATGGTTTTGAGGCCCCCCGCCCCCCAGGTTCCCTGCCCACCTGGATGACTCAAGCGCCTCACACCGGGCAGGGGGTCTGAGTTCTGCGGAACTGGCTTCAAGGGACGCCCCCTCGTAATGACTGGGTGGATGGAGCCAAGTAATACCAGGTGGTCGGACACCGGAACTCTCGGCATTTATTAGTCGCGGGAACTGTGTCCGTGTGGTAGGTGACCCCTTCCGATTCCACTGATTCCACTCTTGAACATGTAGTGTTGAAAGATACTTGGTGTTCTGATGTTTTACAGGGTACTTGACAAAGGAAAGAGGGTGGTCAGTCTTGTGATCCACCCTGAATCCTTCCTGTGAGCAGCAGATCCACAACACCTCGACTTCTTTCAGCGGCTGTATTGATATTGCCTGACACAGCAAACATGATTCAATTGGAGGAACAAGCCTCGTACACCAGCGGCCCAAAAGGTGGATTCCATGTATGGTTTTAGGATTTCCCTTACTACTGATGGTGTAGAGACTACAAAGCCTGACCTGATGACGCCGCCATGAACCTGGGAGACACGCCGCGTGAGAAGGGACCTCGGTGCGGGGTGGCGTGAAGATCCTGCCTGAGTGCCCTCGTCGGGACCCGCGGTAAACCGTGGCGTCCCCCCCGAGGCAAGTCCAGGACGAAGGTTGCAGATAACCGCTGCACCACTTCGTCCGAAAGGAGCTCACAGGATAGGGGAACTGCCCACACCCCACTCACGACAGTGTATCCGAAAGGTGCACTGCGCGTGTGGTGGCGGTGTCGGGTCCAGACCCACCTCGTTCCCCCATGCCCGTCAGTTGTTGCCCCTGCAGGGGTGGCTGCTGTCTGGCATGGGGGGCGCCCTCCCTGCCTTGCAAGGGAAAATGTAGAACGGCATGCTGCCCGTTTCTTCATTTTTTCACCTTGCCTGGCAGGGGGGGGCCCACCCTCACGGGGGGAAAAAGAGGAACGGCATGCTGCCCGTTCACTCTTTTTTCCTCCCGTCGTGGGTGGGCGGCCAACTACCCGGGGTATCCGGCCGGGTACCCGGGCCGGTAACCGGGACCTCCCGGGTACCCGGCCGGGTACCCGGAAAGGTGGAGACCGCGTCGTGCACCCACCCACCCACCCCACGGTTCCATACAGTCACCCATGTCCATGCTCATTCTACACAGTCACCCAGGTCGTCTCGCCATCCTGCACGCTGTGTGGGGGCAGACAGGTCCTTCCATACCAAGTTTGGTCCGGCGTGACGTTTGCAAACCCTCCCGGGTGACCAGAAGACGACCCCCCCCCAGGGGGGTTCCATAGGGGGTTTCCATTTTAAACGGTCCCCCACCGCCCAACTCCGCCCAACACCGCCAAACTCCGCCCAACTCCGCCAAACTCAGGGCAAAATCAGGTGGTGGCTATCCTATTTTGAACGATTTGAAAAAAAAAATGGCCGTGTTCGCGGCGCCCCCCTGGTGAGGGGTGGTCACTGTTTCGTGTTCTCCTGGCCAATTGCCTTTTTCACTGTGACAAGGTTCGAAATTTTTCGTGATAAAGCTAGGGCTGTTGTATAAAAACACGGGTTGAAGTCCGTCTTGGCCTGTCTTGCCAAAATCCGGAGGGGGCCTTGCCTGTATTCATTTGGCACGCCAACTCCGGGCAACAAACAACTTATGGGGCTATTTTCACGGTCTGCCCGCCTTTCTCTCGATCATTGACTGGCAGGGGAGTCAGGAGTGATTGCAGTAGAAAAAGCAACTTCAACCCAGCAGAAGCGGGGGGAGAAGAAGTCTAAGGTGGTGGAGAAGTGCTGAGAACGGCTGGCATTCAAATGTCCCGTGGAGATGTCACACTGAACAACATTGGAGTTGACGGAGAATATCACAGAATCTTCTGATAGCAACGCGCCCCCTTCTGAGGGGGCGCTCTGAGAAGGAGGATTTTTTCTGAAAATATTCGACATTGGGAGACACTTTCTGTGCTAAAACCTGCGTCAGGTGTGGCCCAATAATATGATCGGCAAACACCGTTCTGCACTTGAGGCAATGCGCCCTAAAATATATACGGAAGGAGGCAGACAAACAGAAGACATAAAAAAACAAACCAAGAGGAAAACTTTGAAGCGGTAGTGAACACACGCCACGGAAAGGCTGTTGAGACGGCCCACAGGATAGCCATTAGCAGGCGGGGGTGGAGGGGGGGGCGGTGGCGCTGGTGGTGGTGGTGAGGGAAGAAAATCTTCCCCCACCTCTTCCCGCCCATAAGCACACCTTTCCGGTCGCTGGAAAGAAAAAAGAGCTGGCTGCAAAGGGGGTCGCTGGAACACCCGCTGTGCCCCATGTCCCTAATCTCCCTGAGAGTCTGGCGGGATGGGATGCTCGAGAAGACACTCTGATCCACATCTGAAAAGCAGGGACTCCCCGATTCCACCTCCTTCAGCCTCCGAGGCGTGGAGCGAAATCGAGAACCCACTCCTTCTGCCGTCGGCAGGCGGCCACAGTAGCCAGGCGTCGGCCTGCCCCTGTTCACAGTCACGAGAAGAGGAGAAGGGAGTGTGCGGCACACCCGCTTTTCATTTCATGTTCTTGCAGACCACCAGGAGGGATGTGTGCATCAGACCCTCTTCTGGGAAAACAGGGCTGTGACAGTAAGGAACTGGGCACCGCTGGACCCTCACTGCACAGGAGGGTCGGAAACCATGCGGCATCAAGTCTGGCGCCCCCATATCCCCGAAGAAACCAGAGAGAAGCTGATCTGCATCAAGGCAGAAGCGAAGGGCTGCTGCGGCAAGGCACCACCTCTCGAGAGGCCTGCGGCGGGGAAGAGGGTTGCAACTGATCTGCACACAGGTAATATGACTCCATGCGTGTTGGTTTCGACACAACAAGGCACTGGGGGGGGGGGGGGGTAGGGAAAACCTTAACCCTTTAGACACCAAGGGGGTCCGACTTTATTTTCCGTTTCTGCAACATTTTGTCATTGATCTCGAAGGCGCAACCTCGCATTTTTTTTCTTTCGAAAAGTAGGTAATCGGATGTATTTTGACTCGCGGAATCCACCATCGCAAGAAATTTTGGAAAATAGTGCGAATAAAAATCCTGAAATGGGGCTCCTTTACGCACCCCCCAAAAAGGCCTATTTTCACCCCAAAATTGGGGGTTGGTGAGTTTCTCCTGAAAAAACTCCGAGGTGATGCATGAAATGGAGGAACCAGGGGCAATCTGTGACAGAATCAGCCCAGCGGAATCCGAGAAAAAAAGAATCGGTCAATTTAGTGGAGTGGAACACCCCCGAGTGCCAACACGCAATTGCAGGCATATACGGGCAAGTGGTGGGGGTCGACCCAATTTCCGTTTTTGCGACCTTTCTCTTTGGTATGCAAGGCACACAACACGTTTGTTTTTGTTTGGAAAAGTACGTGGTCTGGGGTATTTTGACTCGTGGAACCCACCATCGCAAGAAATTTTGAAAAATAATGGGCAGAAGATTCTTGAAATATACTTCCTTTGTGGACCCCTCAAAAGCCACCGATTTCACCCGAAAATCGGGGTGGCGAAGATTTTTACTGAAAAAAATCTGCGCGGTGGCAACACTTGGCCCAAACACATGCAATCTGTGACAGAATCAGCACAGTAGAATCCGAGATCCAAAAAAAATCTCAATTTGATGGAGTGGAACACCCCTGGGTGCCAGCCTGCAATGGCAGGTCCCGTTGTGCCGACCTGCTCAACCACCCTCAGGGGGGGTATGTGACGTGTGGAGTGGGTTGAAGGACCGGTCATCCGTTTTTTCCAGATCAGCCTCAGTACCCTGGGGGAATTTTGAACAGCGGAATCCACGATCGCAAGAGATTCTGAAAAATGTTGAACAGAAAATTCCTGAACTGGGGCTCTTTTGCGCGCCCCTCAAAAATGCCCAAATTCCCCTGGAAATCGGGGAGCCGTCTGATATCTCCTGAAAAATATGGGATGGTATCGACCTTGGCGTAACCGCAGGCAATATGTGACAGAATCAGCACGGCAGGTTCCGAGACAGCAAAAAATCGATCAAAATAGTGAAGTGGGGCCCTGGGGTGCCCGTTCCCAATTGCAGGTCACGTGAGCACCTTCCTGCGGAAATGCAAGAAGGGTCGGGGTGTGAGGGGTGAGCGCTCTTGTGACCATCCCTCGAATTCCTCCACATCAGTCTCAAGTACCCATAGTTTGTGCAGGGCTCAGTTGCACACTACTGTTTCTGGGCGCTGGCTGGGCGCCGTCGACACTCTCCTACGGAGGTGGTGTTGCCTGTCTTCGAGCGGTCCTCCCCAGGGTACATCGTCCTTGGCAAGGCGCCGAGGGAGATACGCATTACAAACGGCACCAAAAGGCAGTTGAACACGTGCCACTGACATTTGTATTCAAGCGAGGGAGCGGTCGAGGCCGGTTGTACCTCAGTTCGATGAATACTGACGAACTGATGGCGGTGCCAAAATCTGGAAAAATAGTGGAAAAAGTGGCCAAAAACCGATTTTTTACCGAATTCTCCTACAAACCTAAAACTAGTTCTGCTCCATCTTTCTCGCCGAAACTGGTCGCATTTGATTCCGCTGCTCTGAAAGATTTCGCCATAAAAAAAATCGGTGAAAAATTCCACAATCCGACCCCATAGGTGCCCAAGGAATATTATCCCACCCCGTACGGGGTGGTTGGTGTCTAAAGGGTTAAGGGGGGAACTTTACGGGATTTTTCACATAGGCGAGGAACACGCACAAAATGGCAGTAAACTTGAAACCCCGGCCCCTGGGAGTATTTGGGGGCGGTCTGGGTGGTTGTTGGGGGTATTTGGCCACTTCTGAGCCAATCCGTGACCATGCTCAAAAAAGTGTCATGGTTTGGTTCCGGCCCCCTCATTTGAACCACCCTTCCGAGCCCGTCCCGCCCTACTTGCCCGCAACATTCCGCCTTTTCTTGTCTTGGGTGGGCACTGATGCCTTCGGTTCAATTTGGGAGCAAATGCGTGTGACAAGCTTGGGAAGGAGCGTCTTCTCGCCAGTATTTCCTGATCACACTTGCTGCAGCGTCCACCGACCACTGCGCCTGCCGGTTTGCACACCGAATAAGGCTTTGGAACCCACACCGGCATATTTTCCAAAGACGCCAGCCCCAAAACCCACTCGCGCACCGTCTCCGGCTTCTCCTTTCCATCTGCGGCTGAGTTCCCCAGCATTCTGACCGTCGTCCGGCCTCTCTTTTAGCTCTTTCAGTGCTGCAATGAAGAGCGCGTAAGTGGGGGTGATGGTGCAGATGACGAGGATCATCGCCACTGAGAAGTGCCACTGCAGTGCCGTGGAGCCGGGGTGACACAGGTTATACACCACACCCACTTCGCTATTGCCGTTACCCCTGATGAAGTCCCCGATGCATCCGACACCTCAGGGAGGGCACATAATAACGCCTCCCGAGCGACGCCTTTGCATTCGCAGGCACACCCGGTCTTTGTTGAGGATGTCGGCAGAAACCTGACAGAACACTCGCTGAAATATCATTTTTTTGGCCCGATAGTACTCAGATGTCTCATCAGAGGCGGCAGAACGTGGTACATGACGGGGGATGTTGATGACGCAGGTGACAGGGTGCTCGGGAGACTCGCCCGGGGAGGGGTTCGGTACCAAACCATGACACTTTTTTCAACACAGCGTTTCAGCCGCGTTCCGGGGCACCAAAGTGGGTGTCCCACACCCAGGGGCGGTTTTTGGGGTGGTCTGGCCACGTTTTCAGCATTTTTGGGGGGTTTTTTTTTTTTTTTCATGTCGCTCCTGTTGGTCACTTCGCTGCTTTGAGTCAGCCACGTGGCGGAAGCCGGACCGCAGGGAGGGGCGTTGCGCCCGTTGACGCCTCTCGCTCCTCATGTGCCTTGAGTAGCTGCCAGGTGGGTCTGCTTTGAGGCGGGGAATCGCGTCAGGCCAAACAGCCACTGCGAGGACGTCTCCCCTAAAAGAAAAGAAAGAATGTGGGAAGGGGACGGGGGTGGGATGGGTGGGCAGCGCAAGCCGGAAGGAGCGCCTCCCATGAGGCGGAAGCTCACCCGACAGCATAAAATGCTGCGAAAACAACAAAAAAAAGGGAAAATAAACCACGCACACCACAACATCAATAAAACCAAAGCCGTGCGGAAAGGGCCCCTCCGCATATATGAAACAGGGCACACAGCGGAAAAAGAGTTACCAGAGCTTGCCTTAGTTTCCCCTCGGAGGAGGGTAATCACAGGGGGCGCCACGTGAAGGCAGCAAGTGGTGCGAGGTGCCAGGAGGTGCCAGGACACTTTTTTCAACACAGCGTTTCAGCCGCGTTCCGGGGCACCAAAGTGGGTGTCCCACACCCAGGGGCGGTTTTTGGGGTGGTCTGGCCACGTTTTCAGCATTTTTGGGGGGTTTCTGGTCGAAAATTGCCTATGTCGAAAAATGTCGTAAAGTTGACGGATTTCGGTACCTTAAGACGGTCCCTAGGCATAGGGTGCGGGCGATTCGCCTATCGCCCTATATTCGCCCAACCGGGTTCGAGCCCCGATTATCGCGTATCGAATCGCCTTATCGCCCATTATCGCCCAATTATCGCCCAGTATCGCCCGTTTTCTTTCACACTTTCTCAGCTAGTGGTGAGTGGGTTGCCACTCTGCTGACCCTGGGTCCCACAGGGCCCTGTGACCTCGTCAGCAACTGGGCCAAGACCTAGGATTCTGCATCAGAAATCAGCTTCTGACCACTGACGTCATGTGGGTGGGTCACTTCCTCGGTCAAAACCCGTGAGGAACTGGGCATTGGCCCAGATCCTGACCTCGCTCAGGACCTGTTCACTCGCCGGTACTAGGAGCACTCATGAGCATGAAGCGGGCACACCTTAGTGTTGAAGGAGATGCGTGGTCCTAGTGTAGTCGGTCTGAATGGGAGGAGATGAACTCCGTACATTTGAGATGACTCGTTGCATAGCCCACAGGAAGCTTCACGGCTGATCTGAGACCTGGGGCGGTTCTGACCCTGGTCACAGAGTCATCACCCACTGAGAACACTGGAGCAGAGGGCTTGATCTAGGTCAGGAACCGGGTCTTCACTGAGGCAATGACCCACTCACCACCTCAGCAGTGATCTGACGTCCCTGGCCGCCATTTTGCCCCCAAAAATACGACGGAAAAATTATCGCCCACTTATCGCCTTGACAGAATGGGCGATAATGAGGGCGATAATTTTTGCGATCTGGGCGATAACCGAATCGCCCGCACCCTATGCCTAGGGGGGGGGGTTGTATCGTTGAGAGTGAATGGAACAGTAAGTCTCCCCCAGCACCTTCAACAAGGCACTGGGGGGGGGGGACAACTGCAGAAAAGCTTCGTTGCTGACACCGTTGTTTGTCAAGGCAGGCGAGAGGGGGGGGGGGGTAAAGGAGTTCCGAGAGAAGGAGTTCTGAGGGGAGTGTTCTGTCGGGTCGGGGGTGGGGTACTGAAAAGGAAGTAGAAGGAATCACAAGGATGATATCCCTTCACTCGTTATGCAGGTTGTGTCTGAGATCCAGTGATATGTGAGTGAGGGGATGGGATGCGTATTCATGTTTGTTGTACAGAATAATTTGCCAAGAATAATTTTGAAAGAATCATTTTCTGGTCGTGTCTCTAACAGTCCCCCCTGGTGGAGAGAATCTGCTGGATATATATTATGCCCCTCCCCCCTACCCCCCCCCCCCCGACAAATCACGAAACTAAAGCCTCGGAATCTGCCGCACTGGCACCAGCCTCCAAAAACACAAGCAAGATCAAAAGGCAGGACAGGTGAATTGGTGCCCCTGACGACCCCAAATTGCATACTTTGTGCGTAGTGAAAAAGGGGGCAATCAGGGGCACCACTGAATGAGGGGGGGGGGGGGGGTTTGTATCGGGGTCGACGACCGCCAGCCTGGCATAGGAGACTGCCGGTGCGGTGCCTCCGCCAGAAGTTCCGTTTCTCTCTGTGTGGAGTGGGGGATGCCTTAACACCCCACCACCCCTATACCCCAACTCGAAGAACGCCCTGGGTTGAGAAGAACGGGGCGGAGTTCAAAAATCGTACTCCTTTCGATTTATTATAGACACCCTGTCCAGCAACTGTGGGAGAACAGTTCCGGACTACTTTTTGTTGAGCGCACACGAAAAAAAGGGGGGCTTCAAAACCAATGGGGGAAGAAGGGCCTGGAGAGGGAGGACCAGCTGCTGCAGTATTTCCCCGCAACATACGTGAGAACGTACTTTTTTTTGCCGATAAACACGGAGCGAACGGCCTGACGCCTCCCCCCCCAACCCCCCAACCCCCGCCCGCTGGTATCTACGCCTCAGCTGCCCAAGGAGAACGCCGGCTGAAAAAAGCACACCGCATGTGGTGATAGAGGCTCTACTCCGAGCCTGCCTCAAGGGTTGCCCAGCTCAGCTTCAACCGAAAGGCACGCCGCTCCCACAGCTGCAGCATCTTGCCAGCATGCGTCGTTCAGGGGGCAGGGTCATGAGAGAGGAGAAGGCATGCCTGGCCACGGCAGGGTGCTTCAGAAGGCATCCATCACGACGGCTGGGCTGCGGCGGGAGGCAATGGGGATCTCGTTGTAGGTGGTGAACTCGACAATGCAGCGGTGCCCTTCGGTGGGTGAGCTGAGGCTGATCATCCTGGCGACGCGCTGCAGGACAAGGTCATCGGGGCGGTGCTCGGCAAGGCTGACGAGTTGCGCGATGCCGTCCCCGCCGAACAGCGCGTCCTGCACGAGGAGTGTGTGTTCCTCGACATAGTCGGAGTCTTCGACCTTGTCCACAGCATCCATCGTGAGGGCCCAGGACTGCATGGCACGTTCGAGGAGGCTCATGTGTACCTCGTAGATTTGGATGGGGCGCTCGCGGCGCTCGTCAAGCCACGCATCGACAAGGCGGAGGCAGGAGCGCACAGTCACGTCTGCCTGGAGGCGTTTGTCGTGAGAGCAGTCGGCGTGCAGGCAGTACACCCCAAGGCGCTGTGCGTGCTCTGTCATCGCTTCTGCCGCGTCGAGTGGCACCCCAAACGTGGTGGCGAAACGGCTGGTGCGTGTTCCGACGTTGCCGTGGAGCACGGTTCCGGTGGCCAGCCCCACCTGCATGATCTGCTGCAGCTTCTTCATCTCAGAGGCGAAGCTGAGGGCAGCTGTTGTGTGCATCAGGCACCGCTTCGATGCGTTCCACAGCACGGACAGCGAGCACCCTGTGACGTTGCTGATCACACCGTCTGTGGCGTGTGCTGCCTCAACGGCAGCACGCACCATGATGTTGCAGTTGTCGAACAGCACGCTGTCACGCCCGTCGTGGACCTGTGTGTGTGTGCGATGTGCAAAAAGGCCAGAATTTTATTTTCCGAACGATAGTTAGCCAACCCAGGCACGGTAGAGGACAGGTCGTATTGGCAAGTCCGAATCCTCAAAGAGGGCGCGGCGACTTGTCTGCTCGAAAAGCAGCGCCAAGCAAAATCAGACAAAACAGACAACAGGTCCCGTTCAGCACAGCACATCGCAGATCATACCAGGCGGCACACAGCAACAGTCACCTGCGTCTTCTGCAGCTGCAGCGCAGTGCGCTTCCCCCCATCCAGAACCGCAGGTGTTTGGCTATTCTTCGACACCACCGAAGCCGCGTCCCCTGTATGGCTCCCCGACACTGATGGAGCAGTGTTCCGTACCATGCCCCAATATTCGGTGTCAGTCTCAGCATCGATCAGCCTGTTGCGCTGCTGCTGTGACACAAGCGTGAAGAGCTCGTGCCCATCTCCAAGCCCCTTGATGTCGTGCACGCCGTGGTTAGCGAGCACCGGTTCACCCAGCTTGTCCATGTCAGACCTGATGGCAGCACACGTATCAGAGGTGATGCACACAGTGCCCGGCCTGGCCTTCCCCTCCACACGCGATGCGAGGTTCACCGTGCTGCCGCGGTAGTCCACACGCCCTGTCACCGGGTTCTCTTCTGCGATAGTCGGCCCGTAGTTCACACCGATGCGCACCACAAGTCCTGCGGGTGGCAGCTCCAGACCTGAAGGCCACACCCGCTTTGCAAGTTTCGTCTGCACATCAAGGGCAAACCGCGCCGCATCGACAGGGCAGCTGAAGGACATCATGAAAGCATCCCCAATGGTCTTCACCTCGTACCCGCTGTGCTCCACACAGGCCTCACGAATCACCTCGTTGTGCACCTCCATCGCCACGTTCATGTCGGCAGGGCTCTTCTTCCACAGCGGGGTGGAGCCACGGATGTCGGTGAAGACAATCGCAACCTTCCCTGTCGGGGGTGCCGTGACAAATCGCCCGCCATCAGCGCCTATGACGTAACCGCTGCTCTCCAGCACGGAGGAGGGGACGTAGGCACGGAACTCCAGCAGGTTGTGCACCATCTTGCGGAAGTCGCACTGCATGTGGCGCAGCTCGTAGAAGGTGGACGTGCTCTCCGTCTCCATGTTGTCCAGCTGCATGCCCGCCACCAGCTCCATCTTCTGCTGCAGCGCCTTGATGGGGCGCAGGATGATGAACGACGTGACGGCACTCAGCACCACCAGCCCCACCGCAATCCCTGCGATGATGGAACGCGAGATCACCTTCTGCGACGCGATGTCATCCGCAACACGCTGCTTGTCCTCCTCGATCTCCATCCCCACCGCGGCTGACTCACGCTGCACATCCCCCAGCACAGACTCCGCATCGATCGACACCGTGATCCACCAATCCAGGCCGTGATCAGCAAGGGTCATTCTCTCACAGCTGACGATGTGCCTCTGTGGCACTGTGCCATGCACCAGCACATCCAGGACGCTCGAACGTTTCAGATAGGTGACATAACTGCCGTTGATTGCAACCGCAACGGCGCTGATGTACGGATCAGTTGCATTCACTGCATAACGCGGGCGGTACAGATAACGCTCGAACCCGAACATGTTGTCCAGGCCCCAGTGTGCCTCTGTGGCGTTCCCAGCAGACACACCCGTAAGCAGGCCAGTTTGGTCCACTTCTTCCGACCCGGGAGCACCGAAGTCCTTCATCCGCTCTGCCATCCACGTCGACGCGATGCACGAAAAGGCACGCATGATGGCGTTGCTATTGATGCGCCCTGCAGACAGCGTCACCTCTGTCAGGAACGACTGGATCTCCCCCAGCCCGACAAACACCGCAACCTCCATCTGCGACTGCGACCCTGAGTAGTCCGGGTGCTTCGACGTGATGGCGTACCCCACGAAGTTGCTGATCGGGGCGATCACCGGGAAGACCGACTCACCCGGACCCAGCATGGGGGACCGCGCCAGCTGGATGAACTCAAAATCGGGCACGGTGCTCTGAAGGGGGAAGTGTGGGTACTGCGTATCGTTGATAAGGGGATACCCCGTCACAGGTGTGACAGACGCATACGCCGAAAACCCGGGCTCAAAGTACAGCGCGGTGATATCCGTTTGGGACAGACCAGGCAGGTCGATGTTGTGCTTCGCAGCCAGGGCCATGGTCGCACCATAGTTCCCACCCCACACGCTAAGGGCGAGTGTAGCGGAACCCTCACTGACGGTGGACACCTGGTGCAGCAGGCGTGGCAGGATGGTGCGCAGCCACTCGCTGCTGTTCTTCTGGTGAAAGCGGTATTCGTTGTGCAGCAGTGCTGCGGTGCGGTCGTGCTCCTCCAGTGCACCACGCATGTGCTTTTCGATAAGGCGCGACACACCGCTTGTGATGTACACCATCAGCTCCGAGGAGACGCGGGTCAGCGAGGTCTGCGCGGTGCTGGTGAGTGCGGACGTCGAGGCATCCATGGTTGCCCGGGTGTCGTCCAGCCCGCTGTCGCATGCCACGGTCCCCATCACCTCCGTCGACACCGCCGTGGCCAGGATGCAGAAGAGGCACAGCAGCGCGATCACAGTCTGCACGCTCCACACCCGGGTGAGGCACTCTGAGCCCGCCTTCTCCTTGGGCTGCTCCTCCCCCAGTTCCAGGCACGTCCGGGCAGTGCTCTGGGCCATCCCGTTGCACCACACCCCAGGGGCCTTGTGAGGGTGGGAGTGGTGGTGTCGGGGTAGAGTACAGTCGGTTGTTCGGAGTAGAGGACAGTAAGGTGCACATGCAGAGAGAGAGGGGGGGGGGGGGGTAGGGGGGGTCATAAGCCCGTACAAAACCAAAATTTTCGACATACCATCAGAGCCGCCCTAATACCTGATCTGACCCGAAAATCCGACCCATACCCCCCCGGAAACTGTCTGGGGCCCACTTGTGACACCTGATACGCACTTTTGTGATGATTTTTTGGGGTCCTAAAAAATGTACCTCAGTTTCGTACCTTGCCTTTGTACCTGAACCACTCCCGACCGCATTATTTCGTTCTTTGCAAGGGAAGGGTGTCACTACGCTCACTCAGCACGCCGAGCAACACATGCCGCGTGCCCAGGGCCTCGCAGAGGTGTCAGATGCTGCTGCAGAGGAGTGCCTTGCTCGAAAGACGCTCGCCAAACGGGAGATGTGCGGGGTCTCGGCAGAGAGCGTTGTGGCAGACCTGCGTAAAAAGAAAACGGCACACGACATCGGTGAGGCGACATTATTTCGGGCGCTCCGTCGGGCTGGGTACATAGGAGAGCGAGTGGGACGTGGTGACGACAGATATATGCAGTGGTGCATCAACTGCACGCACGTGCGGGAAAGCGGCGTTCCTTGCTAGCCAAGAAAGATGTCACCTGCACTCCTACTCCTCCCACTCGTCCTGCTCCTACCCCCACACCAACTGATGTGGGCAGTGAGAGTGATGGCAGCTCCAGAGCAGCAGATGATCTAGGAAGCAATGAGCGGGTCAGCCGGGCAGACTACCCCAGTCTGTACCGGAAGTACGAAGCGTTGCGGGCCCGCCACCACCGCCTCCAGGAGAGGACCCGAGGGTTGAGAGTAGGGTTGTACAACGCCAGGGGAGGGTATTCCCCTGGCGTTGAGACATCCCTGGCGACCTTGCGGTCGCACTGTGTGGGGGCTGAGTCGGCAGGCAGATGCCGATCCAATGACCTTGTTGAGTCCCCACATGGTACACTCTCATACGTGTTGTCGAGACTGCGTGGTGTGCATATCCTGCGGGGCGCAAATTACACAGCACAATCATAACCACTTCGGCTCTCAGGGCGTACAATATCCCAATCGTGCCTTCACAGGCTAAGATCGACGAAGCAAAAGCATCTACAACGCTGCCTACTAATGCCGATGCAGCCTCCCAGGCGTACGAAGTACTCACAATGACCCATATGCGATCGAAGTACTACACCCAGAAGGTGGCTGAACTCATTCTGCTGACGCAACAACACAACATTCCCACTAATCAGGTCAAGAAAGACCTTGCCGAGGCACTGGGGAAGGCAACATGCGTGCCACCTGAGCCAGAACCACCGCAGAAAAGGCAAAGAACGAAATAATGCGGTCGGGAGTGGTTCAGGTACAAAGGCAAGGTACGAAACTGAGGTACATTTTTTAGGACCCCAAAAAATCATCACAAAAGTGCGTATCAGGTGTCACCCACAAAACTGGTTGTAAAGTGACAACAGTTTGACACACAGTGTGGCACAGAGCGAAGGCCCCCAGCGGTATCGTTTTTTGGGTTTTTTGGCATCGAACCTCATGGAAGAGACGGCCAGACGGTGGCGGGAACAAAGATGCCAGAAGGCTGTGTCCCATCCATTTTTAATTTTGCTGCTGAGTGATATACTCTTTTTTTTCCAGCATAAGAAAGAACACAATACCCTGCGCGGAAAAAAGCCACAGCGGCAAGCCACAACCGCTAAGAGGAGGGTGGTGGTGGGGTGAGGCTTTTTTGGCTCTGCCCAAAAGAAATGGCATAACCGCGGGGGAAGAGCAGCTCAGAGCAGATCATCCCTCAAACCCCAAAGAGGGTGGCGGGTGAGCCTCAGGACGATTAAAGGGGAGGGGCTTCGCACCCATCGTGTTGTCGCAGGAACCTCGCCCCCCCCTTCTGTTTCAGGGGGAGGAGGAGGGGGGGATGGCGGTGTGAGTGTGTGTTCCTGTTGGGATGCCGCAAACAGGTCGGGGCGGAGGGGTGGTTCGTTCGTTTAGCAGGGGGAAAAAATGGACAAGGCTGCTGTTTGGGCGCCAAATCCCCCTAAAATAGTGTACCCCCCCCCCTTCGCTTTTCGGGGAGGAAACGCCTTATCCAGGCAGCTGTACGGAACAGATCTGGCCTTCTTCTTCTTTTGTTTCTGTTGAGCGCCACACGCTCTGGGAAGTTCTCAAGGCGATGATGGGTTGGGGGGAGGCCCTCTGAAGTGCACGAAGGTGAATAAAATATCCCTACAGCCTTCGAACCCAAGGACCCCCCCCCCCCGTCGTTACTTCCCGACTTCGCTACGCTTTGTCGCTCGTAACTCGCAGGATTGGGGTGTGGGGGAGAGGTCGGGTGTAGGAGCATGTATGCACACGGTGGAGTGCCAAGTCAGGATTTTGACCAGGCCTGAGGCCTGTCAATTTTTGGCCACGTTGTCCTACTAGGCCACGGTATACATCGTGCATATGAGGCAGTGATTCTCAGCGAACAGATGGGTGTGAGCCATTTCTGCCCGCCGAACTGCTGTGGTCTGTCGGAGTATGGGTGGGGGCGGGGCAGGGCGGAGTAGGCTAGCGGAAGCAGCAGAAAAGGCAAAACACGGACTCAGCCCCCTCTCCCTCCAGTCGTGATGTAGGCCGCGTCCGGAGTGTGGGGGTGGGGTGGGTTGAGAGATGATGCTTTCAATCGGCTCGGTCGTGCCGATTCACAGGACTTACACCCCACCCAGCCTCGGAGAGGGTCGATTCCACTCAGAGACGGGCTTGGCGCAACGGAGGGGTCACAGGGTGAACCCTGCACATCAAGAGTGTTTTTTTTGGTGGGGAGGGGGGGGGGAAAGCAGTGTATCAAACATCACACCGCGGAAAAGATGCATCGGGAGCCTTGGATCTGCCCAAGCGTGTCAGGCTGCAGCCTATATTGTTAGGCGGCTCGCCGTTCTGCGCTTCAGAGCGAAGGCCCCCGTCAGGCTGTTAGCTTTGTGCGCACACCCTGTGGCTTTGACCGGGGGAGGGGTGGGGGGGGAGGCAGAGGGGGGAAGGGGTAAGGGCGGTGTGTAGGTGTGGTGGGTATGGCTCCATACTTCACACACATACACAGACACACCCCCCGCAGCAGACAGAACACGTGCTCCAAATGGAATATCCTTTTGGGGGAAGGTTTTCCGTCGTCAGATGCGCTGCGCAACCCGCCCCAACCCAAAGGTTCAGATTATTCGTTGGGTTATTGTTTTTTTTTTGAAACCGCGGGCTCCGGAGGTGTGGGGGAGGGGAGAGGCTTCGGTTGGTGTGCCTTGTCAAATAATTGAAACAATTGAAACATACACTAAAGAAGAGGAAGTCCGGGGGACTGGAGGGGGGGGAAGGAGGGCGGGGGCGGGGTGGGGGCAACAAGCGGTGGCGGTGTGTGTTCATAGTTAACGCGGCACCCTGTAATATGATAGGGTTTCGGTGGTTCCTGCCGCCGCCTGCATTTATTGTTCTGAATTTGGATTCAAAAAAAACACTGCGCGCACCGCTTGGTCTCCCCACACCCTTCGTGCGATTAAACAAGCAAGTTTATCGGGACGAAGAAGAAAGGGGGGGGGGGGGAAACACAATCCCTTGAGAAGTTCGCATTCATGTGCAACGTTAAAGGCTTCTGCAGAAGCTACTTTGCCCTCCGCCACAGGCCCGGGTGTTGTGCCGGTCGCCCGTCGCGGGGATTTTCCGCGGTGGACCGTTGTTCGCCTGCCAAACACCCCCTCCACCACCAGCCTGTGAACCAGATCCGGAATTCTTTGTGCTATGTGAGAACAGGCTTTGGGCAGCCCCAAGGAGCCTCAAGCATAATTCCTCAAACATAATTCTCAACCTTCAGTACCCCCTTTACACTTCGCGGTTTTGCCACGCCTCGTGGATAAGGCCAACCCATCGAACAAAAAAACTCGATAAGGGCGTTGTTTTGTGCGCCAAACCCAAAGCGCCGCCGGCTCCACCTGATTTGGCCAAAAACGGGTTCCGCCGAACGCCGCCACACCAACGCCCAACTCCGCCCAACTCCGCCAAACTCGGGCCAAAATTAGCTCCAAAAGTGGCGGATACTACCTTTTCCGCCCTTGGGGGGCGGGGGGGGGGGGGGGGGTATGGTACTGGGGGTTTCTCAAAATTTCGGCTACCTACCACCCCCCGTGTATATGTCACCCCCCCCCCAGGTGCAAAAATCGGGAGGGGGGTGACATGAACACACCTTTTAGGGGGTGACATATACACGGGGGGTGGTAGGTTAGTGTATGTCACCCCCCGCCAGGGCCGCTTGGGGGTGACATAAACACACCCCTTTTGGGGGGTGACATATACACGGGGGGTGGTAGGTATTTGGGGTCCAAGTGAGTTTAGCAGGGTTTTCACGTGTCACGAATGTGACACGCATGTCGGGAATAGTCGCGGGTTGTGGAACTTGTCGCTGTGGAAGAGGGAGTATGGTTTTGAGGCCCCCCGCCCCCCAGGTTCCCTGCCCACCTGGATGACTCAAGCGCCTCACACCGGGCAGGGGGTCTGAGTTCTGCGGAACTGGCTTCAAGGGACGCCCCCTCGTAATGACTGGGTGGATGGAGCCAAGTAATACCAGGTGGTCGGACACCGGAACTCTCGGCATTTATTAGTCGCGGGAACTGTGTCCGTGTGGTAGGTGACCCCTTCCGATTCCACTGATTCCACTCTTGAACATGTAGTGTTGAAAGATACTTGGTGTTCTGATGTTTTACAGGGTACTTGACAAAGGAAAGAGGGTGGTCAGTCTTGTGATCCACCCTGAATCCTTCCTGTGAGCAGCAGATCCACAACACCTCGACTTCTTTCAGCGGCTGTATTGATATTGCCTGACACAGCAAACATGATTCAATTGGAGGAACAAGCCTCGTACACCAGCGGCCCAAAAGGTGGATTCCATGTATGGTTTTAGGATTTCCCTTACTACTGATGGTGTAGAGACTACAAAGCCTGACCTGATGACGCCGCCATGAACCTGGGAGACACGCCGCGTGAGAAGGGACCTCGGTGCGGGGTGGCGTGAAGATCCTGCCTGAGTGCCCTCGTCGGGACCCGCGGTAAACCGTGGCGTCCCCCCCGAGGCAAGTCCAGGACGAAGGTTGCAGATAACCGCTGCACCACTTCGTCCGAAAGGAGCTCACAGGATAGGGGAACTGCCCACACCCCACTCACGACAGTGTATCCGAAAGGTGCACTGCGCGTGTGGTGGCGGTGTCGGGTCCAGACCCACCTCGTTCCCCCATGCCCGTCAGTTGTTGCCCCTGCAGGGGTGGCTGCTGTCTGGCATGGGGGGCGCCCTCCCTGCCTTGCAAGGGAAAATGTAGAACGGCATGCTGCCCGTTTCTTCATTTTTTCACCTTGCCTGGCAGGGGGGGGCCCACCCTCACGGGGGGAAAAAGAGGAACGGCATGCTGCCCGTTCACTCTTTTTTCCTCCCGTCGTGGGTGGGCGGCCAACTACCCGGGGTATCCGGCCGGGTACCCGGGCCGGTAACCGGGACCTCCCGGGTACCCGGCCGGGTACCCGGAAAGGTGGAGACCGCGTCGTGCACCCACCCACCCACCCCACGGTTCCATACAGTCACCCATGTCCATGCTCATTCTACACAGTCACCCAGGTCGTCTCGCCATCCTGCACGCTGTGTGGGGGCAGACAGGTCCTTCCATACCAAGTTTGGTCCGGCGTGACGTTTGCAAACCCTCCCGGGTGACCAGAAGACGACCCCCCCCCAGGGGGGTTCCATAGGGGGTTTCCATTTTAAACGGTCCCCCACCGCCCAACTCCGCCCAACACCGCCAAACTCCGCCCAACTCCGCCAAACTCAGGGCAAAATCAGGTGGTGGCTATCCTATTTTGAACGATTTGAAAAAAAAAATGGCCGTGTTCGCGGCGCCCCCCTGGTGAGGGGTGGTCACTGTTTCGTGTTCTCCTGGCCAATTGCCTTTTTCACTGTGACAAGGTTCGAAATTTTTCGTGATAAAGCTAGGGCTGTTGTATAAAAACACGGGTTGAAGTCCGTCTTGGCCTGTCTTGCCAAAATCCGGAGGGGGCCTTGCCTGTATTCATTTGGCACGCCAACTCCGGGCAACAAACAACTTATGGGGCTATTTTCACGGTCTGCCCGCCTTTCTCTCGATCATTGACTGGCAGGGGAGTCAGGAGTGATTGCAGTAGAAAAAGCAACTTCAACCCAGCAGAAGCGGGGGGAGAAGAAGTCTAAGGTGGTGGAGAAGTGCTGAGAACGGCTGGCATTCAAATGTCCCGTGGAGATGTCACACTGAACAACATTGGAGTTGACGGAGAATATCACAGAATCTTCTGATAGCAACGCGCCCCCTTCTGAGGGGGCGCTCTGAGAAGGAGGATTTTTTCTGAAAATATTCGACATTGGGAGACACTTTCTGTGCTAAAACCTGCGTCAGGTGTGGCCCAATAATATGATCGGCAAACACCGTTCTGCACTTGAGGCAATGCGCCCTAAAATATATACGGAAGGAGGCAGACAAACAGAAGACATAAAAAAACAAACCAAGAGGAAAACTTTGAAGCGGTAGTGAACACACGCCACGGAAAGGCTGTTGAGACGGCCCACAGGATAGCCATTAGCAGGCGGGGGTGGAGGGGGGGGCGGTGGCGCTGGTGGTGGTGGTGAGGGAAGAAAATCTTCCCCCACCTCTTCCCGCCCATAAGCACACCTTTCCGGTCGCTGGAAAGAAAAAAGAGCTGGCTGCAAAGGGGGTCGCTGGAACACCCGCTGTGCCCCATGTCCCTAATCTCCCTGAGAGTCTGGCGGGATGGGATGCTCGAGAAGACACTCTGATCCACATCTGAAAAGCAGGGACTCCCCGATTCCACCTCCTTCAGCCTCCGAGGCGTGGAGCGAAATCGAGAACCCACTCCTTCTGCCGTCGGCAGGCGGCCACAGTAGCCAGGCGTCGGCCTGCCCCTGTTCACAGTCACGAGAAGAGGAGAAGGGAGTGTGCGGCACACCCGCTTTTCATTTCATGTTCTTGCAGACCACCAGGAGGGATGTGTGCATCAGACCCTCTTCTGGGAAAACAGGGCTGTGACAGTAAGGAACTGGGCACCGCTGGACCCTCACTGCACAGGAGGGTCGGAAACCATGCGGCATCAAGTCTGGCGCCCCCATATCCCCGAAGAAACCAGAGAGAAGCTGATCTGCATCAAGGCAGAAGCGAAGGGCTGCTGCGGCAAGGCACCACCTCTCGAGAGGCCTGCGGCGGGGAAGAGGGTTGCAACTGATCTGCACACAGGTAATATGACTCCATGCGTGTTGGTTTCGACACAACAAGGCACTGGGGGGGGGGGGGGGTAGGGAAAACCTTAACCCTTTAGACACCAAGGGGGTCCGACTTTATTTTCCGTTTCTGCAACATTTTGTCATTGATCTCGAAGGCGCAACCTCGCATTTTTTTTCTTTCGAAAAGTAGGTAATCGGATGTATTTTGACTCGCGGAATCCACCATCGCAAGAAATTTTGGAAAATAGTGCGAATAAAAATCCTGAAATGGGGCTCCTTTACGCACCCCCCAAAAAGGCCTATTTTCACCCCAAAATTGGGGGTTGGTGAGTTTCTCCTGAAAAAACTCCGAGGTGATGCATGAAATGGAGGAACCAGGGGCAATCTGTGACAGAATCAGCCCAGCGGAATCCGAGAAAAAAAGAATCGGTCAATTTAGTGGAGTGGAACACCCCCGAGTGCCAACACGCAATTGCAGGCATATACGGGCAAGTGGTGGGGGTCGACCCAATTTCCGTTTTTGCGACCTTTCTCTTTGGTATGCAAGGCACACAACACGTTTGTTTTTGTTTGGAAAAGTACGTGGTCTGGGGTATTTTGACTCGTGGAACCCACCATCGCAAGAAATTTTGAAAAATAATGGGCAGAAGATTCTTGAAATATACTTCCTTTGTGGACCCCTCAAAAGCCACCGATTTCACCCGAAAATCGGGGTGGCGAAGATTTTTACTGAAAAAAATCTGCGCGGTGGCAACACTTGGCCCAAACACATGCAATCTGTGACAGAATCAGCACAGTAGAATCCGAGATCCAAAAAAAATCTCAATTTGATGGAGTGGAACACCCCTGGGTGCCAGCCTGCAATGGCAGGTCCCGTTGTGCCGACCTGCTCAACCACCCTCAGGGGGGGTATGTGACGTGTGGAGTGGGTTGAAGGACCGGTCATCCGTTTTTTCCAGATCAGCCTCAGTACCCTGGGGGAATTTTGAACAGCGGAATCCACGATCGCAAGAGATTCTGAAAAATGTTGAACAGAAAATTCCTGAACTGGGGCTCTTTTGCGCGCCCCTCAAAAATGCCCAAATTCCCCTGGAAATCGGGGAGCCGTCTGATATCTCCTGAAAAATATGGGATGGTATCGACCTTGGCGTAACCGCAGGCAATATGTGACAGAATCAGCACGGCAGGTTCCGAGACAGCAAAAAATCGATCAAAATAGTGAAGTGGGGCCCTGGGGTGCCCGTTCCCAATTGCAGGTCACGTGAGCACCTTCCTGCGGAAATGCAAGAAGGGTCGGGGTGTGAGGGGTGAGCGCTCTTGTGACCATCCCTCGAATTCCTCCACATCAGTCTCAAGTACCCATAGTTTGTGCAGGGCTCAGTTGCACACTACTGTTTCTGGGCGCTGGCTGGGCGCCGTCGACACTCTCCTACGGAGGTGGTGTTGCCTGTCTTCGAGCGGTCCTCCCCAGGGTACATCGTCCTTGGCAAGGCGCCGAGGGAGATACGCATTACAAACGGCACCAAAAGGCAGTTGAACACGTGCCACTGACATTTGTATTCAAGCGAGGGAGCGGTCGAGGCCGGTTGTACCTCAGTTCGATGAATACTGACGAACTGATGGCGGTGCCAAAATCTGGAAAAATAGTGGAAAAAGTGGCCAAAAACCGATTTTTTACCGAATTCTCCTACAAACCTAAAACTAGTTCTGCTCCATCTTTCTCGCCGAAACTGGTCGCATTTGATTCCGCTGCTCTGAAAGATTTCGCCATAAAAAAAATCGGTGAAAAATTCCACAATCCGACCCCATAGGTGCCCAAGGAATATTATCCCACCCCGTACGGGGTGGTTGGTGTCTAAAGGGTTAAGGGGGGAACTTTACGGGATTTTTCACATAGGCGAGGAACACGCACAAAATGGCAGTAAACTTGAAACCCCGGCCCCTGGGAGTATTTGGGGGCGGTCTGGGTGGTTGTTGGGGGTATTTGGCCACTTCTGAGCCAATCCGTGACCATGCTCAAAAAAGTGTCATGGTTTGGTTCCGGCCCCCTCATTTGAACCACCCTTCCGAGCCCGTCCCGCCCTACTTGCCCGCAACATTCCGCCTTTTCTTGTCTTGGGTGGGCACTGATGCCTTCGGTTCAATTTGGGAGCAAATGCGTGTGACAAGCTTGGGAAGGAGCGTCTTCTCGCCAGTATTTCCTGATCACACTTGCTGCAGCGTCCACCGACCACTGCGCCTGCCGGTTTGCACACCGAATAAGGCTTTGGAACCCACACCGGCATATTTTCCAAAGACGCCAGCCCCAAAACCCACTCGCGCACCGTCTCCGGCTTCTCCTTTCCATCTGCGGCTGAGTTCCCCAGCATTCTGACCGTCGTCCGGCCTCTCTTTTAGCTCTTTCAGTGCTGCAATGAAGAGCGCGTAAGTGGGGGTGATGGTGCAGATGACGAGGATCATCGCCACTGAGAAGTGCCACTGCAGTGCCGTGGAGCCGGGGTGACACAGGTTATACACCACACCCACTTCGCTATTGCCGTTACCCCTGATGAAGTCCCCGATGCATCCGACACCTCAGGGAGGGCACATAATAACGCCTCCCGAGCGACGCCTTTGCATTCGCAGGCACACCCGGTCTTTGTTGAGGATGTCGGCAGAAACCTGACAGAACACTCGCTGAAATATCATTTTTTTGGCCCGATAGTACTCAGATGTCTCATCAGAGGCGGCAGAACGTGGTACATGACGGGGGATGTTGATGACGCAGGTGACAGGGTGCTCGGGAGACTCGCCCGGGGAGGGGTTCGGTACCAAACCATGACACTTTTTTCAACACAGCGTTTCAGCCGCGTTCCGGGGCACCAAAGTGGGTGTCCCACACCCAGGGGCGGTTTTTGGGGTGGTCTGGCCACGTTTTCAGCATTTTTGGGGGGTTTTTTTTTTTTTTTCATGTCGCTCCTGTTGGTCACTTCGCTGCTTTGAGTCAGCCACGTGGCGGAAGCCGGACCGCAGGGAGGGGCGTTGCGCCCGTTGACGCCTCTCGCTCCTCATGTGCCTTGAGTAGCTGCCAGGTGGGTCTGCTTTGAGGCGGGGAATCGCGTCAGGCCAAACAGCCACTGCGAGGACGTCTCCCCTAAAAGAAAAGAAAGAATGTGGGAAGGGGACGGGGGTGGGATGGGTGGGCAGCGCAAGCCGGAAGGAGCGCCTCCCATGAGGCGGAAGCTCACCCGACAGCATAAAATGCTGCGAAAACAACAAAAAAAAGGGAAAATAAACCACGCACACCACAACATCAATAAAACCAAAGCCGTGCGGAAAGGGCCCCTCCGCATATATGAAACAGGGCACACAGCGGAAAAAGAGTTACCAGAGCTTGCCTTAGTTTCCCCTCGGAGGAGGGTAATCACAGGGGGCGCCACGTGAAGGCAGCAAGTGGTGCGAGGTGCCAGGAGGTGCCAGGACACTTTTTTCAACACAGCGTTTCAGCCGCGTTCCGGGGCACCAAAGTGGGTGTCCCACACCCAGGGGCGGTTTTTGGGGTGGTCTGGCCACGTTTTCAGCATTTTTGGGGGGTTTCTGGTCGAAAATTGCCTATGTCGAAAAATGTCGTAAAGTTGACGGATTTCGGTACCTTAAGACGGTCCCTAGGCATAGGGTGCGGGCGATTCGCCTATCGCCCTATATTCGCCCAACCGGGTTCGAGCCCCGATTATCGCGTATCGAATCGCCTTATCGCCCATTATCGCCCAATTATCGCCCAGTATCGCCCGTTTTCTTTCACACTTTCTCAGCTAGTGGTGAGTGGGTTGCCACTCTGCTGACCCTGGGTCCCACAGGGCCCTGTGACCTCGTCAGCAACTGGGCCAAGACCTAGGATTCTGCATCAGAAATCAGCTTCTGACCACTGACGTCATGTGGGTGGGTCACTTCCTCGGTCAAAACCCGTGAGGAACTGGGCATTGGCCCAGATCCTGACCTCGCTCAGGACCTGTTCACTCGCCGGTAGTAGGAGCACTCATGAGCATGAAGCGGGCACACCTTAGTGTTGAAGGAGATGCGTGGTCCTAGTGTAGTCGGTCTGAATGGGAGGAGATGAACTCCGTACATTTGAGATGACTCGTTGCATAGCCCACAGGAAGCTTCACGGCTGATCTGAGACCTGGGGCGGTTCTGACCCTGGTCACAGAGTCATCACCCACTGAGAACACTGGAGCAGAGGGCTTGATCTAGGTCAGGAACCGGGTCTTCACTGAGGCAATGACCCACTCACCACCTCAGCAGTGATCTGACGTCCCTGGCCGCCATTTTGCCCCCAAAAATACGACGGAAAAATTATCGCCCACTTATCGCCTTGACAGAATGGGCGATAATGAGGGCGATAATTTTTGCGATCTGGGCGATAACCGAATCGCCCGCACCCTATGCCTAGGGGGGGGGGTTGTATCGTTGAGAGTGAATGGAACAGTAAGTCTCCCCCAGCACCTTCAACAAGGCACTGGGGGGGGGGACAACTGCAGAAAAGCTTCGTTGCTGACACCGTTGTTTGTCAAGGCAGGCGAGAGGGGGGGGGGGGTAAAGGAGTTCCGAGAGAAGGAGTTCTGAGGGGAGTGTTCTGTCGGGTCGGGGGTGGGGTACTGAAAAGGAAGTAGAAGGAATCACAAGGATGATATCCCTTCACTCGTTATGCAGGTTGTGTCTGAGATCCAGTGATATGTGAGTGAGGGGATGGGATGCGTATTCATGTTTGTTGTACAGAATAATTTGCCAAGAATAATTTTGAAAGAATCATTTTCTGGTCGTGTCTCTAACAGTCCCCCCTGGTGGAGAGAATCTGCTGGATATATATTATGCCCCTCCCCCCTACCCCCCCCCCCCCGACAAATCACGAAACTAAAGCCTCGGAATCTGCCGCACTGGCACCAGCCTCCAAAAACACAAGCAAGATCAAAAGGCAGGACAGGTGAATTGGTGCCCCTGACGACCCCAAATTGCATACTTTGTGCGTAGTGAAAAAGGGGGCAATCAGGGGCACCACTGAATGAGGGGGGGGGGGGGTTTGTATCGGGGTCGACGACCGCCAGCCTGGCATAGGAGACTGCCGGTGCGGTGCCTCCGCCAGAAGTTCCGTTTCTCTCTGTGTGGAGTGGGGGATGCCTTAACACCCCACCACCCCTATACCCCAACTCGAAGAACGCCCTGGGTTGAGAAGAACGGGGCGGAGTTCAAAAATCGTACTCCTTTCGATTTATTATAGACACCCTGTCCAGCAACTGTGGGAGAACAGTTCCGGACTACTTTTTGTTGAGCGCACACGAAAAAAAGGGGGGCTTCAAAACCAATGGGGGAAGAAGGGCCTGGAGAGGGAGGACCAGCTGCTGCAGTATTTCCCCGCAACATACGTGAGAACGTACTTTTTTTTGCCGATAAACACGGAGCGAACGGCCTGACGCCTCCCCCCCCAACCCCCCAACCCCCGCCCGCTGGTATCTACGCCTCAGCTGCCCAAGGAGAACGCCGGCTGAAAAAAGCACACCGCATGTGGTGATAGAGGCTCTACTCCGAGCCTGCCTCAAGGGTTGCCCAGCTCAGCTTCAACCGAAAGGCACGCCGCTCCCACAGCTGCAGCATCTTGCCAGCATGCGTCGTTCAGGGGGCAGGGTCATGAGAGAGGAGAAGGCATGCCTGGCCACGGCAGGGTGCTTCAGAAGGCATCCATCACGACGGCTGGGCTGCGGCGGGAGGCAATGGGGATCTCGTTGTAGGTGGTGAACTCGACAATGCAGCGGTGCCCTTCGGTGGGTGAGCTGAGGCTGATCATCCTGGCGACGCGCTGCAGGACAAGGTCATCGGGGCGGTGCTCGGCAAGGCTGACGAGTTGCGCGATGCCGTCCCCGCCGAACAGCGCGTCCTGCACGAGGAGTGTGTGTTCCTCGACATAGTCGGAGTCTTCGACCTTGTCCACAGCATCCATCGTGAGGGCCCAGGACTGCATGGCACGTTCGAGGAGGCTCATGTGTACCTCGTAGATTTGGATGGGGCGCTCGCGGCGCTCGTCAAGCCACGCATCGACAAGGCGGAGGCAGGAGCGCACAGTCACGTCTGCCTGGAGGCGTTTGTCGTGAGAGCAGTCGGCGTGCAGGCAGTACACCCCAAGGCGCTGTGCGTGCTCTGTCATCGCTTCTGCCGCGTCGAGTGGCACCCCAAACGTGGTGGCGAAACGGCTGGTGCGTGTTCCGACGTTGCCGTGGAGCACGGTTCCGGTGGCCAGCCCCACCTGCATGATCTGCTGCAGCTTCTTCATCTCAGAGGCGAAGCTGAGGGCAGCTGTTGTGTGCATCAGGCACCGCTTCGATGCGTTCCACAGCACGGACAGCGAGCACCCTGTGACGTTGCTGATCACACCGTCTGTGGCGTGTGCTGCCTCAACGGCAGCACGCACCATGATGTTGCAGTTGTCGAACAGCACGCTGTCACGCCCGTCGTGGACCTGTGTGTGTGTGCGATGTGCAAAAAGGCCAGAATTTTATTTTCCGAACGATAGTTAGCCAACCCAGGCACGGTAGAGGACAGGTCGTATTGGCAAGTCCGAATCCTCAAAGAGGGCGCGGCGACTTGTCTGCTCGAAAAGCAGCGCCAAGCAAAATCAGACAAAACAGACAACAGGTCCCGTTCAGCACAGCACATCGCAGATCATACCAGGCGGCACACAGCAACAGTCACCTGCGTCTTCTGCAGCTGCAGCGCAGTGCGCTTCCCCCCATCCAGAACCGCAGGTGTTTGGCTATTCTTCGACACCACCGAAGCCGCGTCCCCTGTATGGCTCCCCGACACTGATGGAGCAGTGTTCCGTACCATGCCCCAATATTCGGTGTCAGTCTCAGCATCGATCAGCCTGTTGCGCTGCTGCTGTGACACAAGCGTGAAGAGCTCGTGCCCATCTCCAAGCCCCTTGATGTCGTGCACGCCGTGGTTAGCGAGCACCGGTTCACCCAGCTTGTCCATGTCAGACCTGATGGCAGCACACGTATCAGAGGTGATGCACACAGTGCCCGGCCTGGCCTTCCCCTCCACACGCGATGCGAGGTTCACCGTGCTGCCGCGGTAGTCCACACGCCCTGTCACCGGGTTCTCTTCTGCGATAGTCGGCCCGTAGTTCACACCGATGCGCACCACAAGTCCTGCGGGTGGCAGCTCCAGACCTGAAGGCCACACCCGCTTTGCAAGTTTCGTCTGCACATCAAGGGCAAACCGCGCCGCATCGACAGGGCAGCTGAAGGACATCATGAAAGCATCCCCAATGGTCTTCACCTCGTACCCGCTGTGCTCCACACAGGCCTCACGAATCACCTCGTTGTGCACCTCCATCGCCACGTTCATGTCGGCAGGGCTCTTCTTCCACAGCGGGGTGGAGCCACGGATGTCGGTGAAGACAATCGCAACCTTCCCTGTCGGGGGTGCCGTGACAAATCGCCCGCCATCAGCGCCTATGACGTAACCGCTGCTCTCCAGCACGGAGGAGGGGACGTAGGCACGGAACTCCAGCAGGTTGTGCACCATCTTGCGGAAGTCGCACTGCATGTGGCGCAGCTCGTAGAAGGTGGACGTGCTCTCCGTCTCCATGTTGTCCAGCTGCATGCCCGCCACCAGCTCCATCTTCTGCTGCAGCGCCTTGATGGGGCGCAGGATGATGAACGACGTGACGGCACTCAGCACCACCAGCCCCACCGCAATCCCTGCGATGATGGAACGCGAGATCACCTTCTGCGACGCGATGTCATCCGCAACACGCTGCTTGTCCTCCTCGATCTCCATCCCCACCGCGGCTGACTCACGCTGCACATCCCCCAGCACAGACTCCGCATCGATCGACACCGTGATCCACCAATCCAGGCCGTGATCAGCAAGGGTCATTCTCTCACAGCTGACGATGTGCCTCTGTGGCACTGTGCCATGCACCAGCACATCCAGGACGCTCGAACGTTTCAGATAGGTGACATAACTGCCGTTGATTGCAACCGCAACGGCGCTGATGTACGGATCAGTTGCATTCACTGCATAACGCGGGCGGTACAGATAACGCTCGAACCCGAACATGTTGTCCAGGCCCCAGTGTGCCTCTGTGGCGTTCCCAGCAGACACACCCGTAAGCAGGCCAGTTTGGTCCACTTCTTCCGACCCGGGAGCACCGAAGTCCTTCATCCGCTCTGCCATCCACGTCGACGCGATGCACGAAAAGGCACGCATGATGGCGTTGCTATTGATGCGCCCTGCAGACAGCGTCACCTCTGTCAGGAACGACTGGATCTCCCCCAGCCCGACAAACACCGCAACCTCCATCTGCGACTGCGACCCTGAGTAGTCCGGGTGCTTCGACGTGATGGCGTACCCCACGAAGTTGCTGATCGGGGCGATCACCGGGAAGACCGACTCACCCGGACCCAGCATGGGGGACCGCGCCAGCTGGATGAACTCAAAATCGGGCACGGTGCTCTGAAGGGGGAAGTGTGGGTACTGCGTATCGTTGATAAGGGGATACCCCGTCACAGGTGTGACAGACGCATACGCCGAAAACCCGGGCTCAAAGTACAGCGCGGTGATATCCGTTTGGGACAGACCAGGCAGGTCGATGTTGTGCTTCGCAGCCAGGGCCATGGTCGCACCATAGTTCCCACCCCACACGCTAAGGGCGAGTGTAGCGGAACCCTCACTGACGGTGGACACCTGGTGCAGCAGGCGTGGCAGGATGGTGCGCAGCCACTCGCTGCTGTTCTTCTGGTGAAAGCGGTATTCGTTGTGCAGCAGTGCTGCGGTGCGGTCGTGCTCCTCCAGTGCACCACGCATGTGCTTTTCGATAAGGCGCGACACACCGCTTGTGATGTACACCATCAGCTCCGAGGAGACGCGGGTCAGCGAGGTCTGCGCGGTGCTGGTGAGTGCGGACGTCGAGGCATCCATGGTTGCCCGGGTGTCGTCCAGCCCGCTGTCGCATGCCACGGTCCCCATCACCTCCGTCGACACCGCCGTGGCCAGGATGCAGAAGAGGCACAGCAGCGCGATCACAGTCTGCACGCTCCACACCCGGGTGAGGCACTCTGAGCCCGCCTTCTCCTTGGGCTGCTCCTCCCCCAGTTCCAGGCACGTCCGGGCAGTGCTCTGGGCCATCCCGTTGCACCACACCCCAGGGGCCTTGTGAGGGTGGGAGTGGTGGTGTCGGGGTAGAGTACAGTCGGTTGTTCGGAGTAGAGGACAGTAAGGTGCACATGCAGAGAGAGAGGGGGGGGGGGGGGGTAGGGGGGGTCATAAGCCCGTACAAAACCAAAATTTTCGACATACCATCAGAGCCGCCCTAATACCTGATCTGACCCGAAAATCCGACCCATACCCCCCCGGAAACTGTCTGGGGCCCACTTGTGACACCTGATACGCACTTTTGTGATGATTTTTTGGGGTCCTAAAAAATGTACCTCAGTTTCGTACCTTGCCTTTGTACCTGAACCACTCCCGACCGCATTATTTCGTTCTTTGCAAGGGAAGGGTGTCACTACGCTCACTCAGCACGCCGAGCAACACATGCCGCGTGCCCAGGGCCTCGCAGAGGTGTCAGATGCTGCTGCAGAGGAGTGCCTTGCTCGAAAGACGCTCGCCAAACGGGAGATGTGCGGGGTCTCGGCAGAGAGCGTTGTGGCAGACCTGCGTAAAAAGAAAACGGCACACGACATCGGTGAGGCGACATTATTTCGGGCGCTCCGTCGGGCTGGGTACATAGGAGAGCGAGTGGGACGTGGTGACGACAGATATATGCAGTGGTGCATCAACTGCACGCACGTGCGGGAAAGCGGCGTTCCTTGCTAGCCAAGAAAGATGTCACCTGCACTCCTACTCCTCCCACTCGTCCTGCTCCTACCCCCACACCAACTGATGTGGGCAGTGAGAGTGATGGCAGCTCCAGAGCAGCAGATGATCTAGGAAGCAATGAGCGGGTCAGCCGGGCAGACTACCCCAGTCTGTACCGGAAGTACGAAGCGTTGCGGGCCCGCCACCACCGCCTCCAGGAGAGGACCCGAGGGTTGAGAGTAGGGTTGTACAACGCCAGGGGAGGGTATTCCCCTGGCGTTGAGACATCCCTGGCGACCTTGCGGTCGCACTGTGTGGGGGCTGAGTCGGCAGGCAGATGCCGATCCAATGACCTTGTTGAGTCCCCACATGGTACACTCTCATACGTGTTGTCGAGACTGCGTGGTGTGCATATCCTGCGGGGCGCAAATTACACAGCACAATCATAACCACTTCGGCTCTCAGGGCGTACAATATCCCAATCGTGCCTTCACAGGCTAAGATCGACGAAGCAAAAGCATCTACAACGCTGCCTACTAATGCCGATGCAGCCTCCCAGGCGTACGAAGTACTCACAATGACCCATATGCGATCGAAGTACTACACCCAGAAGGTGGCTGAACTCATTCTGCTGACGCAACAACACAACATTCCCACTAATCAGGTCAAGAAAGACCTTGCCGAGGCACTGGGGAAGGCAACATGCGTGCCACCTGAGCCAGAACCACCGCAGAAAAGGCAAAGAACGAAATAATGCGGCCGGGAGTGGTTCAGGTACAAAGGCAAGGTACGAAACTGAGGTACATTTTTTAGGACCCCAAAAAATCATCACAAAAGTGCGTATCAGGTGTCACAAGTGGGCCCCAGACAGTTTCCGGGGGGGTATGGGTCGGATTTTCGGGTCAGATCAGGTATTAGGGCGGTTCTGATGGTATGTTGAAAATTTTGGTTTTCGTACGTTTTTAGGGGGGCTTATGACCCCCCTTAGGGCAGTGAAGGCAAAATACGCGTATTTTTCAGAATCCCGATTTTAAAAATACGTTGAACGTTCAAATACGTTGAACGTTCAGCGTATTTGAACGTTTCTCACATTGCCTACCGTCTGCAGGGGCCACCAGGCACAAACCCGCCTTTCCTCAAGCAGAGCAAGGGCGAGTTGGTGGCACCAACGACAACCGTGCGGAAGACGTCCTTGGAGCACGATTTTACAGCGACTTGCTTCGCGATGCAGTCGACAACATATCCCTTGTCCTTTGCTCCATGAAGCGGGCGGTGCAGTTGAGATGAACCCCTGCCGGTGGGATATGCCATCCAGTTCTCCCATGCGTGATATCCCATACGTCCTGTACCCGTAGCTCAGGTTCGGCCATCCACTTCCTCGACACGACAGACTCCAGCCGGTCGAGTGGGGTAAAATTGGGAGATAGGTCGAGAGGGGGTTGGTACCCCCGCTTTTCCGGAGTTCAACCCTGAAAAGAGGGGGTACCAACCACCCCTTTCCGGGTCCCGCCCCTTCTCGGACTACAGAACCTCTTTTTCACCGACTTTTCGCCACGCGTGACACTCTCCATCCCACAGGTGTCCCCTTTAGTGTGTGCAGGGGGCCCACCCCCTACTGCTAGGGGGGATTTCATGTGAAGAGTGCACCCAGTGGGTGAAAACGCTCAAAAGCCAAAAAAACGTTCAACTTCGGCGCATTTTTTAAAAATACGTTGAACGTTCAAATACGTTGAACGTTTTTTACGTATTTTCTATCACTGCCCTAGGGGGGGGGGGGGCGGCGCAGCCATGTTGGTTTTTTTTGGCAGGGTGCACTGCACGACAAATCCAACTCTGTCCCTTCCTTCCATCACCCCCTTCCCCCCCCCCCCACCTTCCGGCAGAAAAAAATACCCCCACCACCACACAGTTGCAAACCTGCCTACGAAGGCTTGCTCAGCTCCTTATTTTCTTCGCTGTCGCACGAATGCTGGCAAGACATATCTTGCGAGCACTGGGTTGCACACTGATTAGCAGAAACTACACTTTTATGATCGGCAACTCGCCGAACAAAAAAAGGGATTCTCTATGCAAGGTGGGCCCCACGTCGTGGCGGAATCTTCCTTGCGTTATTATTTTTTTTCTTTTCGGGTTGAGCTGCCTGCAAAGCCGCAGAAGCAAGAGGCGCAGGGCCTCCCTGCCTCCGAGGCAACCAGGAACTGCCGCAAAAAGCACAGAAACCCCAGCAAAAAAAAATCACCCATAACAAGTCACAGGGCATTGTTGACGCAACACTCCTCGCTGTGCTGGCAGTTCGGTGGTGTTGCCGCGTTGCATATTTTTTTTGCTTTTCTTTTTGCTGCGTGTAACTCAACTCAAACGACTTGGCATCCAACGCAGAGTGGTCTCCTATCTGCACCTATAATCAGCATTCTTGCGTGCCCCCCGTGAGTCACTTCCCACTCTGAAAATATTATCGCGTGGTTCTGTGCGTGTGTGGGGAGGGGTGAAAGGGAGCTAGCGGGCTAGCGGGCTAGCACAGCTTTTGGTTCTAGTTCAATCCAAAGACCCCATTCCCAGAAGAAGATATTTTCTGAAACTGGCTTGTATTTATTGTGGGGTGGCATAGCGCAGGGGAGGCACAAGACACATTTTTTTTGTCGATTCTTCCGGACACATGGCACACACGGGCGATGCGGAGCCATATTTTATTGCCTACCCTTCGCATCCCGGACAGGCACAAACAGTCCAGCCCCGCCATAGATCAATAAGGGGAGGAGGGGGGGTGAAAAAGGGCCAAAATCTAACTTTTTTTTTCGAAGAAGGCACAGCTTGTGTTCATCGTTGGGGGCGTTGATTCCCGGGAACAATGGGCTGGGGGCCTGGGGAGGGAGAGGGGGCAAAACCGGGGCACGCTTGGCACGAACCCCCACACCCCTCCCCCCCCCACACCGCCCCACTCATTCCCCTATGAAACAACACCGGAGGTTCTGATATGCAAGATGCGGGTAGACGGGACGGGGGAGGTGTGCGTGTGCTTTGGGAGTCAACGTTTGTGCCAAACACCACCCCCCTCTCCCGACGCGCGATGTGCGGGCGTGTGGGGGGTGGCGCTTGCACTATTCTTTGAGTGGGGGGCGACCGCTGCTTGGAACCCTTACCCCCACTCCTCGAAACAGCTTCAGAAGTATCCCATTTTTTTCCGCAGACCCTGGTGACACCTCCGCCACCCCCACAGTGAAGGTAGCACACAGTGCCATTCCCCCACTGCCTCTGGCACGCGCTTCCACAGCAGGGTGGGTGGGCGGGAGTGGGCTTCATCATCTCCCTCCCAAGCCCCCCCCCCCCGGTTCACCATACGCTTTCACACGCACACGTGAATCTTTTTGTAAAGCGCCGGTGGCACCTGGTAGAGAGGGCAGGCCAGGAAACGTACCCTTAAAGTCCATAGGTTCTCACCGCCGCTCTGACACACGCACACGTGAATATTTTGTTTTAGCGGTTGTGTGAAGAACACACTCACCGTCCCATGTGACCTCCACTGCAGGTGAAATAGGCAACACGCACACGCGATTATTTGGCTTTACTTTTTGGTTGGAGGAAGAGAGAGAGAGAGCGGGTGCGGGGGAGGAACGGGGGCAATATAGAAAAAAATCACCGGCAAACAGAAGCATAACAGAAGCAGGGGGGAGGATGGGTGGGTGTGGGTGGCGTGTCTGGGCAACAACCTAGCTCGGGAACCCCAGCTGCCTCCGCACCCCATACACCCACCCACCCCCACCCCCCACCCAAATCTATACCATGACATTGCGAAGTGCGAATGCTCTCTGCCTGTTAGGCTGAGAGGGGCACACGCTGCGCACCACACATAACACGTCTTCCCAGCCTAGTGGTTCGAAAGGCGGCGTGGTGATTTGAGGGGCGCGGTGATGGAGGTGAAGGAGTCGAGGACGAGGCAGAAGGGATGGTCGGGGTCGTGCTTCACCGCATGCATGAACTCGTTGATGTCGATGGACCCGTCCTTGTTGGTGTCGGAGGCGGAGAACGTGGTGCCCAGATGGTTGCTGATAACATTCCACCTCTCTTCAGACAGGTGCCCGCACCCCTCAAGGTGGACCTTGGCCAGGAAGTAGTGGTGGAAGAAGGCGAGGAACTCCTCCTTTGTGATCTTCCCATCCCCGTTCTTGTCGAGGCCACGGAAGGCGAACCGGATCTTCTCCTCGTCCTTCCCCTCCAGGATGACGTGCAGGCCTGCAATCAGCGTCGACATCTTGACCCGCCCATCGGTTCTCCCGACACGTCCCTGCAGAGTCGTGAAGACCTCATACAGCTGTGCGTGCTGCTCCTCCATGGGCATGTGGGACTCGTAGTGCTGGTCCACCACATCCTCAACGGTCTCGACGAACTGCTCCTTCGAGATGTACCCCTCCTCGTCACCCACCTTCCCGAGCCGGTACAGCAAGTACTCCAGCCCGTCCTCGTGGTGAATCGGCTTGGCGGGATGTGCTGTGCTGTGACTCCTGTGGAGGTAGTTAAGATAGGGGAGAGGGAGAGGGAGAGGGTGCGGGTAGGATGATGTGTGCTGGGGTGGAGTGTGTGTTGTGCGGAGGAGATCCGACGACAACGGTTCGATTCTGTGCAAGGTTACCACTGCTCCCAGTGTTACTACCAGAACTCCCAGTGGTGGTGGAAAGTGGAGGTGGTGTGAAAAAAAGTCAAAAATTAGATTGGCCATTTGGACAAACTTTTTTTTTTGCCACGGGACATTTTTGGGACATAGAGATTTTCGCGAAAATTTTGGCTGAGATTTTTGCAAGGGAAAATTGGGAGACCCAGTTTTCAGCGGGGGCCCCCTGGCCGCACCGCATCCGGCTGAGAATCCCGTAATTCCACCCGGAAGTGGCCGGAACCTGATTTCTGGGCACATTGACCACCCAGGAACACGTTTTGGGACGATGAAATTTTTTGCACTTTTTGAAAAACCACCACCACCACCACCACCCACTGGGAGGAGTTGGTGTTTTACTACTGAGTGGTACAAAAAACTACTGAGTAGTTCGAGTGGGTGCACTGGGAGCAGTGGTAACCTTGTTCTGTGCGGGCTCACAGGAGGAGGAGAAATAACAGCTGATCATCATCCCATGGCGAAATGAACTCACTCGTTCGATGTGTGTGTTTTGGAAAAAATATCCCCAGGACTTTGTGTGTGTGCAGCCTCCCCCCCAGGCTCACAGTGCCGACCACACTGCGACTTGAACCCCTGCAGAGAAGTGCCGTCCAACCCAAACGTAAACATACCGCTTCCGTGTCATCAGCTGGACCGGGACATCGCTGCAGTCATCGTTTTTTTCCATCACTGAGATTTTCCCCCCTCCCCTCTACCAACGGGATGCTGTCTGCAACGGTAAAACGGAGGGCAAGTCAAAAAAAAGGTCACTAACCCTGCCCTCTGGTATTGCCTGCTGTGTGCGGATGGGTGGTTGTTGCTTAGCTCACAGGGCCTGAAAGGAGTGGCGGGCACTAAAGTAGCGAAAAGGGACATAAATTGGCCTAATAGGGTGTGGGTAGGAGGAGGGGCTGGTGTGGTGTGGTGTGGGTGTCGCGGCCCACCCGGTTCCCCGGTTTGCATATACTGCCAATGCACCGCTCTCGACCTGCTCGTCCCCTCCTAACCGCCCCCCCTCCCCCCCCAACCCACCGCTGAGCTAACCTTCCCCCGCTCACCGCAGACTCCGTAGAATCACCCCCCTGCTGGAACCAGCTGGAAGACGGCCTGAGTTTTCCATTTTTCCCGCCACACACGAAAGCCAGCCAAAAAAAACCTTTTTTTGGGAAGTGGTAATACAATCGAATATGAAAGGTTTCGGGGATGCAGAGAAGGGGGCCGGAAAGGGGCATAAATAAGCATCAAAGTCGAACACCCCCCCTCCCCCCTCCCCCGACACTCCCCCCCCCTCTCAGACCCTTCGTCCAGCAGCAAGATAAGAGGGAATGAGGTCTCGTGTGTCTGTGTACAGTGGAGAGAAGAACAAGGGGCTCCCTTGCATCCCTCAGGGGGCTGCTTGCCCCAGCGTCAGCTGTGTGTGTGTGTGTCCGGTGCAATCATGGCAGGAGCAGGGAGATCTACAGTGTGCGATCTGCACACCCCCTGTGAAGGCCCCCAGGGTGAAACTTTGTGTCTGCAAATCAGAAAGGGGAGAGAAGAACCAGCGGGTATTCGTCGATCGCGAGAACACCCCACACGCCTGCTGCGGGTGTGGTGTGTCCTGCATGATCTGCATAGCAAAGTTTCCTGCGTTGTTAGCACAACTCCAAGGGAGGAGGGGAAGGAGAGACGTAGCATCAAAAAAAAATGAAGGCAAGTCGAGTTGCCGTCGTGCGGGTTCTTTGTTGCCGAATGTTTTATACGCCCCCTCTCCCCCCCTCCCGACGAGAGAGACGAGGGTCGTGTGTCGTGTGCAACACAGCCAGAAGGCGTTGTGTTCTGTTGCGGGTTCAAAACACGCTCGGCACGCCGTCACGCCCAAACGGGGGGGCGGGGGGGTATTGAAATAGAAGTAGAAGGAAGCACAAGGATGATCTCCCTTCACTCGTAATGCAGGTTCCAAACGGGGGGTGGGGTGGGGGGGTGGGGGGGAGGGGGGGTGAGCCCTGCATGAACAGAAAAAAATGGTTCACACACCGGACACAGAGAGAGCTTTTGACACAGGGTAGGGGGCAATGTCCCCCCCCCCCCCACCCACCCCATCAGCCCCCCCCCCTTTTCACCTTTTGTTTCGCCCCTTGAAAAAAAATACAGCGCACCGCACCCCGCACACAGCCAGACATTCCCATCTCCTCCGCGCAGCTTCTGCTTTCTTTTTTTTTTGATTTTAGACAGGGCGTTCGCTATCGCCCACCGATCCCGTGTGGGGTGGGCGAAGTTTTATTTAGGGGTTTGGGAATTAGGGAATTTTTTTATCCGTCGGGAGGCGCCCCTCGGGGGCGCTTCGCGCCCCCTCGAGAGGTACACATTGGCTACCTCTCCTTGAGAGGGCAGATCACTGCACTTCTGGCAAGGCTGTTAGTACCTCCGAAGGCACTAATAGCCTTGCTTATGAGCGAAACGCCCCGTGGATTGGCAGGGACCGCAGTGCCACACACACAGTTAAGCTGCCAGGGGGGTCTGGGGGGCGGAGCCCCCCAGCCGCCGGAGTCCGCGGTAGTGAACATCTGTTCATTGCGGATGGATAGATTCATGCAACTTGAAAGGACTTGGGCGCCAGACATACGCCACAGGGGGGGGTCTGGGCGGAGCAATACATCGTACTTTGGGGAAGGTCGTTGTGGTCTCCTTCTGACACTTCCTTCTTCGAGCATTCCCCATCCCCTGAGCCTCGTGATCCCGTGGGCTCTTTCATCACCCACCCCCCTTCGGGGGGTGGGGGCCGAGCCCAGAATTTTTTTATCCAACTTCGCCCCCTTGGGCGAAGTTGTCGGGCGAAGTTGGGGCGAAGTAAATTCGAACATTTATTTATTTAGGCGAAGTTGGCCCAACTTCGCCCAGTAGCGAACGCCCTGATTTTAGACGAGCAACAACAATACCATTGTAGGTTTCGCAGCAGTGCATGCTTTGAGGGACATATCCACACCTCCGCCTCCACTTCCCACCCCACCCCCACTTCAATACCTCAAAATCCGGTGGGGGTGGTCCGACGGAGTCGGCTGAAGAGTGAACCTCATCGGCGGACTATTTCTGGAGGCTACTTCCAACTCGTCATGCGGGTGCGCAAAGGACACCGTGCTGCGCATTCCTCTCTAGAGCCCAAAGGAGGATTCCATGAAGATGAGCTGGTCAATCTCCACCCACAGGTGGACCTTGTCGTTGGGGAGCAGGTTTCGAAGCGCCGGGTAAAAGTCGGGCGAAGCGTCCTCCTCGGGGTTCCTGTCCTTGATATAGCTGTAGGCGCGCTGCAGCACCTCCTTCGTCAGCGCCTGCTCCAGCCTCACCCGCAACGCCCGGATCTTCTCCGACAGCCCCGTGATGACGACGCTGTCGCGCGGCACCTCCTCCTGGCTCTCCTCGCCCCACACAGGCAGCCGTGGCAGGGCGGAATGGCCGCCACCTCCACCACCCCCTCCACCCCCACCCTCGCTGTCATCGTCACAGCTCAGGGATCCTGAGGGGAAGTCGTCGAAGGGGTCGTGCCCAGGGGGGCTGTGGTTCCGCGCCTGCTGCTGGTGCTGCATCTGGTGGTTGTTGGAAACCGACTGGAGCAGGGTGGGGTCGTCGAGCTTGCAGAGAATCTCGCCAATCTGCTTCCGGTAGAGCGCCACTTCAGACTCACACTCGAGAATCTGCCCGTCAAGCTCCTCGTCGTTGAGGTTCTGGATATCGACAGACGGGGATCGTGCAGGAGAACCCCTTCGGCTGCTGGGGTTTGACAGAGGCGGGGTGGCACCTCCACCCCCATCCTGCGCCACACTCCCCCGCTTGCTGTGGTACATGTTATACTCCGCCTCCTTCGCATCCCGCCTCTGCTGGTGGGTGTCGGAACGTGCCGCCTCCAAGGCCCTGAGGCGGTCCTCCTCCTGCTTCTGCTCCCTCTCCCGCTTCTGCCTCAGCACCCGCTCCTTCGCGGAGAGCGCGCCGCCCCCGCCCCCGCCCCCACCCCCACCCGAAGGGGAGAGGTGCCCCATCTGGGCACCCTGCACCACCAGGCCCCCGCCTGGTTTGGATGCGGTATTTTTGAGCCGTTCGATGCGCTCCTCAACCTGCTTCTTCTTGTTGTAGCGATCCAGGAGGTGGCTGCGCATCGCGTTGGCGTCCTCCGAGGGGGGTGGTGTCGCGATGCGTCCCTTCGCGCCTGCGTCGTAGTGTTGTGCGGACACCCGTCTGCCTGCAGGGCTCCGTGCAGGGCTTGCGTTCCGACTCCCCGGAGGCTGTGGCGATGGGGAGGCGGGTGCAGCAGCGTTGGTGTATGCACCGACTATCCCGAGGGAGGTGAGCTGGGCCTGGAGCTGCTCGCTGCGCTGGCTGCCCTCCGGGAGGGTGCGGCCGAGGTCGACTGCGCGTCGACGGAAGTGTTTGGACTGCAGGATGTCGTCGGCGGAGGGGCGCTTCTTGGGGTTCTTGGAGAGCATCCCTTTCAGCATGTCCCGGTAGGGCTTCGACAGCTTCACGTCTGTAGGGTGGGGTGGGGTGTGGTGGGTGGTGGAGGGGAGATGGAGATCCAGTAAAAAAGACGACGGGGGGCAAACCTGCACTCTGGAAAAAAGATGAGGCGTTGTCTGTGCGCCAAACCCGGATGAACAAACCTCACGTGATTTGCCTGATGAAGGTTTGGTGTGAAATGTGCTCAGTCATAGCAACGATATTTTTTCTGCGACAAGCTTCTTGTTGTGTGAGACAAATAAACGCTCTGTTCAGAAGAGGTAAACCTGCCGGGGAACATACCGGGTGGCAGCGGCGAGTAGTTTGCGGTGAGGATCTTCATCACAAGCCCCGACAGGTCTCGTGACTGAAACGGGTGGTGCAGGGCGGCAAGCTCGTAGAAGACACACCCGAGTGACCACACATCGCTGCTGTAGGAATATTGTTCTCCTTCGCACACCTCAGGCGACATGTACAGGGGGGTGCCGATCGCTGTTTTCGCCATGTCGAGCGTTTTACCCAAAACCTTGGCGATGCCGAGATCACCGATAACAACGGAGAGTATGTTGGTGGACTCATCCATGGTCTTGGAGGTCAGGAAGACGTTCTGCGCCTTAATGTCACGGTGCAACACACGCCGCGAATGCATGAACTGGAGGCCGAGAGCAAGCTGGGCTACGATATTCACCACCTGGATTTCCGGGAGAAAATTGCCTGAAGCTCTGGAGGAGAGAAACGAGCCCAGGTCGCCTCCGCGGTAGAACTCCATCACAATCACGAGATCCTCCTCGTTGAAAAGGAACGAGTCGATGTGCGCGACGAGAAACGGGTGCGACAGCGACTGCATCAGCTGCACCTCCAGCTTCGCCTGCCCTCTCTCCTTATCGGAGAGCTCCACGAGGGGGACACGCTTCACCACGGCATCCTGCTGGGTCTCCAAATCGGTCACAAGGAACACGCTTCCGAAGCTGCCCTTACCTATTCGTTTCTGGATTTTGTAGCGGTCCATCCTACCTACCGGTCGAAGGGCCTGCCCCTCTCCTCCCGACTCCTCACCCGAGAGGGTGCGATCGCCTCACAGGATGGACGGGCGGCCTGAGGAGGGCACACAACACTCCACCCGACCCGACCTCAACTCTGCCTCCCAAAGCACAGTGTGTGAGGGGCGGGGGGGTCTCACGCCAAATATGTTGCAACGGCAAGCAGCATGTGGTGAGGGAGGGGGGGTGGGGTGGGGCGGCAGTGGCGGCGAGAGTGGTCGACAGACCCGGGTTGCGACTGCCGCACTTGTGTAAAGAATGTGTCGGGCTCTTGGGGGGGGGGGGAGTCCTGGCGTGTGGAGGGTGGCGCAGCAGCGAGAAGTGATCACCACCACACAACATGAAGCAACACCGAACAAGGCGTGACCTCAAAGAAGAGACAAGGCAGCAGAGCGATGCTGGTACAGCACGAGTAGGAGGAGGGGGCATTGGGAGGCGAACATCCTTCGCAGCAGGCTTGGCTGGTCCCCGCTTCTGTTATTGTCTCAGCGCAGCACGACACCTGCACAGGGTATGGAGTGCCTGTGGAACACGCACCCGTCTCTGGGACGGAGCTCTTCTGGTCTCGTGTTGCGTCCGAACGCACAGCAGGTCTGCATGCCCGTGGGCATGCACGGGGAGGGGTGGGATGATGGGGACAGCAAGCAAGAGCCAGCAGCAGGAATATCACACATCACACCAGGGTGCGTGTGTGCGGTGGTTCTGGGGTTCTTGTTTCTTTCGTGAACTTAGGTTCTTGTCGTGCACACCCGCCAACCAACACGGCAGAAGGGCGGCAGGAGATGCATATTCAGGAATTTTCGCGTGTGGCCGAGGCACAACACACCAAGACAAGACAGGGCCAACAAGATCAGGCATGGACGAACAAGGATCCGTGTGGACTCGTGCCGTGTGCCCACTTCGGCCTCCTCACCTCACCTCGCATCCTGGCCGCCCGACGTGCACAGGGCACCGGGCGGGCGGGAACGATGCAGGGGAAACACAGAGGATGGTGCAGGCATGACTGTGCACGATAAATAGGTGAAGGGAAAGGGGGGCTTAGGTCAGTTTGAGATTCCTTGCAGGGGCAGAAGGTGTCTGGCTGGCTTGTGTGATGTGCGATGGCGTACAACTCAAGCTAATGAGTCCACTCATAGTGCCACAGTGGGGCGACTGGGCAAGACGGCTGTGGGGAATGCAGAACGTGCAGGGGAGGCAGATCTGCGGGGACTCTTGGCACAAGGACACCAAGGGGTCTTTCTCTCGCTCCTCGTTAAACAGGAGACCTCACGCACATGCGGTATGCCTGTCACACGCTGGCACTGCTCTTGCGGCAGGCTGGGAGGCAGGCACCTTCACAGTGATCAGAGACGACGCAGATGCAGGTCGGGGGCAGTCGAGACAGATAGATATTATAGGGAGGGTCATAAGGACAAGAAGCGGCCAAAGATGCCAAAGAAACCAACGGCAGGAAGGCACCCACCTCATGTCTTCGGTGGGCAGTGGACCCAACGGCAGGCAGCACACCGTGCGTGCCGGCAGCCTGACCTGACTTCACCTTGGCTCAGATCAGCTCAACACCCTACTTGTTCCCACCGCCGCACACACAGCAGGCATCCACAGCGGCAAGCCCCTCGTTCCGGTAGCTGCTGCCGAAGCGCGAGCAGTACGACTTGTGCGAAGCGTACCACCCGCAGCTGTAGTGGTCGCTGTTCCTGTGGTGCCACTTCAGCCCCTGGCTCAGCGTGCGGTCCGTACACTGGCCCGGAGAGGACGGGGGCGGGACGGGCCCCGCCGCAGACCCACCACCGCACACACAGCACGCCTCGTTTGCGACGTGGGTGTTGCGGTAGTGTGCCCCGAACCGCGAGCAGTACGACTTGTCGGATGCGTACCACGTGCAGTCGTAGTGGTCGCTGCCCCTGTGGTGCCAGCTCTGCCCGCCCGCCTGTGTCAGGTCTGTGCACTGTCCCGGGGTGGGCGGTGTCGGTGTCGGTGCCTGTGTCGGCACAGGCGTGGGTACAGGTGTGGGTGCAGGGGTCGGAGCGGGGGTGGGTGCAGGAGGCTGCGGCGTGCGTGCCGCCCCCCCCGTGGACCCGCCACCGCATGCACAGCACGCCTCCTTGGCGGTGTACGTGTTGCGGTACGCCTCCTGCGACCCGTACTGCGCACACGCCCCCGCCGTGTCCGTGTAGTACTTGCAGTTGTAGCTCGCCCCATCAAGCTCATGCCAGCCCTGCCCGTTGGGGAGAGTGTGGTCCCTGCAGGTGGCGGGCGGGGTGTCGGTGGCTGGGGATCCGCCGTAGCTGTTGCACGTCCACGATACTGTGAACTTGCTGCCGGAAGCAGACTCCAGCCGCAGCGTGGCACTCAGGTGCAGCCACTCCGTCCCGGGTGCCCCGCTGCTGCTGACGGTCTCCTTCCCGTCTGCGTCCGTCACGTGCAGCTGCGACCGCAGCGCCACGTCTGTCCACTTCAGGTACAGGTGCCCGCTGGGGCACTCCATGCGCCAGCACGTGCGCCCCCCCGCGTCGCCGCCGTACGTCAGCTCCCCCTGCGGGCCGTACACCGCGCGGTAGCTGCCCTGGCAGTGGTGCTCGTGCGGCACGGGGATGGGCGTCGCTGCCGGCAGCGTCACGTGCGGCGGTACAGGAGTCCCCCCCACGACCGGGCTGGGCAGCGGCACGCCGGCAGAGCCGTAGCAGTCGAACGCCACGTCGTCCAGATACAGCGGGGTATCCTGTGCCCCGATGCGGGCGTTGTGCACAGGCGACGTGTCGAACCCGATGCTCTCCATGTACTCGCACCCGAGCTCCGTCTGCAGCACCTGCTGCCCGTCGACGCTCCACCGCACCGTCTTCGCACCCCAGTCCAGCACCAGGTCGAAGGCGTACCAACGCAGGTGCTCCATGCGCTGCACCAGCGTCTCGTAGTTCGCCCGGATCGCCCCCGACGCGTGGTCGTACTCCATGCTGATGCATGTCCCCGTGTTGAACGAGTACATCGTGGCCTTCAGCGCCCCCTCGCGCTGCGGCGGGGCGGCCGAGAACCGCACGCGTGTCGGCCTGTACTGCGCGTCCCACGTGTCCAGCCCCGTCTGCCCGCGCACCTCCAGCGACCGCCTGCCGCTGCGTGCCTGCGCCGTGGTGAAGGCAGCCCCGTGGCGCCACGTCATCCCCTCCATGAAGGCGGCGTCGTCCTCGAAGTCGAACCCATAGTTCCGGGTGCAGTACGCGTAGCCCTCGCACTCCGCCCCGGCACGCCCGTTGTAGCACTCGCACGGGGCGTGCGCCACACCCGTGCACCGCCCGTTCCCCCCGCACACGCCTGCGTCCTCCGCAGCTTTCCCGAAGCACACAGCCCCTGTCGGCACCACCTCCACCTCCACCTCGCACGTGGCGGCCTGCTGCTGCGCGTTCTCAAACCTCACCGCCAGACGGTAGCGCGTCTCCGCAGTGACGTACGGCGGCACCCACTGCACCGCCCCTGCTGAGTGGTAGTGCCCGTTCCCGCCGTGCTCTGTCGGCTTGAGGTACGCCCCCTCAGGCAGCCCCACCTGCAGCCCGCCCGTCCCGCGTGCCGACAGCGCGCTGATCCCCGCCACGCCCACAGACGACCCGGAGATGGCGGTGAAGGTGACCTGGAAGTACTTCCGGTGCGCGATACGCGTCCCCGTCTCCACGCTGGCAACGCACTTCGGTGCAGCCGGCTTCTGGCAGTTGTTGTACATGAAGCGGATCGCCTCCCCGTCCCGCTTGCTGGGTTTATAGCGCTGCCCGATGCGGCGCGGCGACAGGATCGTCTTCCCCTTGTAGTCCTTGCTCCACGCCTTCGGCTCGTAGTGCATCAGCGAGTCGTAGTCGTACGGCAGCACGTCCTGCCCCTCCGCCAGCGAGTACTTGTGGAAGTTGTGCCCCATCCCCTCCGAGATGTTCTCCTCCACCACAGTCACATGCGCGTCCCGGTCCGACCGGCACTGTTCGTGGTTTAGCCCCAGCGAGTGTCCTTATTCAACTTTACGTGGCGAGCGGCAAAGGTGACGACCAGTGGGCCCAGCGCCACGCATGCCCAGACACTGAACCCAAACAGTGGCTACACACGATTCCCACACACGGTTGTCTGCGGTGAGGAAAAGAGACACCCTTAGGTCTCTGCAAAAACCTGCCGCTGGTTAGCAACCTGGGGCGCCACCCCCTAAAGTGTGAGGGGACCCGGTGGCTCAAGAAGGGTTTCCGGATCCCACGCGGAGTGAGGGTAACTAGCTAGTCTTTACCCATGGGAAGACATTGTGTGTAATGCACTCCTACGTTTTTCCAACCTTTTCGGACTTTCATCCCGTCCCCCCACGTAGTGCGAGTCCTATACGCGTCCCGAACGTACTAGGGCCACTCCCACCTGTACGTTACACTGTGTGAAACAGAGACGCAACTGCGGTGGTCTGACCTCCGTCTATGACAGAAGGGAGGCGGGCTACTCCGGCCCGGAAGCCCGCGCAGGGGGTCGCCGTGGAGGACACAGGACGAGGGGCGCCCGGCCCCCATTGGAGGTCTTGGGATCTCGGTTCTTTGGGCTCAGGGTTCCCCCTTCATAGACCAGGTCACCACCCCGGCTATTCCGGCTCCATGCACAAGGCATTTCAGCACCGAGGTAACCACCCCACCGCTGACTCTGTTCACCCCCCGCGCAGTGCAATGCGAGGGGATTAGCAGGGGCGCCACGTGCAGGCGTCAGGCGGCTTTAACCCCCTTAGCCCCAGCGAGTGTCCTATCTCATGTGCTGTGCACCCCTCCCCGCAGTCCGCCCCAATCGTCACCTCGTTCGGCATGTTCACCTGCCGTCCGAGCGGCGACGTCCCCCCGCCCCCACTTGTGCCAACGAACTTCATGTAGCTGGTGTCTGTGCTCTCAGCCTTGCGGAACCGCAACCCCGGCAGCTCGTCCCGCCACATCTGGAAGGCACGTTCGAGGCGTGTGTCCCCCTCCTGCATGTGCTCGTTGCTGGCCACCACATACGGCACGTCGCACCCCTCCCACAGGAACGACGCGTCCAACGCCCCGCCCTGCGCCACGGCATTACGCTCAGCACCACCACTAGCACCAGGGTTCCCAGACACCGCTGCGAGGCACAGCGCTGCTGCAAGACACACCCTCATTGTGCTGCGTGCGATGGTGCCGCTGTTGTCCCACCAGCTGCGGTGTGGTGCGAGTGTGTTGGTGTGTTGGTGCTGTGTTAAAAGTGTGTTCACTTGACGAACCTGTGACAGGGTGGTGTTGGCGCGTGAGGCCGGCAGATGAAGGCAGACCTGGTCTGAGGCGGGCAGCCCGCTGACGGTCCTCTCTCGCCTCAACAGTGCAGGGCGGGTGGTGCGGGCGGGATGGGATGGTGGGGTGGGGGCAGGCGAACCGTTGCGTATCTTCCTTTCGCTAGCTTCAGGCTTAGTGATTTCGTTTCTCGCTTCATCTTCTCTGACGCTGCCTTCGTTCAGAGCAGTTGGGGCTTCCTCATCCCCTCCGTCTGTGGCTGTTGCCCACAGACACAAGTTGCGAGAGCACCAGGCTGAAGCCCGAAAAGTCCCCATGATGTATGGGCCATTGTCACCACGCCCTCTTCAATAGCTTTGAAAGCTCGTGGCCGCCAGCAAACCCGGGTGGGTTACGTGGTATCGGGTATGGGAGCATCACGAAGTGTTTTGCTATGTCAGAGTCAACCTGCAGCTGCCGGGCGGACAGCTAGGATGACTTCCAAAAGATAAGGCTGTTGCTTGTGCGGCAAATCCGGGCAAAACAAAGGCGACACCGCATCCTGAGGAGGAGGTTGTATTTGCTGCCCAAAGTGCCGTCTGCTATCTTTTGATACTGACAGGAGCCTGTTGCAAAAACTGTGCGTTGAGGAAATCTAGAGAAATAGAGAGTAGAGCCGAAAGGTATTCGTCGATCGCTGGAACACCTCACGCCTGTTGTAAAGCGTGGTGATGTTCTGCAAAGATTTGTACAGGCGCAGTTTCCTGCGCTGTGAGCAAAACTATCATTTTAGACTCAAAAAGACTTGGTGTCTGCTTCGTGTGCACAAGCGGTCAAAAAAATGCAAAATCGTACTCCTTTCGCTTTATTATAGACACCCTGTCTAGCAACTGTGGGAGAACAGTTCCGGACTACTTTTTGTTGAGCGCACACTTGCTGTCTCAAGGCTGTGGTGAGGCCCTGTGAAGTGGCATGAGGTGCTAATCCAAAGCTTCAGTCGTACGATTTCCTTCGTTACTTCGCGACTTGCTTCGTCGCTCGTAACTAGTAAAACAAAAAAATGAACGTGAATGCGTGTTGTTGCACTGCACTTCTGTTTCAGTCTTCTCACTGCCGAGGGTCTCCGCTGCGGTGCTGACAACGGCACGTTTCTGTTGCCTATTTCCTCCTATTTTTAGGAGAACATCAACAAACTTTGCCGACAACTTGCCAAGAGCAAAGGCCCCCAAAAGATAAATCAGATGAAAAGCAGCTGGAGTGGGGATGGGGATGGGAATGGGTGGATGGGGGCCCAAGGAAGGGAGGGCGGGAATGGGGAGAGGGGCTGTGAGTATGAGCTGTGAAAGATCTGCCTGCGGTGCATCACACCCTGACAATGACACATCGCAACGATTGATCTCATCCTATCGCTGCGACCTCGTCGTCAGGGACAGTGGCAGTGGTGCCAACATGTGGAAATACGAGGCGATCAGTTGAAGTAGGGTAGTGGGGCGGGGATTGAAATCAGAGACGGGTAAGGGCCGGTTGACGGGCAACGCCAGTGCATGGGGATGAGGGGATGTGCTAAGGTTACTGATGCTAGCGCACCGGAAAGCGTATCGGGGTGAAAGGTTATCAACTACGTCTAGGCTGCTCATAGCGAGCACGGTCTAGGTTCATGTGAGCCTCCAGACTTGACCCCATGGCGCCGTTTCTGCCCTGGTGCTACCAGAGTGGCTTGCCATGCCCACAAGGGAGCACGGAGACGCCTCGCCATCTGTTCAGGACTCCTGATGCAAGCACCTGCCAGGGTCCAGGGAGCCACTTCCGTCAGTTTCATACTCCTGGCACGAATGCCTATCATGGTATGATTCTCAGGCAGCTTAAGGTCGTACCCGGGACCTGGTGACAGAGTGAGGCATTCTTCGTGCAAAAAAAATCGTTGTCCAGATAATCGGGGTCAGATGGACACCGAGTGAGGGGGTGGGGAAATACAGAGGGGGGCAGGGCCTCCCTTCGCTGATACGGTGGGCACACTGTCATGAAACAGTGCGAAAACAGATCCGGGCCACCTTTTGCTGAGTACACACATGCTCTCTCAAAAGATTGTCTGAGGTCATGCGAAGACCAACCTGAAGGTGCCAATCCAAAAGTTTCAATCGTACGCCTTCTCTTCGCTACACGAGCGACTCTGCGACGCGTCGTTGTTCGGATTCGGAACACATTCTTCCAAATGGAATGCAATGTGGTGGTGGGAGGGGCATAGTGGTTGAGATCGGAAAGACGACACACGACACACGAACCAACATAATATCATCGCTGTGCTGCAGCAGAGAAGCGAACGGGATCCGCTCTCCAACATCACACACCCTGCAACAGAGAGGATGACACGATGACAGGACAGGGGGGAGTTGAAAAAGAAGTAGAAGGAAACACACTGACAGTCTGGCTGTCTAGGCAGGTGTGGTACCACCCCACCCAACCCAAGAATGATCACCCTTCACTCGGTATGCAGGTTGTGTCTGAGATCCAGTGTTTTTTCCGGCCTGTGTTGTGTTGTTGCACTGTGTGGGCAATTAGGCCGTGATGGGAGTCTTCGGTCGGACATAAGACACAAAACATCAATATCAAAAAACGAGTCTCGTGGGAGATGGGGGGGGAACTCAGCCACCGCTTTTCCGTGCATTAGGCACCGTTCAGTGCAAAAGTTGACGTACGGAGGGGCGAAGGCAGGGAGCAAAACACCACTCGTTGGCCTGATGAAGGGTGGTGTTTGTCCTGCTCCTTCCACTTCTTCAGGATCTTCGCCTTCCCCTTGAAGGTGTCCGACCCGAACACCGCAGGCGTCTCCATCACCGTGGTCTCCAGGACGAACCGCTCCACCGCCTCTGCGCTCTTCTTCTGCTTCCGCAGCTCCACAAGCTGCGTGGCGAGCTCCACGACGTCGAATGTGGACATGGTGCGTGTGGGTGGGGTGTAGGTGTCGGTGTCGGGTGACGGTGGGAAGGCTGGTGGCTGTGGTTCCAATTGGTGTGGAAAGCTGTGTTGTGCGGGTGGGGTGGTTGCGGGTGTATGTGGATGCAGATACAGCAGCAGAGGATCAGCTCAGAGATCACACAAATCAAATCAAAGCAATGCAAGTGATGTGGACCAGGGCAGGTCCTCACAGGGAACCGGCACGCCAGTCCTGCAACAACATCTTCGTGAGTGGGGGAGGAGTCGACGGCAGTACAATCCAGCTCTGCAGCATCATGCCGCAGCTCGATGGTGAAGTCCGCTGACTTCACAGTCCGCATGACACATGATCTGGGCCAGCCGGACCCTTGATACACTACCCCACTGCAGTGCAGACTAAAGGATGACACCCTGCTTCGTGCTGGTGCACTGCAGGCCACACGAGCGCGCCACTGATGCGATGCACCCCTTGGGGGTCTTCGCTGAGAGGCAACCTACGACAATCTTCGACGCTCCTCTAAGAAAGTAGGGAAAGAAGAACCACGCATATTCAGCACAACTGAGGGAAGACCCTCATAACACACTCTCTGGAAGGCTACCCACTCTAAAACATGGGTTCGTCTAGTAGCCCCCCAAAGCGCAACAACTGTGATGACCTTCTTCGGAAATGATGCGTCGACGCTTCCACCACCGTATAGCCTGCTGCTTGATGTGGGTATGGAGCACAGAAAGAGTGAACGTACAAGGGCTATCTACACAATGTTTTCGGCATCCTGGACCCCTCAATAGTCAATAGTATGTAGCCGGATGGATGACCTGAGAAATAGTGCAAAAGTTCCGACCCCCATTTTCTGACCCCCTTCCGACCCCTCCGACCCCCGAGAACAATGGGGGGTCGGGAGGGGGGCCGACCCCCTCTGACCCCCATATCCGACCCCTCGATTCCGACCCCCAGGTTTCCGACCCCCATTCTCGATGGACCACCTCCGCATTTCAGGTGCGTTGTGTGGCACCTACACCAACAAAGTGACCCCACTACGATCCGTACGGAGCCCGAACAATGCAACAGAGGGAGAAACCCGCGTTTCCTCGGATATTTGGGGGGGGTAGTGAAATCGAATTTGAAGGGAGCACAAGAATGATCACCCTTCACTCGTTATGCAGGTTGTGTGAAATCCAGTGTTTTTTCCGGCCTGTTGGGGTAATCAGGCTGGGAGAAAAAACAACAAATCACAACGAATCACACCCGATCACAACAAATCACAACGCCAAATGTTGTGATTTGTTGTGTCATGCTTTTCGTGAGCGTGTCAGGGATGTTGGCACACGCTGGGGAGGGTTCACATGATGACATAACATATATCAGAAGCACACACCCACGTGGCGCTGTCCTTGGCAGGACTTTGAAAGTGCCGCCTTGATATCCTTGTTGGATAGAACCCTCATATCACACCCTCAATCAGCTGACGATTTGTTGTGATTTGTTGTGATTTGTTGCGATTTGTTGCGATTTGTTGTGGCCAGTTGTGATTTGTTGCGACCAGTTGTGACGACTTGTGACCCTTTTGTGATGAGTTGTGATGAGGTGTGATCTGTTGTGATCTGTTGTGATCGCGATCCAAAATTTCAAAAATTTAAAATTTTGGATCGCGATCACAACAGATCACAACAGATCACACCTCATCACAACTCATCACAAAAGGGTCACAAGTCGTCACAACTGGTCACAACAAATCACACCACGTCGTATTGCAATTTGGGTTAGCGTGCTGGCATCGCAGCCTGGCCCCGAAGGACCATACCGTGAGGAACCGGGCCCGCTATCCTACTCTTGCTCTACGTGACACCACACGGTTTCGCTCTCCTCCTCGTTGCGCTGTAAAGGAGGGGGGACACACACACACTGGAAGCCGGAGATTGCGCCTGCTGATACTGAGGCGCAATCTTCGCGACGACGCGTTGAAAAGAGCGCGGAATAGCCGCCGAACGAAAGATGGTGGGAGAGGGGATGCAGCGGGTGCGCTTCGGAACCGCACGCAACACCTGCTTCTGGAGGAAACGAGAACGAGAAGGACGGACAGCACGTGTCTTGCGCTCCAAGAAGCGCAAGGCCTGTGAGGCCCGTGGGAAAGGGGAAGGCACGCCTGATCTAGCTGTGCTGATGATCGTGCGGGAGGAAGGAAAACCTGCTCTGTTGTTATGAAACGAGCATCGCTCCAGGGCAGATTCGTCTGCCTCCCGCATGTGCGCTACACGTTTCTGCGCGCGGGGAACCGAGGACTCAGAAGGGGAGGAAGGGGAGAAAGGAAGTCGACGCCCCACGTAAGGGCTCGGCGACGTGCACTCGTGGGAGAGCGTGTCGCCCCCCTGGTGAGACGGCGTTTCTGCCTGCCAGTCGGGAAGAGAGGGGGTTGCAGTGTCTAAAGGCACTAGGGGCTCCTGACATGGAGAGGGTGGTGGGGGTGACACAGTGTCTGATGGGGGACTAAGCCGAGTGTCGACGGGCTGAAAGCCCGGCGAGTCATCCACAACAAGGGAAGGTGCAGGCGAGAGAGGAAGGGGGGAAGCAAGTTCTGATGGGGGCATGATACTATCCTCGTCAGGCCGAAGGCTTGACGCTGAAATCGGTGAACCAGGGGACACGGGGGGTTGAGGTTCTACTCTTCTGTTGTTAAAGGAGCGTTGCCCCAGGGCAGATTCGCCTGTCTCCTGTATGGGTGCTACCCGCTTCTGCGCGCGGGGTACCGAGGACTCAGAGGGGAGAGAGGGAGAGAAAGGAAGGCGGCGCCCCACGCAAGGGCTCGGAGATCTCCGTTGCGTGGCGCTCTCTGGGAGGGGCGGCGAGCCCGACTGCGGGGTCTGTAGCCCGTCCAGCAGGTCTGTGTGCAGCACGAGCCCCGGAGCCGGAGAGGGCGCCGGAGGCGGTGCTGTATCTGCTGGTGGAGCGAGACGAGCATCATCAGGCTGGGAGCCCGACGATTCATCCGCATCAAGCGTAACGTGCTCTGCACCCATCTTACGCGGGGTAGGGGAAGCAGGGGTATTCATTCGAGGGGAAGGCGAGAAAAGAAAACCAGGGAATTCGCGTGGGGTCAACGCAGATGACTCCGCAGAAGAACCCAACTCGCCCTCACTGGGCTGATCGTCGGGGCAGCAAAGAGCCAAATGCTCAATCACGCCCGGCCAAAGAAGAAGAAGAGACGCACACATGTCCCACTCTGGCTGTCGCACACACACTATCCCAGCCCCCCAGAGGGACGGGCCCTCGTCAGAGTGATCTAAACAAATGGCGGTGCGTTTCACGGCATCCTGCCCCATCGAGTCCTCGTCGGAGGCGTCCAGAACGATGGCGGTGCGTTTCACCGCAGCCGCAGCCGTCGTGTCGCTATCCATCTCAGACGAGGGAGGGACTTCCTCGCTGGTGGAGCCCGCATCTGCAGCGTCGTCTCCATCATGCTCAGTGGCACCAGAGCTGCCCTCCTCTCCCTCGCTGTCAGAGTCGTCTTCGCAGCTGCTGCTGTCGTCATCCGTGCTCGCAACTTGGTCGACCCTGGGGGCGCGCCCATGGTGGCCGGCCGCGCAGCATGTCTTCACATTGGCGCAGGTGCCGCATCGCGTCATGTGGTGTGTCTCACAACACATCACCTTCAGGCCGTCCGCGTGGTGGTGGTGGACGCGGCAACACGCAGCTATCGTCAGTGCGTAATTCCGCTTGGCATTATCGCACTCGTCGCATTTCGGTTTCGAATGCGCGTTGCACACTTTCCGGGGGCCCAGAGACGTGCTCGCGAGCGACCGCGGCACTGGTACGGGTATAGCGCTGCGCGGCGGGGGCGGGCGTGGCCCATCCCATTGTGAGGCTCGCGTGGTCCGGGGGATCCCAGTGTAGTCTGAGAACACGTTTGTTCCCCACCTCACGATATTGCCGTCTGCATCGACGCCTGCGGCCGCACATGCCTGTTCTGCACTCGCCTCTAACGCCGCGATCGTCTCTGCGCCACCTGCGAACACGGGCCGGGGTGTCATCCCGCCCCAGACCTCTCCAGCGCCTACCGAGCAGAGGGAGCCGACCCGGTCCTCGCGTCGCGCAGGCCACGGGGTAGGAAGGCTTAGCTGGTCGCATAGCCTCTTCAGGCAGCCCATCATCGTCCAGAGGAGGTTGCCACGCTCGGCCATCGCGGGGTTGGAGGTTCGTGCCGAGCGCTCCGAGGGCTGTAACGCCTTCCCTGTGAAGATTTCGAAGTCAAGGGCGAGCTCGATGTTCGACACCGTGCCTTGCTTCGTCCATTGGAGCGCTGCGAGCCACGCAAGTATCGCCCTGAGAGACGCAGCGCTATACGGCCACAGCCGCGCTGCTGGCTTCTCTGGGATACTGGATACGTCGAAGTCAAAAGCCTCTGCCGGCCAGGAGAGAGCAGCCGTCCAGGGGTGCACGAGGGGTCCAGCGCGCCGCATCTTCGCCTCGAGCTCCCACCGCTTCAGCACGATGCGCCCCATCAGCGTGTGCAGCAAGGTCTCGTCTACCTGGAATCCCTCTGGCACCACGCCGTATCTCGCAAGGCACGGGGGCCACCCTGAGCGGTCCAGCTGCAGCAGGGGTTCGTACTGAGGTTGAGACCTGACGGAGTCAAACGCACTGCATGCCCACCAAAGGTGATCGGGCGTGTCACTGTCCGCACCATCGCAGTGTACACACAGCTTGGGGTCCCGTACGTCTGCCTCTTCAGCCGCCGGATCGGACACGATATCCCAGTCGAAGGAATCCTGAGAACCGAGCAGATCGGCGTCTCCCTGCTCCTCGTCCTCCTCCTCTTCGTACTCGCACTCCTCCTCTTCCTCAGCTTCTTCATCCTCTTCGTCCCCTTCCATAGCCGCGTCAGCAGCCGGTGAGGGAGATGGGGCATGGGATGAGGAGTCCGACGTCTCGTCTGTCGTCGCACGCCTGCCAGAGACGTAGGCGCCGTTGCGCCCCCATCGTGTCGCGAAGAAGACACCACCAGTAAGCACCACCGTCAGCGCCCGCGAGAGGTTCCCGTCCTTCGTCTCCAGGCGGAGCGCGTTCGTCCTGTCGTAGTCCACACCGTTTTCGATCCCCGAGAAGGAAGGACGGTGCTTCGCCAGCGCCTTCCAGCCCTGCCGCCGCAGATTGTCGCGCAGCGCATGGTTCCGGGAGGACCGTGGTTCACCGGCGAGACACATATCCCCGATGGCACAGTCACGGATGTCGTCGCCCCACTCTAGTCCAGCAGCAGGGAGGGCGACCGAGATCGCGATGCCCACAGGGCCGAGGGCGTCAGCAGAGGAGAGGGTCGGGTGATCCTCGTACAGCACAGCGATTCGGTTCATCCTGTCCACCATGTGTGGGATGCGCACACACGTGTCGAAGAGATTGCACAGGATCCGGTAAGAGTTGGCTATCGCCGGATCTACACGGTGGGCTTTGTGCAGGATGGTGAGCATCGCGCCTACACTGCGGGAGGGGTGCTTGACGCCGAGGATGCCTGTCGTTAAACGGCTTCGAAGACGCTGCGTCGCCGTCTTCGACAGAGGGGCAAACGCTCCGCCCGACACCGTGCTCGACACGACATTCGACGCCACAATTTCCGCCCGTTGTCGTGTGCTCAGCGGAGAGGTCGGAAGTCGCATGAGCAGGGGTTTGTGGCTCTCGAGTCGCGCGTCGTTGCGGCGCACCTGCACCTTGTCAGAGACGCAGGCCTTTGCACCGAGGATCTTCGACGCTGTCTCAGTCGGGAGGATGTTGTCCTGAACACGCACCTGTCCCACGTATGGGTGTCGCCTCCTGAAACCCGACGAGCCCCTCGGGATCCCCATCGCCACCGTCTTCTTGACGTTGAGGGCCATGCCGGTGATGTTGCAGAAGCCTACCACGACATCGACAGCCTGCTGCACCGACGCCTCATCCTCCTGAGATACAAGCGTCCCATCGTCGGCGAAGGACTGCGAAGACACTGATGGCACGCGCACGTCGACGGCCTTAAACATGACCGAGAGGAGGGCGTTGATCAGGATGACCGATATAGGGCAGCCCTGCAGGATCCCGTTGGTCACCTCGAAGCGCCCGCCAACACCTAAGGGCAGCTTGAAGCGTCTCTTCAGCCCACTGTACATCGTTTTGAGGGGGCGCAGGATGCGCTGGTGCAGCCCCATGGCCTCCGCCAGCTCCAAGACGAGCTTCTGGGGTACCCGGTCGAAGCACTTCTGGAAGTCCAGGGCCAGCAGGTACAGCTGTTTGGAATCATCCAGGAGGGTCTCCTCAATCAGAGTCGTCAGTTCGTTAAGGACATCCTCGCACCTATGCCCCTGGCGGAAGCCGTGCTGCGTGTCCAGGGCCCACGTCTCCTGCCACTTCATTATGTCGATGAGACGGCGGCACGCCCACAGGCGGTAGACCGCACTGGTGACCGTGATAGGCCGGAGGTTCGTAGGCGAGAGGTCTTCGCTCTTCGGGATCAGCGACACCAGGGCCGTGAGCAGCCCACCACGTCACACCTAGTCGCAAAAAATCACAACAAATCACAACATTTGCCTTGTGATTTGTTGTGATCTGTTGTGATCGGGTGTGATTTGTTGTGATTTGTTGTTTTTTTCCCCAGCCTGATTACCCCACCTGTGCTGTATTGTTGTACTGTGTGGGCAATTAGGCTGTGATGGTATGCAAAAACGTTCTTTGGTTCTCATGATCAAACGTCAAGGCACTCATCTGTGGATATTTGGGGGGGGGGTCTTTTATAAGAGGGGGTCGGGGGTCGGGTGGGGTCAGGGGGTCGGATTCTTATCGGGGTCTCTGCCAGTAGGGGGGGTCGAAAGCCCCCTTTTTTTTCACACACAACAAGAAGAAAGCTTATCACAGTGAAAACGATAGTTGGCAGCGCTTTGGGTGACAAACACAACCTACCTTGCCTTGTTGCTATGACTGTGCGCACACTCACACCAACCTTCATCAGGCAAAACACGTGGGAGGCCTTCGCTCTGTGCCACTGTGTGTCAAACTGTGTCACTTTGCAGCCAGTGTTGTGAGGCGGTTCACCATTCCTCACTTCTCTGAATTTCTGAGCGAAGGCCCCCGTGAGGTTTGTTCACCCGGGTTTGGCGCACAAACAACGCCTTATCTTTTTGTCCTAAAGTGGTGTTTTTCGACATAGCAGCCGCGGCCCTCTATTTGACCTTCTGACCCCCCAGAACCCACCATACCCCGGTTTTTGGGCCCAATGAGTCCGATTTTCGGGTTCCCGAGCCCCGGAAAGTCGAATTTTGATGATGTCAAAATTTTGTCCCCTATACTGCACCTCAGGGTCATGGCACGTACGCCTGCCACGGGCAGATAGTAAAACATTATCATCCTGGGACGTCCGAGCGCACGCCATGCTGCGGCTGTGATTTTGTGATGCACCCGCTCATCCGCGCTACAAATAACGTCGTATCTCAATGCTTTGGGCAGTGAGAGAAGATGGCAGCGAATACTGCCATCTGACACAGTCGTTGGGCGGCCTGCTGCACTGGAAGGCAGAACTCGGAGCTGCCAGGAACAGGGAGGACGCCGTCGTACCCGACAGTGATGCACTAATGGTGATTCTCTCTTACAAGGCAGGTACACCTTGCCACTGCTGCTGTTATCTGAGAAACATTTCTCCTGTGGATGCAGACAGTCAAACGAGGTGAAGAGCGCAGCGAGTACGCAGCTGCAGCACAGAGGTGCGCCCTATCTTATCATCAAGGGTCACTCCCGGGCACTCAAGACCGGGGTCCTGTGGGACCCTGTCTCAGAAGAGTGTCCGGGTATTTATGATGCAGTGCAGCACGCGCCTTATGGAACGACGAGTGCGCAGAACTGGCTAAGGAAGCTGCAAAGGATATGCTCGGGACAGTCAAGTCCTCCATACGATGAGACGAGGAAGGGCGTCAAGGAATCACACAGTGCAACTCCCGCAACAACGATTACAGAGAAGAAGTGCGCGCTTCGAATGCACGTCCTGAATAATCAGAGTCATTGCTCCTGCACGCCTTGCTCAGCAAGCCATGAGCAAGTCGTGAGGGTTGGTTCGCAAACCCCCTCCCGACGGAGGAGACCTTTCAACTTACAAAGAGTTCGTTGGCCAGACCAGCATCTCAGTGTCGGAGTCGTGGCCAGTTGTGCCGCCTGTCCCTTGCAGCCAAGTTCCGCACACTGTGAAAGTTGATGACAGTTCCCGCTATGCATCAGTAGGCATCTTTGCACGATCTGGCAGTGTATACAGAAGCGGAAACGGGAAGGAGATAGTGGCTGCCCGCGTTCGGTATTTTGGTGCGACGCTGGAGTGAGAAGAGGGTCAAAAGATGCGGTATTGGCACCTATGGAGGTTCTTAATGACGCAGGGGAGGAAGGGGTGGAGGAGGTTGAGGAAGTGGGCGTGCACATGGACTGACGGTGTACTGGTAAACCTGTGCGTGACCCTGAGGTGCAGCATATGGTGTTGCTGAAAGTGCTTCGCATGATGTGCGCACGAACTACGCACAAGTACGCACGAACTACGCAATATGGCCTCGTAATGTCACTTTTTTATTTTGTACTGGGGCGGGACCAGTAATTAGCTCAATAAGGCTGAAAAACTGCCGAAAATTTTCGAATCCCAGTCAGGGACCACTCTGAATCACCTGTATCGTGCAAAGAAACGGGTTTGTTTGCCGGAAAATCACAATGTGTGCCCTCCACAGGCCCCCCTACCCCCCGAGTACTCGGGGGGTAGGGGGTATGAGGGGGGGTGGTTTCACCCAATTGGTGTTCCCAGTAAGAGGTGTAAATGGACACCCCATGGCCAAAACGACCCCACTGCGATCCGCACAGATCCCAAACGTTCCAAATAACGGGTTTTTGGAACACCCAAGGAGGGGGTCCCGCTGGGTGGGCTGGTGTGGTTGCCTCTCAGTCACATCCTATGACCAGCCCCTGGGCCAGACCCACGTTTCACGGACGAAGCTTGACAGCTCGACCACAGAAATGACCCCACTACGATCCGCACAGATTCCAAATAGTCAAAGGAACAGGGTTTTGCAACACCCGAGTAGGGGGCTCCTTTAGGGGGCGTTTTGGTACAATCTCGGCTCTGTAGTGACAAGGGGTTTCGCAGGCAGTGTCCTTAGCCTTCAGCCACTGTCAAGTAAGCCCATTCTATGGCTTGTCTTGAGGGTGCGTTGTCATCTGTTGGTCCCAGGTACAGACAAACAAACGCTGCAGCTGGGCGAGGGCTGACTGATGTGTCTTCCGACGTTCGAGACTTCGGACAACCTAGTTTGGTGAGTCTCGAGCCAGGCTCCTAGGGCCTCCAGAGACAGGTCCTTCCGCAGCAGTCAGAAGGATGACTTCCTGCAAACCAGAGGGCCTGGGTGGATATTTGGGCCACATGGAGGCCCCCTACATCAGGAAATGGGCACCACAAGGTCTGGGACGAGGCCGGTGGTAGTGTTGGTGCAGTCTGGGCTCTGTATTGGAGGTAGCGTGTTTCCCACAGGAGAGAATAAAAAAGTGGCATTATTGCTTATGCACAATGTACGCACAAACTACGCAAAACTACGCACGAACTACGCAATTTGGGCCTTTCAGCAACACCAGCATAGGGGACAAAATTTTGACATCATCAAAATTCAACTTTCCGGGGCTCGGGAACCCGAAAATCGGACTCATTGGGCCCAAAAACCGGGGTATGGTGGGTTCTGGGGGGCCAGAAGGTCAAATAGAGGGCCGCGGCTGCTATGTCGAAAATCACCACTTTGGGACAGGCTTTCGACCCGCCCTACCCCCCATCAGGTATGGAGCGAGGATCATTGGAACCCGGGGGGATCAGTTCCCAGGCAGACACAACTAGCACTGTGCACACAACACGCAGGTACGGTTCACTTTCAGCCTGACAGGTCAAGTAAAAGCTTGTGCTTTCCACGTGGGCCGGAGAGGACAATAAAGCAGGTTAACAGCAGTCCTGCACGGTGGCCAGGATTCTGTGGGATATCAAAACGGGATATGACGGTGGGATATCCCACTTCTCAAAGTGACATATCCCGCGTTTTGGAAAAACCATATCCCGCCGGGTAGGGGGTCATATCCCCCCCGGGAGATGGGGTCATCTCCCGTGGGATATGGGTTCATCTCCCCCCCCCTACCCTGGCGGGATATCAAACCGGCGAGGGAGACCTCCCCCACGGGATAACCCGCTCCATCTCCCGTTTTGATATCCCACAGAATCCTGGCCACCGTGTGTAGCTGTTGTGTGCGCCTCAACCAAATAGCACGGGGGGTTGTTTGCTTGTCCTCATTCGAGGGCGTACTGCACGGCAGAACGGAGAGATGGTAAAACGCTGAGCCGGGGGAATTGCAGTTGGATGGGGGGTAAAGAGTAGAATGTAGAATTGATTGTTCCGCAGTATTAAAAAATCCACACGTGGGGGAGGAGGAAGGGGGGGGGGTAGTGAAATCGAAATTGAAGGGAGCACAAGGATGATCACCCTTCACTCGTTATGCAGGTTGTGTCTGAGATCCAGTGTTTTTTCCGGCCTGTGTTGTGTTGTTGTACTGTGGGCAATTAGGCTGTGATGGTATGCAAAAACGTTCTTTGGTTCCCATGTTCAAACGTCAAGGCACTCATCTGTGGAAATGTGCGTAACCAGTGTCATCATCGTAGCCAGGTTTATGTAGCCCATGTGACCTGCAGTGATGTTTTCAGTCATTCCATTTGCATGTCAGCTTGTTCGTTATAAAAGAGGAACGTTCATGGGAACGGGGGGGTTTGATCGTCGAGAGGGAATGGAAAAGTGAATCTCCCAGCACCTTCTCGCAATGTTAGTCCTTTTTGTAGTCACTACACCAGATATGTTGTACAAGGCAGATCAATGCACAACGGGAGGGTGTGTAGCAGTTGTCTGTCAGTGGCTTGGTGGTTGGACCGCAACACAGTATCACTAAAACACAACCAGGTGTCTGTACGTAATACGTAGTCTCTCCTTGACACCATATACTTTGTGCCCCTGTATCGTTGTTTTTTTTGTACGAATAAATGGCGCAATATCATGGGAACGGGGGGGGGGGAGAAGAACCAGCGGGGATTCGTCGATAGCGAGACCACCCCACACGCCTGCTGCGGGTGTGGTGTGCCCTGCAGACCGTCTCGCCAACTTTGGTTCGGAGACTCGCTAACGCTGTGTTGCAGGTTGCTGCCAGTGCAAGTGCAAGTGCAAGGGTCGGCGGGGGTGACCTCGCACGTAACCTGCAAAACATTGCCCAACGACAATCCCATACAAAGTGACGCGCAAGAGCACACGGTGCTTCTCCTCGTTGCTCTCGGTGATGCGCTGTCCCTGCCATACATGTAGGTTGTCCGGACGGACACGCTTCTTATGCCTGACATGTCTCTCGGACGCGGCCGACTCACACAGAATCTGTACGCCCGCAAGGAACATATGTATACTACCGTGGCCTCCGGCGGCTTGCGCTTACGCCACTGGGACATATCAAGGGGTCGCGTTGAAACAACGCCTCGAAAACCCATTTTTGGGGTTCCTCACGGGGGGGGGTGATAGGTAAGAAAATCTGTTTGCTTTTTGAAAAAGGGGGGGGGGGGACAGGGGCTGGGGTAATTTTCTGGGGGGTCGTGAACGTCGGGGGGGGGGGGGGGGCAGGGTTCAAAAATACGCGTATTAAACGTATTATACGTATTCGTATTAATACGTATTAATACGAATACGTGGGGGGTATTTTCCTGAAATACGTGGGTTTTTGGTTCAGCCCCCTTTCCCTCCTTGAGTTGCGCTGTAGACCCCCTCATGGGCTCACAACCTGTCGGCTGCAGAGGCCGGACCCGCGCTATGAAGAGCACGGAGCAACCATGTGTCGGGCGGAGCTGAAATGGGGCATTCATAATCACGAAGGAGGCCTTGCAAACCCGGCCTTCCTGCACCTGGGTACCCGCAACGCCAGGTTGAGGCGTACACCGACCCTGCGCCCTCAGGTGGTAGAACAGGCGAAACCACATCAACTGAGTGGCGATACCTGGTCAACTGAGTGCTTGTATGTGGGGCAGATCGCACCGGCTGATCACTGTGTCAGCCAAGGAGACGAAGACAAAGGATCGTGACCGATCCCATCTTGGATCGTCTGTGTCCGTCAGTTCGAGTGTGGCGTCGTCATGGACGGCGTCTGAGGTTCAAACACACTGGAGAAGCACAAACTCGCAACGAATATGTGCTTCCAGCAGCGCGTCAACATGTTCTGCAGACATCGCGATCCCGGAGGAACCCCCTCTCCACCCCAAAAACCTCACAAAACAGACACCGGAAGGGAAAATACCCCAAACCACTGAGGGAAAGAAGGGTCGCCAAAACCACGCGTATTACACGTATTCGACGTATTAATACGTATTCGTATTAATACGTATTAATACGAATACGTGGGGGGTCAGATGCGTATTCTTGATCCCTGGGGGGGGGGGGGGGGGGGCTGGCGTGCAGGGTGCAGGCAGCGCGCGCAAATGCGACCTGTTTCCGGGTGCCCGCGCGCTCCCGGCGACCGTGCACCCTGGGTGCACGGGCTTGGGCTGAATCTGGGTGACGTACGAGTAGGGCTCCCACCCTGAAAATGGGCTATCTGCAGTCACTCCAGGGACCTGACATCACCTGAAAGTGACCCAAAAGTGCGGAATCTTCGACTCGCGGAATCGCGATTGGCCCCTTCCATTGCACTCTTTGGGCTCTGTGCGGATCGTAGTGGGGTCACACTATGGGTCTAGGTGCCAAGCTTCACCCATGAAATGTGGGTCTAGTTCAGGGGCTGGTCATATGAGACTGTGATGGGAGGCCGAGAGTCAGCCAGCCCACCCACCCAGCGGGACCCCCTCCTCGGGTGTTCCGAAACCCCGTTCTTTTGAATATTTGGAATCTGTGCACATCGTAGTGGGGTCACTTTGTAGGTCTAGGTGACAAGCTTTGTCCATGAAATGTGGCTCTGGTTCAGGGGCTGGTCATGGGTGAAGGTGACTGGGAGTAACACACCATGCCACCCCACCCAGCCACCCACCCAGCGGGACCCCCTCCTCAGGTGTTCCAAAACCCCGTTCTTTTGAACGTTTGAAACTTTTGCGGATCGTAGTGGGGTCATTTTATAGGTCTATGTGACAAACATCGTCCATGAAATGTGACTCTGGTTCAGGGGCTGGTCCGAAGAGAAAGTGACTGAGGTAGCCACACGGCCGAAAGGGGGGCCGAGAGTCAGCCAGCCCACCCACCCAGCGGGACCCCCTCCACGAGTGTTCCAAAACCCCGTTCTTTTGAACGTTTGAAACTTTTGCGGATCGTAGTGGGGTCACACTGTGGGTCTAGGTGCCCAGCTTCACCCATGAAAAAGCGGTCTGGTTCAGGGGCTGGTTATGGGTGAAGGGTGACTGGGTGACACACACCATGACACCCCACCCCACCCAGCGGGACCCCCTCCTCGGGTATTCCAAAACCCCTTTCTTTTGAACGTTTGGAATTTGTGCGGATCACAGTGGGGTCACTTTGATGGTGTGTGAGCCAAGTATCACCCATGAAACACGGGTCTGGTTCAGGGACTGGTCGTGGGAGAAGGTGGCTGGGAGGCAGCCAGTCCACTACACCCCACCTACCCACCCAGCGGGACCCCCCCCTCGGATTTTCCAAAAACCCGTTCTTTTGAACGTTTGGAATCTGTGCGGATCGCGATGGGGTCATTTTGGCCATGGGGTGCCCATTTACACCTATTACTGGGGAACATCAATTGGGTGAAAGTACCACCTCCTGACCCCCCCCCCATCCCGAGTCGGGAGGGGGGTCGGGTAGGGGGGGTACCCCCCCCCCCCCTGGTAGGGTGCCCGACCAGGGGGTGGGGGTCACCCAAAATTTCGAGGAAATCCTGGTGTCACCCTGAAAACCTGGGTCGCCAGCCTGACCTCAGCCCGCGGGGAATTGCACCTCAGGGTCACGCACAGGTTTACCAGTACACCGTCAGTCCATGTGCACGCCCACTTCCTCGACCTCCTCCACCCCTTCCTCCCCTGCGTCATCAAGACCCTCCATAGGTGCCAATCCTGCATCTTTCGACCCTCTTCCCACTCCAGCGTCGCACCAAACTGTTGAATGCGGGCAGCCACCATCTCCTTCTCTGTATACACTGCCAGATCATGCAAAGATGCATACTGATGCAGAGTGGGAACCGTCATCAACTTGCACAGTGTGCGGTGCTTGGCTGCAAGGGACAGGCGGCACAACTGGCCACTGCTCCGACACTGAGATGCTGGTCTGGCCAACGAACTCTTTGTAAGTTGAAAGGTCTCCTCTGTCGGGAGGGGGGTTTGCGAACCAACCCTCACGACTTGCTCATGGCTTGCTGAGCAAGGCGTGCAATGACTTTCTGATTATTCAGGACGTGCATTCGAAGCCCGCGCACTTCTTCTGTGAAATGGTTGTTGCGAGAGTTGCACTGTGTGATTCCTTGATCCCCTTTCTCGCCTCATCGTACGGAGGACGCTTGCATGTCCCGAGCATATCCTTCGCAGCGTCTTTAGACAGTTCTGCGCACTCGTCATTCCATAAGGCGTGTGCAGCATAAATACCCGGACACTGTTCTGAGACCAGGTCCCACAGGACCCTGGTCTTGAGCGCCCAGAAGAGAACCTTGATGATAAGCTCGGGCTCTGCGTTGCAGCTGGGTACTCGCTTCGCTCTTCACCTCCCTTGACTGTCTGCATCCACAGGAGAAATGCTTCGCAGATAACGGCAGCAGTGGCAAGTGTTTAGTCGGGACAGTTTACCTGCCTTGCATTCTAAGAGAGCATTCTCATGAGGGCATCAACACTAATGCATCACTGTCGGCTATGATGACATCCTCCCTGTTCCTGGCAGCTCCGAGTTCAACAGCAGGCCACCCAACGACTGTGTCAGATGGCAGTATTCGATGACATCTTCTCACTGTCCGAATCGTTGGGATACGACGTTGTTTGTGGCGCGGATGAGCGGTTGCATCAGAAAATCACAGCCGCAGGATGGTGTGCGCTCGGACGTCCCAGGATGAGAGTGTTTTACTATCTGCCCGTGGCAGGCGTCCGTGCCATGACCCGGAGGTGCAGTATAGGGAACGGAAAAATTGACATCATCAAAAATCGACTTTCCGGGGCTCGGGAGCCCGAAAATCGGACTCATAGGGCCCAAAAACCGGGGTATAGGGGGTTCTGGGGGGTCAGAAGGTCAAATAGAGGGCCGCGGCTGCTATGTCGAAAAACACCATTTTGGGACAAAAAAAGGGGGCTTTCGACCCCCCCTAGGCATGGGCCCCCAAACATATTTTTCATAAACATATATTTTTGCCAAAAATATGTTTCATTTTCGCATAAAAAAATATTTTTATATTTTTCGAAAATATTTTTATATTTCGGAAATATTTTGAAAATATTCCAAACATAAAAAAATATGTTGAAAATATTCCAAACATAAAAAAATATTTTCAAAAATATAAAAATATGTTGGAAAAAACCTTCCTAATCCGGCGATTTATAGGGGGACCCTTTTCGAATTTTTTTTGGGGAAGGGGTAAATTGAACGTTTTTGGCCATTTGAAGCCACTGCGAGCATTCCCGGGCCTCGGAAATCAGATTTTTGCCCCTGAAATGCGGTACCGGTCCGGACGAAAATCCGAAAAATTCGCGCCAAAAAATGACCCCCGAAGCTGCGGTCTGGGTCCAAAGGATTTGTGCCAAGGGCCGTTATGGACACCCCGTAAACCCTTCTGGGACCAAAAAGTGCACGAAAGGGGTTAAAACGGCCTAATTCGTTGATTTGTTGCATTTCCCAGCCAAAAATCGATTTTTTGGCTTGGCGAGTAGTTGGCGAAAATCGCGAAAAATCCCAAAAATATCGATTTTTCACAGAGGCCCAAAAACGTGTTCCTGGGTGGAAAATGGGACCAAAAACCGGGTTCTGGCCATTTCTGGGTGGTTTTTCGGGGTTTCCAGACAATGTTCGCCATTTTTCTGCCCGAAACCCCAGCCTGCTTGCATACACGTTAAGTCGAATAAATTAGACATAAGCAGAAGAGCAACATCATCATGTTCGTGAGAATGTCACCCCCCAAGCGGAGGCCGAGGGTGACATTCTCTCGGGGTACCCTAGGTAAGTCTAATAAACTAGACATAACCAGAAGACCAACATCATCATGTTCGTGCTAGCACTTTGTGCGCCAAAAAACAGGTTACGCTCTTCATTTGGCTGCGTTCAACGAAAAAAAGACACTTCTTTCTGGAGTTTAGCTAGCACGATTCAGTTGGTCAAATCATTTGTCTGGTTTCTTCTGCCCCCCACCCCCGTGCAAGGTCATGTGCCCCATCCCATCGCTTGTTGTCTTGATTACAGGGCTCCGCACTTTTTTGCTGTGCATGCTTGCGCTTCTCGCCTCCACACACCACCCTGGGGGGAGGGACAGAGGGCGGAGGGGGCTACACACTTACACAACCGATTCGGTCAAACAATGCCACGTCATCCCCATTGGGGTCCTGGACCGCGGCCTCTCTCCCAGCGAATTGGTGTCGTCATCAGGCAGGCTAAGTAGTTGTCTACACAGGACATTGGTTTTAAGGGGGGTCTGAGTTCTGCGGAACTGGCTTCAAGGGACGCCCCCTCGTAATGACTGGGTGGATGGAGCCAAGTAATACCAGGTGGTCGGACACCGGAACTCTCGGCATTTATTAGTCGCGGGAACTGTGTCCGTGTGGTCGGGTGTGACCCCTTCCGATTCCACTGATTCCACTCTTGAACATGTAGTGTTGAAAGATACTTGGTGTTCTGATGTTTTACAGGGTACTTGACAAAGGAAAGAGGGTGGTCAGTCTTGTGATCCACCCTGAATCCTTCCTGTGAGCAGCAGATCCACAACACCTCGACTTCTTTCAGCGGCTGTATTGATATTGCCTGACACAGCAAACATGATTCAATTGGAGGAACAAGCCTCGTACACCAGCGGCCCAAAAGGTGGATTTCATGTATGGTTTTAGGATTTCCCTTACTACTGATGGTGTAGAGACTACAAAGCCTGACCTGATGACGCCGCCATGAACCTGGGAGACACGCCGCGTGAGAAGGGACCTCGGTGCGGGGTGGCGTGAAGATCCTGCCTGAGTGCCCTCGTCGGGACCCGCGGTAAACCGTGGCGTTCCCCCCGAGGCAAGTCCAGGACGAAGGTTGCAGATAACCGCTGCACCTCTTCGTCCGAAAGGAGCTCACAGGATAGGGGAACTGCCCACACCCCACTCACGACAGTGTATCCGAAAGGTGCACTGCGCGTGTGGTGGCGGTGTCGGGTCCAGACCCACCTCGTTCCCCCATGCCCGTCAGTTGTTGCCCCTGCAGGGGTGGCTGCTGTCTGGCATGGGGGGCGCCCTCCCTGCCTTGCAAGGAAAAATGTAGAACGGCATGCTGCCCGTTTCTTCATTTTTTTACCTTGCCTGGCAGGGGGGGGCCCACCCTCACGGGGGGAAAAAGAGGAACGGCATGCTGCCCGTTCACTCTTTTTTCCTCCCGTCGTGGGTGGGCCCACTTCCGGCCATAAAATTGGCCGGAAATTTTTTTCAGCAAAAAATCCATTTTTTGCTGAAAATAGAAAAAATATTTTAAAATATTTTTTGGCAAAAATATTTTTGAAAATATTTTTTGAAAGTTGCAAACATAAAAAAATATTCTGGAATATTCTGGCCCAAAACATATGTTTGGGGCACTATGCCTAGGGCAGTGCTTGCAGAATACGCGTATTCTTCGAAAAACCCAAAATCTGCATACGTGCATACGTATGAATACGCATACGGCTCGAATACGCATACGGCTGGCAGGTCACAGGTGGAGGAGAGTGGGCCCGGTGCCTGTGCGCCTCCTGTCGTACTGTGGCCTAGGTTCTCAGTGCGCAGTGGGCCCATGTGCCTTGGTTCGGCCCCTGGTACCTTGGGTCGGGGAAAGCCCATAAGTATGGGCCAGGCCCCACGGCCCGTTTGGCACATGTACCAAGGTACTTGGTACATGTACCTGGGCCTGGGTGGACCCAAAATCTGATTTTCCCCCAACGGCAAAATCTGGCTCTCTGGGTGCGCATATGTCCCAAAAATGTGTTTCCGGGCATTTTTGGGCACAGTAGCGACGTTCTTCGTGCCAGAACAGCAGGAGGCACAGTGGGCAGGCACCAAAGAGTGGCATGTGTGGGGGAAACCCTGCCTGGCAGCGTACAGTGCAAAAGTATTAACAGACGTATGCAGGCGTTTTTCCGAAATCTGCATACGTGCATACGTATGAATACGCATACGTATGCCCGTATTCGGCGAGCACTGCCCTAGGGGGGGGGGGGGGGGTTTGCCCGCGAAAGGGCTTTTTGTGCGCCATTGTTCCCCTGGAATCCCCACCTAAAAACCCCATGGAGAAAAAGTGGGGCTCAGCCAGACCCGTCGCAGCGAACCGAATCATTCCATGTCTCTGTCAGGCACACAGGCGTGTCTGGTCCAAAAGATACGACACACGTCAGCAGAGCAACTCCTCAGACGCACATGTCACGAGGTTCATCATCATCACCTTGGGAGGTGCGTCGAGAGATGCGTGCTGTGGCGTATCTGTGGTGCCGCCGTCGCAACACAGTTGCGACGGCGGCACCACAGATACGCCACAGCACCGAGCATGCCAGCAAGAAGAAGGCAGAAGAGAATCACCTGGACGACAGGCACAGAGTCATCTGCAGCATCCGAGGTGCGGCCAGGATCCGGGACAAGGGCTGCAACCAGAGTGGGGACTGATTCAGAGATCCGGAAGTCCGACACCGTGCCATCGAGTGGTGCGTGCTGCGCTATGTGGCTGTGCCCGATGTAGTTGCTGTCGCGCATCACCCTTGTCGGCAAGGCCACAGGGCCACGTGCATACTCAACGCTGTCGATGTACATAATAGCCAGTGCATCAGTCCGGTCTCCAGAAACAGTGTTGTCACGGGTGATCGTCAGTTCGAAGAGAAACGCACGGCCCACAGGCACCTGTGTGGGCCCTTCCAGAACGGAGTAGTGTCCCATCTCCGTATAACCAATGTACACAAGCCTTCCCGTCACTCCGTCCTGCATCACCGTGAAGGTGCACGGTTTCCCAGGTGTGCTCGTGCTGTCGAACTCGAGAATGCTTCCGTCGTCGGTGTATGCGTTGATGATGACCGTGGCGCGCATGTACACCTCCCCTCTAAAGGTCAGAGGCGCAGTCTCGTTGAATTCGCTGGAAGTGGCGAAACTGGCAACAATCTCCGGTACTGGGCAGGGAGATGCAGGTGTTGGAGGCGAAGGTGTCGGGGGCACAGGCGTTGGAAGTGCAGTTGTTGGAGGCGAAGGTGTTCGAGGTGCAGGTGTCTGAGGCGAAGGTGTTGCAGGTGCCTTCGTCGCAGGTGCGGGTGTCGCCGGTGCAGGGGTCGCAGGTGCGGGTGTTCCAGGGGCAGGAGTTGCAGGTGCGCGCGTTGGAGGCGAAGGTGTTACAGGTGCCGTCGTCGTAGGTGCGTGTGTCGAAGGTGCCAGAGTTGCAGGTGCGGGTGTTGCCGGTGTAGAGGCCGGAGGCGAAGGTGTTGCAGGTGCCGTAGTCGCAGGTGCGGGTGTTGCCGGTGCAGGTGTCGGAGGCGAAGGTGTTGCCGGTGCCATCGTCGCAGGTGCTGTAGTCACAGGTGGCCCGTAGCTGCTGGCAGGGATGATGGCGCGTGGCGTGGTGGGGGTCGTCCACTCCAGCCAAAGACCCGCACCGAAGCCACCCTGAAAGTAGTGCACCTTGATGGCGTGCCACCCCTGCGTCAGCTCCAGCGTGACCTCCCGCGACCTGGCGAGGTGCAACTTACCATTGTCGATCACCTGCTTCCCGTCCAGCATCAGCAGCGACCCGTCGTCGGACGTCAGGGAGAATGTGTGGTTCCCCGCAGTGGCCACCCACAAGCTGCCGTGGATGCGCATCCCGAAGTTCTTAGTGAGCGGCACACCCCCCACCTCGATGGTGGCGAAGTCTGCTTCCTGAAAGGACACGTTGTGCACATCCATCACCAGGTCGGGGGTCAACAGCTGGAACTCCGGGAAGTCCCAAATCGGCACATCCTGAGGCAGCACGAACACCTCCGCGACAAGCGTCTGCACCAGTGGGGCTGTGGCGGGTGCGGGTGTCGCCGGGGCAGGTGCCGTTGTCACAGGTGGCCCGTAGCTGCTGGCAGGAATGACGGCGCGTGCCGTGGTGGGGGTCGCCCACTCCAGCCGAAGCTCCGCACCGAGGCCAGCCTGGAAGTAATGCACCTCGATGACGTGCCACCCCTGTGTCAGCTCTAGCGTGATCTCACGCATGAACTCAGTGTGCCACTCACCATTGTCGATCACCTGCTCCCCGTCCAACATCAGCAGCGACCCGTCGTCGGACGTCAGGGAGAATGTGTGGTTCCCCGCAGTGGCCACCCACAAGCTGCCGTGGATGCGCATCCCGAAGTTCTCAGTGAGCGGCACACCCCCCACCTCGATGGCGGAGAAGTTTGCTTGCGTGAAGTTCACCGTCTGCACATCCATCACCAGGTCGGGGGTCAGGAGGTGGAACTGCGGGAAGTCCCCAATCGTCACATCGTAACGCTGCACTATCACCTCCGCGACAAGCGTCTGCGCCGGTGGGGCTGTGGCGGGTGCGGGTGTCGCCGGGGCAGGTGCCGTTGTCACAGGTGGCCCGTAGCTGCTGGCAGGGATGACGGCGCGTGCCGTGGTGGGGGTCGCCCACTCCAGCCGAAGCTCCGCACCGAGGCCAGCCTGGAAGTAATGCACCTCGATGACGTGCCACCCCTGCGTCAGCTCCAGCGTGATCTTACGCATGAGCTCAGTGTGCCACTCACCATTGTCGATCACCTGCTCCCCGTCCAACATCAGCAGCGACCCGTCGTCGGACGTCAGGGAGAATGTGTGGTTCCCCGCAGTGGCCACCCACAAGCTGCCGTGGATGCGCATCCCGAAGTTCTTAGTGAGCGGCACACCCCCCACCTCGATGGCGGAGAAGTCTGCTTTATGAAAGGACACCGTCTGCACACCCATCTCCAGGTCGGGGGTCAACTGCTGGAACTCCGGGAAGTCCCCAAGCGTCACATCCTGAGGCCCCACAAAGACCTCTGCAACAAGCGTCTGCCCGGGCAGGGCGCCGTATGCAGTGGTGGCAGCGGCCAGCAGCGCACATGCCCCAAGAAGGCTTCGCGGGACCATTGCTCTTGAGAGAACTGTGTCACATGTATATCCTGTACAACTGAGAAGGACGTGGGGGTGGGTGGGCCAGCCCGGCATGTGCTATGCGTGAGGGCAGTGGTGTTAGCATCAAGAGCAGGCATGAACAGCTGGTGTGGCTGAGCCGAGTAAAAGCAACCCGCGACCGACAAGGGTCGGGTGCTGGGTCAAAGGAACCGGTGCAAATGAATCTAAGTATCCCTTCACTCGTTACGCAGATGGTGTCTGAGATCCAGTGCCAGACTCGGCCTGTGTGGTTTTTGCGGCGATACACAGTGGCAACGGGGGCTGTGATGTGACAGGAACAGGGGAGGGGGCTGCGGGTGGACGTCAGCGCTACTGCCCCAGGCTACTGAGCTGGACAAGACAAAACACAGCGGGTTCGTCATCTCTTACGCGACATGCGAGACACAGTGCTCTGCGTTGTGCCGTGTCTTGGCCTCGTCAAGGAGACAGCTCTCGGTAGAAACAGGCGGTGTTCTCCAACCTGAAGAACGCAGGGCGGGATGGGTTCGAGGGGGTCAATATGCGATGCGATGAGCGGGCGGGGGATGGACATCGACAGGCTTGGCCTGATTTGTTGCTGCGTTGGGAGCACAGCAAACAAGGGAGGGGACCCAAATGACAAAAAAAACGCGAACTAAAGCAACAGCGACAACCCAGCCGAACACTGCCGTGCCGAAGGTGGTGCCGTGTGGGGCTGCCGTGCCTCCTCTCCCTCTCTGCTGGCACATGCCCATCGTCAGCTTCGATGGGCTCAGCCACAGCAGGGAGGGGGGGGGGGCACACCCGCACCTTCCAGCTGCAGGCAAGGCTCTGCTCTGATGTGTTTCTGGCATCACGAAGAAGGGTTGCTCTGGATGTAACGGGGCGGTGTTGTGGGATGGGGAAAGGGTTGCAGAACCGACCAGCACCGTTGACCAAGAGGCTGCACACAGGCAGCGCAGCCTCGCTGGAGCAGGGCAACGGGCTGGTCGGTAGTTTGCAGGAAAGCGTCATGACTACTTTGTTTCTGAGAGGATAACACCCACCGCGTGCAGTTTGCCACCGGTTGCCTTGGCTGGAGCATGAGGGAGCAGGGCACCAGCAGGCACACGGGGCGTGTGCACACTTCATCCGGAGGATGAGGGAAAGATAGACAGATACCGATTGAGCGGCATGACCGCCACACGGTGAAGGGGGGAGAAGGGGCAGATAATCATAGCCCATAGCAGATCAGGATGATGCACCAGGTGTGTGTGCACATGGTGCTGCAGGCTGCAAGGGGACAGGAGGGGTGCACGGTTACGCATCAGCAGGCTCGTTCGGGTGCTCGTCCTGCTGCTCCTGCTGCTTCGAATCTGCGGCACGTCGCACACACCACACCAGCACAATGGCCAACACAGCCACGGCAACGACACAGCCCACCACGATGCCTGCGATAGCACCAGCACTCAGGCCATCATCTCCTGCGTCAGGGGCAGGCACAGCTGTGTCGGGAGCAGGTGTCGCCGGGGAAGGTGTGCTGGTAGGTGGCGGCACCGGCGTGTCCACAGGGACATGTGTGCATGTGTGGTAGTCCTTCCCGTCGCGTGTCTCAACGCTCAGGGCAAACCCGTCGTTGCAGCTGATAACCAGACAGCGCCCGTCATACGTGTGCACTGTGCTGAGTGCTTCCTGCGTGCACACTGCGGTTGTGTTCCTGCCACTCGTCTGTGCGGTTTGAACAAACGGATCGAGCTGCGAGGCATGCGTGACGCTTGTAAGGTCGGAGTGTGCCGCAGCAGCTGCACCGAGAGCGTCGACAAGTGCATCAGCTGTTACGGCGGTCGTCGCGTTCGGCACCACCCCAGACAGTGCGACGGACAGGGTGCCGCACGAGGCACCGGCAGACACATTCCGTGCGCCACGTGCAGTGGCCTCAGCACGCAGGGTGTCCAGCAGGGCCTCCGAGCCGGCACGATCGCACGGCACCTGCAACGTGATGCCGACACTCATCTGCACGCCAGTAGGTGCAGGGGCGGCAACAGGGATCTCGCAGAGGGCGCCTGAGTGGGTCCCGCAGGCACAGTGCTGAGACGACGTGCAGGTGGCAGTCCCGTCACCGAACACACGGCAGGCCGCGTCCTGAGTGCAGACGCGGGGTGGTGTCGGAGGAGCTGGCGTTGCAGATGCAGGCGTTGGCGGTGCAGGTGACGGTGCGTATGTCGGTGCAGGCGTCGGTTCAGGCACAGGTGTTGACACAGGCGCGGGTGTAGGCGCAGCCGTTGGTGCAGGTGCGGGAGTTGCAGGCACTGGCATCGATTCTCTAGCTTCGTCCAGGTTCAGTGTGAATGTGCTCTTGCCGTCATGCCTGCCAATGCCGTCAGACGCGTCAGTCGCCATCACTATCGGAAAGCTTGCACTGTGGAGAGTTGCGTTCGTGGCGTTTGTACTCGCGATGTTGTAGGTGAAGCTGGTGGTCGTCATCCCGTTCACCTCTTCCACAGAGTAGTCAGTGGCCCACGTTGCCTGCCAGAAAACACCCGCCCTCACACCCCAGTAGCTCGTAATATCCGAGTAAACCCTCATCGTGGGCACCCCATCCCTCACGTAGCCCGCTACGAGCTTCGATCTGAGCATCCCACGGCCCACCCCGATGCCAACGAAGCCCTCCACAGGGGCCTCTGCAGCAAGCTTCACCTTCGACTTGTCGTGCAACATCGTGTAGTGGACAGTCCCGAGAGATACCGCCTGCTGACACTTATAACCGGGTCTTGTGGACGGCGTGCACTCCGCAGTCCCTCCAACAGCAAGAGCGGCCACCAGAACACATGCCTGCAACACCTTCACTGCCATGCTTGCTGGAGCTGCCTCGCCTAGGCTGTGTGTGTGTGTCGGTGAATATCTAGGGTGCGGGTGGTGATGTGTCTGGCAGCAGCAGAAGGCATGCATGGTTCATTAACTGCGATCTGCACAAGACCACGAGAAGCCAGTTCTCCTCCAGAGAGTGCAAGGAAAGCGTTCCCGGCGTTGGGGCTGCTGGGGCGGAAGGGGGGAACCTCGTGACGAGCCACCACACAGGCCGACAGCCGCACCACCCAGCCCCAACACCCACCCCCCCCCCCCCTCCTCACATGATCAAGGTCCCGGAACCGCCCTGCAGGTCACTCCTACACAGGCCTGGCATGCAGGCGCCCCCCACCCCCCTCCGCCAACCACCCAGCCCTGGTCTGCGTGTGACGAATTGCACACCTGCTCACGGGCAGCTGTGTCTGTGCCCCGCAGGCTGTTGGTGGCGCATCTACGCGCGTGTGGGGGGTGGGGGCGTGGGGGGTGGGCAGCAGTCGCGGATGCGTGACACCACCGCCCCCCCCCCCCCCCCACGTCGACAGGGCAACGGCAAATAAAAGGGTTTGCGTGTGTGGGAAGAAACGGCACTGGCTCTCGTTCACGCAAAAAACGGAACCTCGCTCGTAAACGCCGTCAAAAATAGATCGAGGGGGTGACGGGTGGGGGGGGGGGGGAAGGGGTATTGAAATAGAAGTCGAAGGAAGCACAGAGATGTTCCCCCTATCCTCGTCATGCAGGTTGCGCCCGAGATATGCCCCATCTTCTTCGTGCCTTCGCTCAGAAAATGCAGAAAGAATGAGAAAAAGCGGGCTCGGTTTCTCACGGTGTGGACCCTCGGGGCCACACTGCGATGCCAGCACGCTAACCCAAATTGCACCCGAAATAACCCGAAATAATGAGAAGAGAGACGCCTGACAAACCCGTCTGCAAAGTGACACAGCTTTCCCACAGTGTGACCTAGAGCTCAGGCCCCATGAGGTGATGTTGGTGTGCCAAAGCCGGGTGAGGACAACCGCGCGTGATCTGCCCACCCGACGAAGGCTTGGCAGATCTGTGCCTCAAGGGCCAAGACTCAGGGTCAAGAGTCAAGGCACAGGTCATATTCTCCTCTTTTTTTTGCGCTTTTTTGTCACCACCACCACCACTCCCTTCCTCCCTTTGCCGCATCGTTACGATGCACAAAAACGAACCGCAACACAAGCAAACCATGTAGGGCTGTCTGAAGTCCAGGGGGGGTGGGGAGCGGGGGCGTCAGGCATGATTTGTCAAAAGCAAATTGTACGACACGTCTGCCAACACCCCCCCACAACTGGGGGGATGGGGTGGTTGGTGCTGCCCGTGGAAGAAGAGAAGGAAAAAATGCCAGAGAGTGGCCACCCTTCGCTTGAAATGCAGGTTGTGTCTGGGATCTCGTGTTGCTTTGCTGGACTGTTTCTTCTGACACCTCCACAATAGAGGGAAGAGGGAGGGAGGTATCGATACAGAGCCAGAGGGAAGTCTCTTGAGCCCGATCCCTACTCTACTCTACTTCTCCCAAAGTGCAGCAGAGTCGAACAAGCTGGCTCAGTCGTACTTCCGTAACCTCGCCCCCCGATGAGATGGTGCTCTGCTGCAATGACTTGACCACTTCTCCACTTCCCTGAAAGACGCACACACACACGTTGACAAATCGTGGAGCCGTGCAGCGTCCTCTCGTGATGAGGGTAGCGGGTTCATCGGGAGCGGACAACAAAGTGATTTCCACAAACTCTTCTCACACACACGTTGTCACGCTTGACACGTTTTGGGGAGGGGGTGGGGTATGGCGGGGTTACCGCAGCAGCTTCTAATATTCAATTTTTTTGCTTCTAATAAACCTTCCTTTTTTGAAGAAATATCCGGCAAGTCCCCCATTTTTCTTTCCCTTCCAAAAAATAGGAACAAGGCAACACCACACCAACCCCAGGGTCGGGAGGGGGGGGGGACAGACCCACCTTGCATGAACGCCACCACCACCACCCCCCCCCACCCTCCCTTCCTCTCCCTTCTATCCGATGCCCTTTTGGGGGACCGATCCTGCTAAACAACACTTCCACTCCCTCACACCCCCCACCCAAGCTCTCTACTTCTGCAGGTTCTGCACCAGCGTGCGCTTGTCCCTCTCAGTGATGTAGGGGAGGGACTTCGGGGCAAGGTCGGCCATCCTTTCCTGGAGGTACTGCTTGACCTTGCCCCTCACGCCCTCCTGGGTTCCATAGATGCTCTCCAGGATCGCGTTGTTCATCTTGAAGTCAGCCTCGGTGCAGTCCGAGTCGTCATCATCGGAGGACCCGGCAGCCCCGCCTTCCTCATCTCCCTCGCCCCCTTCCTCGATGTCCTCCCCCTCGTCGTCCTCCTCACACTCCTCGTCTTCTTCGTCGTCATCATCGTCGGAGTCGAAGTCATACAATGCGGACATCAGGTCCGTCTCCCTCCCCTCCTCCCTCGAATTCACAGCAGCAGCGTACGACCTCGCCACCGCAACATATCCTCCCAGCCGGATGTCGATCGGGACAGATCCACCCTTTTTGGCATGCGGCGCGTCAACCCTCAGGGGAAACCCGAGCCCCTCAGCCTTTGCAACCAAGGAGGTGAGCCCAGCGAGGAGGAGATGAAGCTCTCCCGTGGAGGTGTAGAAGTCGGGCTGCATAGTCAGCCACTGCTGGAGGAGGAGTTGGAGGCGGGGCGCACCGCCCTCCTGCTGGGGCTGGAGGAGGAAGTTCCCGACGTCATCGGTGCGGGTCACCGCGAGGGCTGCCACGGGGAGGAGGAGCTCCTGGCAGACCACTGCGGATTGAGCCAGGATGACCCTGTCAACAACCTGCCCCAGGAGGCTCCCCAGACGGGACATGCCCAGCTGAGGCCCTGCCGCATCGATCAGCTGGAGGACAAATTTCCCGGTTTGCGTGAGGGTCACCTCGCGGAACTCTGGGTTGAGCGTCGCCTGCGCGACATCCATTGCAAGGGAGAGTGCGGAGATAGGCGGGCCTCCTGTGGGGGAGGCGACCTCGATGCTGGAAAGGGCCTGGCCTCCGACACGCGTCACCATGTTGCGGATGCAGAAGGCGATGGCCTGGGTTGCATTCTGCGCCATGGTGAGCGCACCCAGCACGGGAAACGACTCGGCGACAAGGAGTCGGAGTAGATCCGGCCCTGCCTTCTTACAGATATGCCCGATGATCACAACAGCAGAGCTCACCATGTCATCCGGGAGAGACCCGCTCCGAAGCGCCGCCATCATGAAGGGAATGACCTGCCGGATCGAAGGCTCAGCAGAGGGGTTCCCCGAAAGCTCCCGGAAGAGGGTTGTGATGGAGTCCACAACAAACGGGTTGGTGTGGTGTGCCTGCCACAGCTGGATCGCGTCGAAAGGGAGGGTCGCAACCTCCACGTCGGGGTGCTGCCCCACCAGAATGCTCAGGTCGAGGATGTAAGACTCGAGGGTGTCGCCTGTCATCTTCGGGTCGCCCCTGGAGGAGGCCAGGGCCTGCCGCGTCGCGGCAACAACTGCTTCGACGTGGGATTTGTCGCCTCCGAGGTGGTGTGCGAAGATGAAACACCTCAGGGAGACGAGCCGCACGACATGGGAGGTCCCCCCCCTGGAAAACGTTGCGATCATCTCGATGATGTCCTGCGGGAGGGTTTTTGTCTTCAGGGCTTTGAACGACTTCGTCATAACCTGGAGGCAGCGCGCGACGAGGTACGGCTGGTTGCACTGCAGGACACCCCGCGCGATCCCCTCCACCATTTCGTGGGAGAAACCCGACGATTTCAGCAGCGCGGGGGAGGCGAAAGCACTGTCGAGGAGGAACAGCCCCGCCTCCGCACCCTTCCAATCCTGCTGAGAGCTCTCCAACGCCTGCCGGCATAGAGTGAGCAGCACGGAAACACCTCCCTTTGTCTTTTTGTGGATGTTCTCCGCAACGGCACACGAGATGTCACGGAGAGAGCTCGACAGACGCATCTCCTCCGCGGCGTCCTCCTCTCCGAGGTAGCCCCCCGGCTGTGCCTCATACTCCTCGATGTCGTCATCGCTCAGACGGCTGCACTTCAGCAGCAGTTTGAAGACCTCTGCGACCCTCTCCGGGTTCTGCAACCCCAGCACCTTCTCCACCTGGTCAGACACACTCTTCGTATGCATAATCCTCTCCAGGAGATGCAGCTGCTTCAGCATCACGTCGTACTGCCCAAAGGCGTCCCCTTCGCTGGTGTACCCCTCCTCGACGTGCTCCGGAGACTTCTCCGACAGCGCAGCGAGAGATGTGCACAGCACAGGCAGGAGGGAGGGAACGGTCCCCTTGGCCCAGTTGGGGTATGTCGCAAACAGCAGGGTGAAGAAGCTGGCGGAGGTGCAGCTCAGCAGGGAGCGGCTGTGGTCGCTGAGGAGCCCGATGCAGCCCGGGATGATCTGCGTCACGCTGTTGCGGAGGTTTTTGGAGAGGGCGCCCTCCTTCCTGATGTAGACGCGCGACTCCTGGATAAGGTCGCTGAGGGCGAGAAGGGAGTTGTGCCGCACGGACTGCGCGGTGCCCTGGTCGGCGACGATGCGGCAGAGGCATGCGGCTGCCGCATCGCTGTAGTGATGCACGGTAACCTCGCTGAGGTCCTCCGCGATGATGCGCAGCGCCTTCACAACGGCGGCCACCACAGAAGGAGGCCTCTCGACAGCCAGCACCCCGACCAGATCGCTGACGAGGGTGGGCCACTCCTCGGGGAAGTCGTGGTTTGCAATCCCGCCAAGCGCAACCCCTGCCATGGTGGACAGCTTGCTGTCCTCCAGGAAGAGTGCCTTGGGGAGCCCGTCGCGCAGCGCCTGCTTGTCAGCATCGGAGATGATGGCCTTGCCCTCCTCCTCGCTCCAGTGGGATTTGGTGATGGATTTGATGAGGACCCCGGCGAGCTGGCGGGCGGCGGGGTGTGCGCCTGCGAGGTAGATGTCCATCAGGACCTTGGGGAAGCCCTCGTTGGAGAGGTGGGCGCGCAGGAGGTCCTCGGAGGACTTGCGCTCCTGGGCGACCAGGGAGGTGGAGGCGTGCACCAGGCATTGCAGAACCTGCTCTGGAGGCACCGACATGGCTGGGAAACCGGTGTGCTGCCGCACCGTGGGCCTGGAGAAGGGGGGTGGTGTTGTTGGTGTTTGGTGGTCCGCAGGGTCACATTGACATCTGTCTCACGGTCAGGTTGTCCTGTTCGCAGCGCTAAAAAAAGGCCTTGGAGTTGCGTACTTAGTACACCGTCCCGACGAAGGCCCTCCCCCCTAGGTTTTTCCCTCTGCCCGATGTGTTCGGGCTTGATTTCCACAAAACATGACACATGCAGGGAAGGGGTGGCCCCCGAGTGGCCACGGACGAGGGCGAACGTACACACCCTCTTTACGGCAATGTGACGTCACCGTCGCTCGGGCCGAGCAACAGTGGCGAGCGATTCAGCAGGTACAAATGGTGACGGTGATTTGGCATGTGTGTAGGGACACCGAAATGCTGGGAACCCCCTCGTTTTGGTGCCAAAATCTAGATGATCTTCCATCGCTGATTTGCGCGAGAAGAACACAACGGGAGCACAGAGGGGCGAGTCGCCAGAGGGGAAGCAAGGGAGAGGGGCGAGGGGGCGGGGGGGAGGTGGGGGCTGGGCATCCATTCGCACAACTGCAGTGTTTTGATTTTTCTGTCTCTCAGGAGAAGTGATGCCATGCTACGCTCTTCTTCATGCGTTCGCCGGTGAACAGCGCAAAGAAAGAGCCTAGTTCTCGTCGCTGCTTTGTTGCTTTTTTGACCTCCGTCTTTACTACTTTGTCGAGGTGGGACTCAGAAGCGACACTCTCGATGATGACTGACCCCCTTCTTACTTCAGGCCGGTCTTCTCCGCGGCGGCCTTCTTGGCGGCGGCACGGCGAGCCTCACGGCCCAGACGGATACCCACGAACTGTAGAGGTGGAGGTGGTGGTGGAGTGGTGACTGAGTGGGTCGGTTGTCGATAAAATAGGAAGATAGCGGAAGGCACCTGCAGCCGATTGTGTTGATCGTCGGCATAGTTGCCAGAGCCTTCTGGGGGCTTGTGAGGCAGGCCTGTCATAACAAAGAGAGGGAGAGAGAGAGCACCGCACTGCGGTGAGATTGGGTTTGGCAACATTGCGCCTCATGCAAGCAATGTGTCCAGAACTCTCGGTGTTCTGCGGTCGCCTCATGCAACATACCTTCTCGTCACGGCTCTTGGCGCGCAGGTAGTTGTAGATGATGCGCGACTTCTCGTCGGCGGTCACGTCACGCGGGGCCTCGTGCTTGTCCTCCTTCGACACCGGCAGGATCGACGGCAGGGTGTTCTGCGTCACCGTCTTCAGCTGCTCCGACGAGGCCTCCGCAACAGGCCCCTTCGTCGCCTTCATGCCACCCTTGAGCGGGAACAGGATCAGCTTGCTCAGGTACTCCTTCAGGCGCAGGGTGTTCTTCGTCAGCGACTCCTCGGAGTGGTTGCGGCGGCGGTGGTCCACCGACACACCGATGGTGCGCGCGTAGCGGGCCGACACACCGGCGGCCTTCAGCTCCGTCAGGGTGAACCTGTTGGGGGGGGGGGGGTGATAGCGGTGTGACGGCACAACAGGGAAGCATGGAATGGGTCGCAGTTCCGACACCCCCACACACAACACCCCCTGTCTCAACTTCACCCCGGAAACACAACACACAACTATCGGCCTGGCTGGACATACCCCTTACCGGCACGCTGCTTCATGTTGTAACGCTGGGTGCATGCCTGCACCACCGGGCGGAGGGCACCCGCGGAAGGGCGGGGGAAGACGGCCTTCGCCTTCTGCTGACGCCGGACACGGCGGGCCTTCTTCTGGTGGGCCTGCTGGAAGAAGGTCTTGATGTGGCCCTTCTGGCTGGACTCGGGGTTCCAGTGCTTGCGGAAGTGGTTGCGGGGGATGGCGTTGTTGTGGGGCATCTTGAAAGTGTTCTTCTCCTCTTTTCCTCAACTGGACGGGGGAGGGTGCAGTGTATGGTGTGACGTGGGGTGTGTGTGCGGGGTGTGGCAGTATGACCAGCTGTTCGCCACTGCTAACCACAGTGGTGAGTGCGCCACACGGGCTACTCGTCTGTTCAACCGAATGCCTTTCACTACATGCCACCTCTGTGTCAAATAACACCATTTTGCAACGAATCTTTCTGGGACATGCATCCCCTTCCTGGAACTCCCTTCTTTATACTAACTTCTGCGACAGCAAAGGCTCCCAACAACTCAGTGGACGGGCAGGCCACACAGAGGGCGTGTGGTATGGGTAGGGGGGGAGGGGGTCTGGGGAGGGGGGGCGTCTTCAGAGGGCCAAAAGGCAGGCAGCTTCAGTGTGTTCTGTTTTGTTCGGTCCACCCCTTGTATAGGTAATGCTCCGAGGTTCTGCCCCCCCCCCAAAAAAAACCAGCCTTTTCGAGGCCTTCGGGGGCAATGCACAGCGCAGACAACAAAAAATAGATGCGGGAATGGAGGGAGGGGACATATGCCGCAACACAACGGCGACACATCACACCCCCAGACCCACACCGACGGGCTAGAAGTATAAACATCACAGGCTCATCAGCCACCCACTCACCCCACCCCTCCATACCCATCCCCGCTGAATCATGCTTGGAAGCAGTGTGTGGGGTTGCCCCCAGCCCACCCCCCACTTATCCTCTGTCTAAGCTAGAGGCAGCAGGCCACGGTTTTTCCTCATCCAGGGCTAGATGCAAACGCACCCCCACTAGCACACATCCGGGGTGGGGGGGGGGGGGGGGGGCTCAGAGGCGTGAAAAAGAAGCGCGGTCGGCACACGATGTAAAAATAACAGATCGGATCAGATCAGAGCTGGCTGTTATGTTTATCTCTGCTTCCCACAAGAAAAAATAACGGCAACACCACCGCTTTTTTTTGTGCCTTCCTGTCCGTGGGGATCGCCTAGAGACCAGGGCGTGCCTGGCGTGCATCTCCAAGACTCGCATGCGGTGCGCGTGCTCACCATGCCGGCATGTGGCGTAGCAGGGGGGGGTGGCTGCACATCTCATGCGCTGCCATCAAGACGGCGCTTCACACGCATGCTCCCCTCTTCGAACAGCATGCTGCGGGCACCGCTGGCCTCACTGGCGGAAGCAATGGGCTCTGTGGGCACAGGCTTCAGTGCCTCCTCCTCCTTCGCCCGGTCGCCCTGCAGGGGTTTTTTTTAGAGAAATGTGGCGGTGGAGTAGTGAGGGACGTACACACACACACGTTAACCCTTTTTTTAGTTTAGTGTAGGACGCACCGAGCGAGCTCTGGTCCTGCCACCCGCTGTCACACACACACACACCGTGGATCATTTGACAGGGTTGTCGACACACACCGAGTGCCCTTTCTTTATATTTCACCTAAGAACTCTCCTCACAGGGCTGGAAACAGGCAGCACGTCACACCTTGTTGAAATCCATTTTGCCCTGCGCCATCGCCAGGCCCGCCGCACCACCACCGGCAAGGAGACCCACCACGACACGCGCACGCGACAACATCTTGAGGGACCACGTGTACGCCGCTCTGTGCTGTGTGTGTGGGGGGCTCAGGTGAGGTGGTCGGGTGTGGTGGGTGCCGAGGCCACAAGTTCTGGCTGGCAGGCAAGACCCCCAGCCCCTGCTGACAGAGCCGCGAGAGGGAAGAATTGAAAATCAATCGCAGGCTGTGTGCCTCCTCGACGAGACCTCGTGAGAGGGGTCGCACCCGATTCACCCCGACTGGCGCCTTCCGAGCGCTGCGAGGTTTCTGCCTTGATGTGCCCAACCCGGCACACCTCCTCCGAGGCATGTCCACACACACCACACCCCCTCACCCTCAGCATCCCGCTCTGCCTAGATTGCGATTGGTTTGGCACCATCTAGGCACAGAACACCACCATATTACGCACCCCTCCCCCCCCTCCCCACCACTCCTTCCCCCACTCACTCACACATACAACACTAGCGCAACAACTTCCACCGAAATAAACTCCACCAGCCAGAGCACAACCGAGCAGTCTTGCTCTTTCGTGGGACTCTCTGCCGCACCACTCTCTCACAGCATCGCTTATGCCGCACCGATACCCACCCCCCCCACCCCCACCCTTTTCCCGCTCGCTCTCCCCCCAACCTAACCCTTTCCCTGGCGGAATCAACCCACGCGCTGCAGGAATACCTGAGGCGCTTCAAAGGCTTTTGAAGCTTCTAGGCGAGAAAAAATATTTCGGCACAAAAAAAAGGGGGGGGCAAGGGGCAGGGGGTAGGGGGAGGGAAGCAAGTTCCCGTCACCCTCCCCTGCCCCCCATTGGCCCCTTGGCTGTGCTGAAGAAACATCATGGGTTGCATGATAAAGGCGTTAGGTTGCTGGGGGATGGAGGGGGAGGGGGTGGGGGGAGGGGGGGGGGGGGTGTCAATTATACACAGCGGACCCTTACATCGCATGTGGGAGTGTTTTCGGGAGTAACAACTTTCTGGGAGAAATCTACTCGAAATTCTGAACGCAAAGACATCCCACCCCCCCTCTCCCCGCCTTCCCCTCCACCACCCCCCACCGGAGGCTGCAACACCATGGTGGTCACCTTTTCGAGAGACTTCTCGTCTGTCTGGGCATGTAAGAGCGGTTTCTCACATTTATGTTCTAAGAAGAATGATTGAAAACACGCAAATACACTCAAACACGCGACGCAAGAGCACACCGCTGCTGGGGTGTCGTCATAAGCTATATATTTCCATGCGAGAGAAATCTACAACTTATGACGGGAAGGCGTGGACAGCCCAGGCAGTCCAATAGAAAGCGGGTGTCACCTCCTCGTCGACTCTTCACAGCTTCATCCCTGCCGTCACACCCGACAAAACAGGGCATCCACCCCACCCCACCCCATCCCCGGAAGCAGAGCAACACTTAATAAAACACATCCCAACGCGCGGGGGCGTGTGTGGTAGAGTCAGTCGAGGGAGGGGGGAGCGGGAGGGGGGGGGTAGTGAAGCCGATAAATAAAACTATATCCTCCCTCTCAAAGGAGATGCCGACTCCCCCACCCCCCCACCCCCCCACACACACACACCCCACCCACCGGGTCACTCCTTACTCACGACGTGCTACTCATAGACAAGGCCGGGCCTCTTCTTGATGACAAGCTCCTTAGTGTTGGCGTCACCCTTCTGCGCCTTGCAGGTGAGGACAGGGTAATGCGATGCAAGGCGTTCAATATGCGCAGCCTCCTTCGGGCATGATGCTGTGATTGTCAGCGAGCGTGCCTTGTCCTCCCTATCCGCCACAATCTCCCGGAGGCTTGCTTGAAGGTTGGTGTCGTATTCCTTCGAGGAAGTCCACACGGGACCCACCACTTCGCGCACCGTGTGGGTCTCCCTCTCCGTCTTCTTGATGAAGTTGAGATATGTTGATGTCTGCGACGTGCCGTCAGACTCCTCAATCAGTATCCGCCGCATCTCCTCGATGACGGTCTTCTCCACCTCGTCTTCGAGGTACCTCTCGGGCTCCTTCACAGGCACAACGCTGTGCCCCTCCAGCTTCCCTGCCTCGTGGTGCTCGACGCAGAGCTGCTTAAACTTCTGAACGTGCTTCTCACGGTCTTCATAAATGTGGAGCTCCTTCACGCCATCCCCCAGATCCTCAACCAAGTCGGAAATCACCTTGCATTTCCAAGGCAGTGTGGAATTCCCAGGGGGCTTCAGGATGTAGTCATGGAACTCCAGCCCCGCTGCCTGGGTGAGCTCCTTCACCCTCTCTGTGAACAGGACACCCCGGCCTGTCAGGAGGACCACCTTGCACTCCTCGCGGGAGAGAACAGCGTGCGCCTTCTCCTTGATGTGCCCGATCCACCACTCCTCGGTGGGCTCCTTCGGGACAGCCGGAGGCAGCAGGGAGGGCGGCAGGTGGAACCAACCTCCCTTATCCTTCAGGCTGCCCAGCTCCTTCGGGGAGAAGTTTGCCGGGTTGGGCAGCGGGCTGCGGAACAGTGTCCCGTCAAAGTCGAACACATGCAGCTCCTTGACGGACATCTTTGCGGCAAGGCGTGCGCGCGCTGCCACTGCGTGGCAAGAGGGAAGGGGGAAAGGGCTGGGGGATGGGGGAACGGGGGGGCTCCGCCCTCAACTCCCTGAGGCGGTGGTGGTGTGGCAGTGCATTGAAGCAGAGAAAAGGCAAAGGGGCAGAGAGAACTTGTTTTGCAAGGTGTTTGTTGCGTGAGGGTCTCCGCGGTCTCCCCGGCACCTCCTGCATCCGCAGTGTGTGATATATGTGACGCAAAAAAAACAAATTCTCTTCGCAACGCGACGCTACGCTACTGCGGAGCAGAGAGAGAGGGGTCGGGTGGGGGGGAGGGAGCCCTTTGCTGTTCCTCGCTGCAGCAAAGGTGGGGGGATGTAGCCTTGCCTTCTAATAACCCCCCCCCACCCACACCCACTTCTCCATCCATCCCCCACTCTACCCGACACACCCACACACACACATCGTGACGCACAAACCGAACAACAATAAGATATCTTCCCCCCTTTTTTGAACCCCCTGCCTTTGTTCGGGCAGGGGGGTGTGCTTACCTGTTCTGCTGCACGCCTCACACGGTGTGGGAGTGAGGCCACTCGAGGGGGCTGCCTTTTGGCTATAATCGGGTCCTTCCGCCAACTCCCTCGGGTTTGGCGTCAACAATCCCAGGGTTTGATCTATCGTGTGTTGGGCACTTCTTCCCATCCCCCCCCCCATTCTTCTTCGAAGAGCAAGTTTGAGGCGCAGTAAGCTCAGCATCTTCATCACAGCCGGAAACCTTCCGTCTGATCCAAGGGGAAAACTCCAGGTGGATCAGAAGGCGGCATAGGCCTGTCAGGAGGCGCTGCTTGATCCACCGCAACAATGGAGGAGGGGGGGAGGGGGGTGCTGTCAAATCTAGTTGGTTGGGGGAGAAACGGGTAGAGATGAGCAAAAAAATCACAAAAATAAGTCGGCCCCTTCCCTGGTGGGGAAAAGGGGGGGAGGGGAGACGGGGTGCGTGTGTGGGCTGTGATTATTGGGTTCTAATCTATTGCGATACTATTGCGGATCGGGTTTCTGATTCCGATCAGCGGGGGGGGGGGGGGAGGGGGGGATAAAAATGAAGAAAAATGTCTAGCATCAGGCAAACAATATGCCGGGAAGGGCAAAAACAAAAAAAAGGTCTACTGACGATCGGCAAAAGAGACACTGCCTGCCTCGAAAGGCCTTACCCAGGCAGAATTGTCTCGGGGTCGAGGAGGAGAGAGAGAAAAAGATAAGGGCGCCAAATCCGGGCAAAACAAAAGCAACTCCGCAGTCTGGTGAGGAGGTTGAATTTGTTGCCCAAGCGCTGCCTACTTTTGACACTGACAGGTTCCCTGTTGTGGTAAAACAATGCGAGGGGAGGCAGTATGGTGTACAGACATGTCCAGAGCTGACACCCTTCACTCAAAACTGGAGGTGTAATGAGGGTGGGAGGTGGGTAGGAAGCAAGATACAGGCCATACACACGCGCACACGTGAATATTTTTTGGAAAGCGTCGAAACCTAACCTGCAAGCCCTCGGTAATGTGTATGCAGAGACTCCATCCAAGCTGCAATGTGCATATTGGAAGAGGGGGTGGTATAGCTGCCGAGAGTGAAAGGAAAAGGGCAATTCTCCCAACATCCTCTGGAACAGGGGAGGCAAGGATACCTCCTCGATCTCATCTGAGGGCACCGAAGTGCTCCCGCATACCCCACCCAGCACACAGCGAATCAAAAAAAACCTGAGTTGGAGTGCAATGCAGTGCACTGCAGGATGGGTAAGCCCTGCTGCCACACACACACAGCGTGCAGAGGGTTAGTTCAGCACAAGTGTTGTCAGCGGCTTGCGGTGGTGAGACTTCCCGTGTGCGCCGTGCCGTGCCGCTGGGAGCTCTGCTGGAGATTCGCTTGCCCGGGAGCCGGTGGCAATGCCCTGCCGCCAGGCATGCAGGCGGGCCTGGGTCGTCGAGATGCGCTGCAGGCCCTCCTGTGGCACCACGTCAGCCCCTTCGATGCGGTCGCGCTGTGAGGGGTGAGAGGCGGGATCATAAGACAGCCTTTTGGCACACAGCAGCCACACCACACCACACAGCACAACACAACTGCAAGACGGACACCACCCCCCCCCCGTGATGAAACAAAAATCAGAGGCAGATTCCTCCCCCCCCCCTCCCCCAACCAACCCCTCCATACCACAGGCGTGTGCTCCGCACCCCTTCCACCTGAGCTCGGCACTGATGACTCCGACGCACGCAGAGGCGAACCCGGGGACCCACCCACCCCACCGTCACACCCCAAGAGGCTTGAGTTCACCGTGAGGTTCCTGTGGCTGAGGGACAGCGGCACGCGCCCTCCCGCTGCCACCCGGCCGCCCCCTCTCCGCCCCGCACCGCTGCTGCTCCCGCTGCCACTGCTGCACCCCGACCCAACCCACACGGCGCCGCCACCTCCACCTCCCCCTCTGCGACACACCCCAGACGACAGCCCCGCCAGCCGGGCCAGCTCTGCAAACTCCGCCTCCAGCACACCACCACCACCACCACCCCTCGCAGGCACAGGGCTCGCCCCACACCCACTCGGGGTGGACGCCGTGGTGCCACCCTCTGAATCAGCCACACCCCGCACCCTCGGGACACCCGCCACACCTCCCTCCAGCGCAAGGCGAAGGCCAGGCCTGCCGGCCTGCGCTATAGCACCTCCGCCACGCCCCTCCACTGGGGAGGCCGAGGAGACAGAATCAGAAGCGGAGGAGCCTGAGGAGGAGGCTGATGAGAACAGGGAAACTGGGGATGCCTCCAGAACCCCCCCGCGGGGTTGCGGGGAGGAGCCCGCGTCGGAGCAGCCGGAGGACATAGCGAGTATGCTGCTGTTGAGGGCAAGATCCCTCTCGTTGAAGGGGCGGGGCGCCCAGGCTGCCGCACCGCCCGGGCTGCCCGCCAGGCCCTCCGTAATGCTGCCGCTGCTGCTGAGGCTGCTCCGCCTGCTTGCCCCCGGAGGGGTCGACATCCCCCTCGAGTCGGACTCGGAATCCACAACATCTCCCGACTCCCGAGCCCTCCACCGGCCCCACCCCCTAACAGGAGGCACCGCAGGATGCCCTCCATCACAGCTCCGCTCCACCTCCAGGGCCTCCCCAGGATGGTCCGACGGGACATCATTCTGCAGCAGCTCTGCTCGGCATGATGTGCAGAGGAGCACGGTTTGACGGGGAGCGCCTTCTCCACCCTCTCCTCCCCCAGCAGGGGGGGGGGAAGGGGAACCCAGAGCGATTGGAGAGGGCATGGTGCGGCAGGGAGTTGCGGAGGTGGCGGAGGCTGTGGAGGCGGCGGCAGCGGAGTTGCCTTGGCGCCCCATGCTGCCGCAGGGAGCAGCAGTGTGGAGGTGGGGTGGGTGTGGGGTTGGAGAGGAATTCCACTGCCTCGCCTGAGCGTCGCGCCACCTCTGCGCGGTGCGCCCGCAGAGCTCCGCGAGGGCGGGGTCCCACGGCATCCCCCACAGAGAGGCAGCAGGGGGGGGCGCTGTGCTCTTCAGCCTGCTCTGCTGATTCTGGGATTCGCCCCCCGCCACCCCCCAGCCCAACGCCTCCTCCATCCGGAAGAACAGCGGGGAGGCCGACACCAGATATGCCCGGGCCATGTCGAACTGCGGCGTGGGAACCACGGCAACCCCTCCCGCCCCCTCCCCTCCCCCAGCCACGGAGGTTGCGTCGGGCGACATGGGGGAGTTGGGGGCGGTGGTGATGGTGTTGCCCCCACCGCCCCTACTGCCACCACCTCCTCCGCTCTGCCTGGGGTCGAACGGGGTCCGGTCGCCGAGGATCCCCTCCCGAAGGAGGGACGCTGCTGCGGCCTGCACGATGCCTCTGCGGTGTGGCGCGGCGGGGTGGAGTTCACCGAGAAGCACCTCAAGGAACCCCGACCTGCAGAGCTGCCTCTGGAATTCCTCCGCCAATGCGTGGGCTGACCACTGCTGGGCCCGGCCACCCCCCCAGGGGCCCCCGGTTGGGGCGTCGTGCGGCAGGTGTGACAGCGGGTGGCTGCGGCGGCGGGGCCCACCCTGCCTAGCCAGGCCCTCGCTGCAGCTACTGAGGGTGTCGGACCCAGGGGTAGCTGGGGTGGGGCCACCACCAACACCACCACCACATCCTGCCTCCTCCAGCAAACCCAGGAGGGAGGAGGAGAGGGCGGAGGCGGTGTGTGGTGGTGGGGGTTGTGGGGTGGGGTCTGCCTGGGGGGAGGCGAAGAAGGACTCTTCAGCACGGCCCAACCCGGCGAGGGAGTGGAATGCGGCACGGCAGAGCTTGAAGGTTGCGACGGCTGCGTCCTTCCAGGCGAGGGAGGGTGCGGAGTGGGGGGGGTTCAGCCGGAGAAGGGCTTTGGACATATCCCCAAAGACATCCTGCCGCAGCATGTGGTGGAGCAAAACCGCCTGGCACGGGGTGGGGTGCAGCTGAAGGCATGCCGACACAACCCTCGCCACCCCCGGGAGCCTCGTGATGTACGCCTCAGCTTCCACACCATCTGACTCCCCCCCACCTCTGAGGGCACCCACCAATCCTCCTGCAAACCCCGTCCGGCCTGAATAGAAGAAGGAGAGGAAAGCCCCTCTCGCCCTGTTCACCCGGGGGTCGGAGCTCCGCTCATCCGTCGCACCCTCGTCGTCGTGGAGGCCCAGGAGGTGGTAGAGGCTGTCCGCATCGCCACACCACCCCCCGTCACACTCGGGGGGGTGTTGGTGGGGATTTTCCCTTCCTTTGGGAGCTCCTGTTGGAGGAGGGGGGGGAGGAGGAGGCATGTGAGATGCAGCAGAAGAACCCCCGGGGCTGGGCTTGGCAGAGGGCTGCGATTCGGGGCTTGCGGAGATGCTCCGGAGGAGGAAGCGCATGAACTCTGCGCCACCTGCGGAGGGGTCCGACATGATGGACTCCCGCACCGCGGTGACAACCCATTCGTTCCGCAGCTCGCCGTGGCGCCCGATGAGGGTGTGGAGGAGGCGGAGGTTTGTCTGCCCCGCCACCCCAGCGGAGCCCCCCAGACACGCGAGGTGGTGCAGGAGGTGTGACTCCGAGATGAATGCCCTCAGGGTTCCAGCAAGGGTCGCCCTGTCCTGCATGCCCAGGAGGGTTGTGAGAGGGAATTCGGCCAAACCTGTGGAGGCCATTCTGTTGGAGCCACCCTCTTCTCGGATCTTCGACGAGGAGTGCCAGGCGAGGCAGCATCGCAGGAGATCTTCATGCTTCCGGAAGGCAGAGCGGATCTGCGCGAAGGCGGTGGCGGGTGAGCCAGCTCCGGGAGAGCCCTTCGCAACGACATGCACAATCTCCTTCTCGAAAAACCGGGAGCGGGCACAGCTGCTGATGATGGAGGCGACCTCTGGGTCCCCGCGCCACTCTTCGGGGATCCGGAGGGCGCAGCTCTGGAGAACCTCAACATATTTCTGGTGCTTCACACCCAGGGCAGACGCGCCTGCCGCCTGGCGTGGCGTGGCAGGGCCTCTGCTGAGATTCCCCGCGCTCATCGCAGCGAGGCCCCGCCTCCCCTCGACAAGGCATGTCATCAGCGAGAAGAAGACATCGGCAAACCCATCGCAGCTGAAGATCTCGCGGTAAACCGCAGGGCTCCCGAGGGACAGCACACCCGCCAACACCTCAAAGAGCAACGCCCTCTCCGGGGAGGGGAGACGTGCCGCTGCATTGAGGGCAGCACCACCTGCGGGTGGGCACAGCGAGGCTCCCTTCTGCAGGAGATGCTCGAGATGGCCATGGTGGAGCAGACTGAGGGCTATGAGGTGCCTATCCAAGACAGGGATCCGGGCCCTGCACAGCACCTGCTTATACATGAGAAGGGGAAGTGGGGCGAAGGGAGACTGCTGGTGGGTCTCTGGTGTGTCGGCAGAGGCTGTGGGGTGCGGTGGGCTGCCCTGCTGCTGCGTGCCGGAGGTTGGGTAGAATATGGAGATGAAGTCAAACGTGTCGGTTGTCGCATCGTCGTAGAAGTGCCACAGCAGCCAGCGGCGGAGCAGTTTGTAGAAGTCGGGGTCGCGGAAGACGAGCTTCACCGAGACACCCCCCTGCTGGTCACCCGGGTGGCGGCTCCGCCTCTCAGAGGAGGGTGGTGAAGCTTCTTCCTCTGAGGATCTGCCGGAGGTCTCGGTGAGGTCGACAGTCCACAGCATGGCACGCTCCGCATCATCCAACTGGTAGCGGTCGTCAGCCAGAAGCTCCTCGATGAGCACAGCGGTCTTCCCAGAGCCTGCCTCACCGCATTGCGCCGTGCCAGGCTGGGGCAGCGCCTCCTTCACAACCAGGCGCACTGCGGAGTCCGACCCATCTGTGAGAGATGCACTGCCCTGCCCGCTCGAGGCCCACTCCTTCCCACCCACCGCCTGCGTCAGCACCTCGACGTGGCTGTCGTGGTGGGGGTGCGCGGCGGAAGTCGCATTGGCGTTGGCGGCGCCTGCTTGCTGCAGCGCGGTGCGGAGTCCTTCATAGACAGCAGAGCGCCCAGTGCCCTTTGGAGGCGAGGTGCCGTGGGGGGTCCGTGCGGAGGCACCGGAGGTGGGACGGGGTGTGTTCAGCATGGAAATGGGGGTGGGGTGGGGTGGGGGGGCGGAGGGCCGGTCGTGTGTGTGTGTGCAGTGCACGCAGCAAGCCCACCTGGCTGCTCCCCGCCTTGCGGGGCACTGTGAGGGGTGGGGTGTGTGGGTGCGTTGGGGGCGAGAGCAGGGTGTGGGGGGGGCGTGCGAGAGGGGACAGAGGGTGTGTGTGTGTGGGTGGCCTGCCTGTGGAGACCACCCCAAAAGCTCGAGATGTAGCGGGTGGAGGGTGGGGCTGGCGTGGGTTGGCGCCACTCCTCTGGGTGACAGCAGCCATCACGATGGCGCAGTCGTCGCGTAGGAGTGGGGAAGCCTTTACGTATTCCAACACATTGCCATTCCGGATGACAGCAGACATCAGAAAGTGACAGCCGTTGAGGGCTGCGTTTTCCTCAATAAGAAACCAGCACCGTGGGCGGTAGCGCCCATTCAGATGAAATACAGCACTGTCATACGCCTGAACGAAACGGAATGCAGGTAGGGTGTGCTGCAGGCCTACTCTGCTTGTATTTTTTTTTTTTTTTTTTCATGTCGCTCCTGTTGGTCACTTCGCTGCTTTGAGTCAGCCACGTGGCGGAAGCCGGACCGCAGGGAGGGGCGTTGCGCCCGTTGACGCCTCTCGCTCCTCATGTGCCTTGAGTAGCTGCCAGGTGGGTCTGCTTTGAGGCGGGGAATCGCGTCAGGCCAAACAGCCACTGCGAGGACGTCTCCCCTAAAAGAAAAGAAAGAATGTGGGAAGGGGACGGGGGTGGGATGGGTGGGCAGCGCAAGCCGGAAGGAGCGCCTCCCATGAGGCGGAAGCTCACCCGACAGCATAAAATGCTGCGAAAACAACAAAAAAAGGGAAAATAAACCACGCACACCACAACATCAATAAAACCAAAGCCGTGCGGAAAGGGCCCCTCCGCATATATGAAACAGGGCACACAGCGGAAAAAGAGTTACCAGAGCTTGCCTTAGTTTCCCCTCGGAGGAGGGTAATCACAGGGGGCGCCACGTGAAGGCAGCAAGTTGGATTTTATCCCCCCTGGTGACGAGAGTGGGGGGGGTATTCCACACTCACAAACCAAGAAGCAGTGCAGGAGGCAGGGCCCGTCACGCTGGAGCGGGAGCAGAGCCATGCCTGCTCTGCGTGTGCTGCACTCTGAGCAACATTCAGCAATCACAGAAATGAGTCCAGGTCGCTGATACCCTGAAGGCCGGAGTGGTCCCGCAGACCGTAGTCGCGGGTGGGGAGGTTCATGCCAACAGCATAGCTCTCAGTGACTCGGTTAAAGTGACTGACTGACTCTGATTGACTCTGATCGTATGGTTGTCTGGGGGCTATTGTACTGACTGACTCCGACTGACACTGACCCACAGACAACTTCTGGGTCAGAGTCAGTCGGAGTCAGTCAGCACAATAGCCCCCAGACAACCATACGATCAGAGTCAATCAGAGTCAGTCAGTCAATTTGACCGAGTCACTGAGAGCTATGCCAACAGTGTCGGCTGCCAGGACACGCCGTTCCATAAAGACATGCTGCTGTGGGGCAAAGGGGTCTTGGGAGGGGGGGGGTTTGATTGTCGAGAGTGAAAGGAAAAGCAAGTCAGCCAGCACCTTCTTGCAATGCTGGCCTTTTTGAGACTCGCCACACCAGATGAACTGTACAAGGCGGATCAGCAAAGAGGTCTTGTTGAGAGGGGGGTACTGAAGTGGCACAGAGTTGACCACCCGACCTGGGTGAGAGGGGGGGGAAGAGGGGGAGTTGCCAATGGCAGCAGTGCTTCTGGGTCATCGGGGGGCCTGCGCTCAGAAGTGCACGCGAGTGAGACAAGGTGAGCTGGGCTGTGCACCTCACAAACCGGTTGTGGGGGTGGACACAGTTTGACACACACAGCGGCACAGAGAGGAGGCCCTCACGTCTTCATTTGTTTGATTTGTTTGCGTTCGTTCTGCGACAAGGAACAACAGTGCTGCCTTCTGCAGGAAAGAGGAGCAACACTTCCGCACCACACACGCCTGCTGATGGACACATGAAGTGGAACACACCAGGCACCAGGGCACGCCCAGGGCTGTTCTGCGCCGCATGCGGACATCATACCCAGCAACACACAACACATCCGGTGCAGATGCAGTGCAGCCACGTGCACATGGGTGCACGTGGCTGCAGACACCGCAGCCGCTCACACTCAGAACCACAGAGCGACATTCTCCAAGCGAGAGGGGTACTTGGCGACAGTACTCATCACGAGTTCGCGGTCAGTCCAGAGGTTCTTCGGCTCTCGGCGACCGTCATCGCCGTATGAAAACAACATTTCATTGGGGTGGTAGAGGGGCTTGTCTGTGTCGTTCAAGGCACTGCCGTCCTGTGTGGCAGCATCCATCAGGACGTCACAGTCGTTGACGAGGGAGGCGTCCGAGTATTCCACGGCATCCCGATCCTGGGCGACAGCAGCCTTCACGATGTCACGGTCCTTGCGCAGGGACGTGACTGCATACTCCAAGGCAGTGCCATCTTGGGTGACATTAGTTGGGTTTGAACCGAACGAGGTCCGACCCCGGCCCGTCGGCCACAGGTCCGAGCTAGCCTGTCGAGCAGGCTATCAAGCGTCCGTCCGGCATGCGTGTGTGGGGGTGGGGAAGGGAAAAGACACACGGGACACACACCGGTGTTAGATTTAAAAATGGAAGCTAGAAGGGCACACACCACAGGACGGCAGGGGGCTGATGGCAGCCCCCTACCCGCCCCCTCAGACGGAGTGAAGAAGTGTAGCTAAGCTACTAGCAAACGAATGCCCGAAGGCCTCTCAAGCAGTGTGACTAGCAATTGCCTCGTAACCTGCGAGCCGACGAGCGCCAGCTGTTGCGTGCACCACGGTAAAAGGGAAATCACAAACACCACAACATCAATAACGCTCAAAGCTGCGAAAAAGGGCCCCCCGCTGTATTGAAATAGGGCACGCAGCGGAAAAATGAACGGATCTTCGCCGGTCTCTACCCTCACCGTTACCGGGGTTCGCCACGTGGAGGCGCCCGTTCAAAAGGTTCACCCCGTGCCATCTTGGGTGACAGCAGCCATCACAATGCCACGGTCGTTGAGGAGGGCCTCGTCTGCATATTGCAGGGCACCACCGTTCTCGGTGACAGCAGCCATCACGATGTCACGGTCGGAGTGGAGGGTTTTGTCTGCGTACATCAAGGCACTGCCATCCAGGGTGACATTAGTTGGGTTTGAACCGAACGAGGTCCGACCCCGGCCCGTCGGCCACAGGTCCGAGCTAGCCTGTCGAGCAGGCTATCCAGCGTCCGTCCGGCATGCGTGTGTGGGGGTGGGGAAGGGAAAAGACACACGGGACACACACCGGTGTTAGATTTAAAAATGGAAGCTAGAAGGGCACACACCACAGGACGGCAGGGGGCTGATGGCAGCCCCCTACCCGCCCCCTCAGACGGAGTGAAGAAGTGTAGCTAAGCTACTAGCAAACGAATGCCCGAAGGCCTCTCAAGCAGTGTGACTGGCAATTGCCTCGTAACCTGCGAGCCGACGAGCGCCAGCTGTTGCGTGCACCACGGGTAAAAGGGAAATCACAAACACCACAACATCAATAACGCTCAAAGCTGCGAAAAAGGGCCCCCCGCTGTATTGAAATAGGGCACGCAGCGGAAAAATGAACGGATCTTCGCCGGTCTCTACCCTCACCGTTACCGGGGTTCGCCACGTGGAGGCGCCCGTTCAAAAGATTCACCCCCTGCCATCCAGGGTGACAGCAGCCATCACGATGTCACGGTCCTTGCGCAGGGACGTGACTGCATACTCCAAGGCAGTGCCATCTTGGGTGACATTAGTTGGGTTTGAACCGAACGAGGTCCGACCCCGGCCCGTCGGCCACAGGTCCGAGCTAGCCTGTCGAGCAGGCTATCCAGCGTCCGTCCGGCATGCGTGTGTGGGGGTGGGGAAGGGAAAAGACACACGGGACACACACCGGTGTTAGATTTAAAAATGGAAGCTAGAAGGGCACACACCACAGGACGGCAGGGGGCTGATGGCAGCCCCCTACCCGCCCCCTCAGACGGAGTGAAGAAGTGTAGCTAAGCTACTAGCAAACGAATGCCCGAAGGCCTCTCAAGCAGTGTGACTGGCAATTGCCTCGTAACCTGCGAGCCGACGAGCGCCAGCTGTTGCGTGCACCACGGGTAAAAGGGAAATCACAAACACCACAACATCAATAACGCTCAAAGCTGCGAAAAAGGGCCCCCCGCTGTATTGAAATAGGGCACGCAGCGGAAAAATGAACGGATCTTCGCCGGTCTCTACCCTCACCGTTACCGGGGTTCGCCACGTAGAGGCGCCCGTTCAAAAGGTTCACCCGCTGCCATCCAGGGTGACAGCAGCCATCACGATGTCACGGTCCTTGCGCAGGGACGTGTCTGCGTACTTCAAGGCAGTGCCATCTTGGGTGACCGCAGTCAGCACGATGTCACGGTCGTTGAGGAGGGGGTTGCCTGAGTCCTCGACGCCTGAGTCGTCGACGTATGCCAAGGCACGACCGTCCGTAGTGACAGCAGCCATCACAATGCCGCGTTCGTGTTTCAAAGGCTTTGCAGCATGTTCCAAGGCAGATCCAGTTTGGGAGACAGCAGCCATCACGACACCACGGTCGCTTTTGATAGACACATCTGCATATTCTAAGGCACTGCCACTCTGGGAGACATTAGTTGGGTTTGAACCGAACGAGGTCCGACCCCGGCCCGTCGGCCACAGGTCCGAGCTAGCCTGTCGAGCAGGCTATCCAGCGTCCGTCCGGCATGCGTGTGTGGGGGTGGGGAAGGGAAAAGACACACGGGACACACACCGGTGTTAGATTTAAAAATGGAAGCTAGAAGGGCACACACCACAGGACGGCAGGGGGCTGATGGCAGCCCCCTACCCGCCCCCTCAGACGGAGTGAAGAAGTGTAGCTAAGCTACTAGCAAACGAATGCCCGAAGGCCTCTCAAGCAGTGTGACTAGCAATTGCCTCGTAACCTGCGAGCCGACGAGCGCCAGCTGTTGCGTGCACCACGGTAAAAGGGAAATCACAAACACCACAACATCAATAACGCTCAAAGCTGCGAAAAAGGGCCCCCCGCTGTATTGAAATAGGGCACGCAGCGGAAAAATGAACGGATCTTCGCCGGTCTCTACCCTCACCGTTACCGGGGTTCGCCACGTGGAGGCGCCCGTTCAAAAGGTTCACCCCCTGCCACTCTGGGAGACAGCAGCCATCATGAAGTCACGGTCAGTGCAAAGCACTATGTCAGCATATTGCAGGCCAGACCCGTTCTGTGAGAGAGCAGCCAGTACAACCTCAGGGTCGTCACAGATGCAAATGCGCCTGGAGGCATTGAGTTGGTCGAGGTAGTACTGCTTCGAGTCGATAGCCGCCGCCGCTTTGTCGTCCCTGACTGCAGCACTCAGGGAATAGACAGCAGCCACCAGCAGGTCACGGTCCTGGAGGGCGGACCTCCCTTTCTTTGGGTAGTCAAAATCATCATGGATGTTGATGTAGTCGGGATCGATAACACGCTCAAGATCATCAAAGTTGAGAAGGAACTTGTCAGCGTACTCTAAAGCACAGCCATCCTGGAGGATGGCAGTCAGCATCACGTCGCGGTCGTTGCGCAGGGACTTCGTCGCATGCCGCAAGGCACAGCCATCCTGGGTGACAGCAGTCAGCACGATGTCACGGTCGTTGCGCAGGGACATCGTCGCATGCCGCAAGGCATCCCCATCCTGGGTGACAGCAGTCAGCACAATGTCACGGTCCAGGAGGGACGTGTCGACGTACCTCAAGGCACTGCCATCCTGGGTGACAGCAGCCATCGCGATGTCACGGTCGTTGCGCAGGGGGTCGTCGATGTATTCCAAGGCACTGCCATCTTGAGTGACAACAGCCATCACGATGTCACGGTCGTTGCGCAGGGAGTCGTCAACGTACTGCAAAGCACTGACATCCTGGGTGACAGGAGCCCTCAAGATGCCGCGAATTGGCTTGGCAGCATGCTTCAAGGCAGACATCACGATGTCACGGTCGGCGTGGAGGGTTTTGTCTGCGTACATCAAGGCACTGCCATCCTGGGTGACATTAGTTGGGTTTGAACCGAACGAGGTCCGACCCCGGCCCGTCGGCCACAGGTCCGAGCTAGCCTGTCGAGCAGGCTATCCAGCGTCCGTCCGGCATGCGTGTGTGGGGGTGGGGAAGGGAAAAGACACACGGGACACACACCGGTGTTAGATTTAAAAATGGAAGCTAGAAGGGCACACACCACAGGACGGCAGGGGGCTGATGGCAGCCCCCTACCCGCCCCCTCAGACGGAGTGAAGAAGTGTAGCTAAGCTACTAGCAAACGAATGCCCGAAGGCCTCTCAAGCAGTGTGACTGGCAATTGCCTCGTAACCTGCGAGCCGACGAGCGCCAGCTGTTGCGTGCACCACGGTAAAAGGGAAATCACAAACACCACAACATCAATAACGCTCAAAGCTGCGAAAAAGGGCCCCCCGCTGTATTGAAATAGGGCACGCAGCGGAAAAATGAACGGATCTTCGCCGGTCTCTACCCTCACCGTTACCGGGGTTCGCCACGTGGAGGCGCCCGTTCAAAAGGTTCACCCCCTGCCATCCTGGGTGACAGCAGCCAGCACGATGTCACGGTCCTTGCGCAGGGACTTCGTCGCATGCTGCAACGCACAGCCACTCTGGGTGACAGCAGTCAGCACGATATCACGGTCCTTGCGCAGGGACTTGTCGACGTACTTCAAGGCAGTGCCACCTTGGGTGACAGCAGCCATCACGATGTCACGGTCCTTGCGCAGGGACTTGCCGACGTATGCCAAGGCAGCGCCACCTTGGGTGACAGCAGCCATCACGATGCCGCGGTCGCGCTTCAAGGGTTTGGCAGCATGCTTCAAAGCAGATCCAGTCCGGGAGACAGCAGACATCACAAAGTCGGGGTGGTTGCGGAGAGACGCATCTGCGAACTGTAAAGCCTGGCCGTTCTGTGTGATGGCAGCCATCACAAGGTCACGGTCCTTGCGGAAGGACTTCTCCGCGAACTTCAGGGCACTGCCACTCTGAGTGACAGCAGCCATCACGATGCCACGGTCGCTGCAGAGACACTTGTCTGCGTGTTTCAGTGCCCTGCCATTCTGAGTGACATTAGTTGGGTTTGAACCGAACGAGGTCCGACCCCGGCCCGTCGGCCACAGGTCCGAGCTAGCCTGTCGAGCAGGCTATCCAGCGTCCGTCCGGCATGCGTGTGTGGGGGTGGGGAAGGGAAAAGACACACGGGACACACACCGGTGTTAGATTTAAAAATGGAAGCTAGAAGGGCACACACCACAGGACGGCAGGGGGCTGATGGCAGCCCCCTACCCGCCCCCTCAGACGGAGTGAAGAAGTGTAGCTAAGCTACTAGCAAACGAATGCCCGAAGGCCTCTCAAGCAGTGTGACTGGCAATTGCCTCGTAACCTGCGAGCCGACGAGCGCCAGCTGTTGCGTGCACCACGGGTAAAAAGGAAATCACAAACACCACAACATCAATAACGCTCAAAGCTGCGAAAAAGGGCCCAGCCATTCTGAGTGACAGCAGCCATCACGATGTCGCGGTCTCTGAGGAGAGACATCGCTGCGTATTGCAAGGCAGTGCCGCATTGAGAAACTGCAGCCATCATGACGTCACGGTCCTGAAGCGTGGAGGCGCCAGCGTAGGGGAAGGGATCGCGCTTCTGCGTGATAGGTGGTGGGTCGCAGAAGCTGGCCTGCCTGAGAGCCTCTTCGGTGCGCACAGGACCCCACAGCCTCTCGCCATTCTGTGTGACAGCAGCCACAAAGTCACGATCGCACATCAGTAACCTTGCATAACGCAAGGCATCCAGATTCTGTGTAGCAGCAGCCATCACGATGTCACGATCGGCGCGGAGGGACCTGCCTGCGTGTTGCAAAGCGCAACCATCCTGAGAGACGGCAGCCATCACTATGCTCCGGTTGGCGCAGAGGGACCTGCCTGCGTGTTGCAAAGCACACCCGTCCTGAGAGACGGCAGCCATCACAATGTCACGGTTTTTGCGGAGAGACGTCGCTGCGTATTGCAAGGCACTGCCGCATTGAGAAACGGCAACCATCACGATGCCATGGTCGTGGGACTCGCTTGCCCGTTGCCAGGGGAACTTGGCTGCCTCGCCGGCATATTGCAAGGCAGCCCCATTCTGGGAGACATTAGTTGGGTTTGAACCGAACGAGGTCCGACCCCGGCCCGTCGGCCACAGGTCCGAGCTAGCCTGTCGAGCAGGCTATCCAGCGTCCGTCCGGCATGCGTGTGTGGGGGTGGGGAAGGGAAAAGACACACGGGACACACAGCCCCATTCTGGGAGACAGCAGCCATCACGATGTCACGGTCGCTTTTCATGGACTCGCCTCCGCAGCGTAAGGCAGTTCCATTCTTGGAGACAGCAGACATCAGAAAATCGCGGTCGTTGAGCAAGGAGTTGTCTGCATATTGCAAGGCACGACCATTCTGTGTAATAGCAGCCATCACGAAGTCACGGTCCTTCAGCAGACAGGCGTCCGCATATCGCATGGCATCCCCATTCTGGGTGACCGCAGTCAGCACGATGTCACGGTCGCTGTGGAGGGACTTGTCTGCGTGTCGCAAGGCACTGCCATCCTGGGTAACAGCAGGCGTCACGATGTCACGGTCGTTGAGGAGGGAGGCATCCGCATACTCCAAGGCAGCCCCACTCTGTCTGACAGCAGTCAGCACGATGTCACGGTCGCTGTGGAGGGACTTGTCTGCGTAGTTTAAGGCAGTGCCATATTGGGTGACAGCAGCGATCACAATGTCACGATCGTTGCGGAGGGAGTCATCGACGTACTGCAAAGCACTGCCATACTGGGTGACAGCAGCTATCACAATGTCACGGTCGTTGAGGAGGGAGGCATCGGCATACTCCAAGGCAGCCCCACTCTGTCTGACAGCAGTCAGCACGATGACCCGGTCGCTGTGGAGGGACTTGTCTGCGTAGTTTAAGGCAGTGCCATATTGGGTGACAGCAGCGATCACAATGTCACGATCGTTGCGGAGGGAGTCATCGACGTACTGCAAAGCACTGCCATACTGGGTGACAGCAGCTATCACAATGTCACGGTCGTTGAGGAGGGAGGCATCGGCATACTCCAAGGCAGCCCCACTCTGTCTGACAGCAGTCAGCACGATGTCACGGTCGCTGTGGAGGGACTTGTCTGCGTAGTTTAAGGCAGTGCCATATTGGGTGACAGCAGCGATCACAATGTCACGATCGTTGCGGAGGGAGTCATCGACGTACTGCAAAGCACTGCCATACTGGGTGACAGCAGCTATCACAATGTCACGGTCGTTGAGGAGGGAGGCATCGGCATACTCCAAGGCAGCCCCACTCTGTCTGACAGCAGTCAGCACGATGACCCGGTCGCTGTGGAGGGACTTGTCTGCGTACTTCAAGACAGTGCCATCCTGGGTGACAGCAGCCATCACAATGTCACGGTCGTTGAGGAGGGACCTGGCCGAGTACTGTAATGCGCTTCCATTCTGGGTGACAGCAGCCATCACGATGTCACGGCTGGCACGCAGTGATGTGTGCGCGTGCCGCAAAGCACTGCCATCCTGAGAGACAGCAGCCATCACTGTGCCAACATGAGAGCTGTACCCGTATGCATATTCCAGGGCTTGGCCCTCCTGGGTGACAGCAGCCATCACCATGCAGTCATCGATCAGGGAATCCTTTACGTATTCCAACACATTGCCATTCCGGGCGACAGCAGCCATCAGAAAGTCACGGTCGTACAGGGCTGTGTCGTCCTGCACCTTATCCATCGACAGGAGACCAGCATCGTGGGCGATCTCGTCCAGCAAGATAACAAGGTCCTTCTGGCGGGACAACCATTCCAAGGCGGCTCCATTCTGTGCGACGGCAGCCATCACGATGTCACGGTCGCCGAGGAAGGACTTGTCTGCGTATTGCAGAGCACTGCCATTCTGGGCGACAGCAGCAAGGGTGATGCCACGGTTGTTGGAGAGGGACGGGGGCACGTATTGCAAGGCAGCTCCATTCTGGTTGACAGCAGCCATCACGATTGTGCGGTCTCTGCGGCAGGAGGTGCCGACGAACTCCAACGCAAGGCCATTCTGCGAGACGGCAGCCAAGACAGTCTCGCTGTCGCGACGGAGGGAAATGTGCGCGAATTGCAAGGCCATGCCGTCGAGGGCCACCGCAGCAAGGATGAAGGCACGGTCCTTGCGGAGGGACCTGTGGGCACAACAGAGAAGCCCAGGGTGCCGCTTGACGGCAGCAAGCATCACCTCAGCGTCGCCACGCAGCTCAGCAGGGATCACGACACGCCGTTCCTCCAGCAAGGCGAGGCAGCACTCACGCAGTGCCCAGGGCGGCACGCCTGTCAGGGTCGCCCCCTTCACACTGCGCAGGATCTGCTCCACCGCGACGCCCACCTTGATGTTGCACCCAGCCTGCACCAACCCCTCACCGGAGAGCGGGGTCTCGTCGTCCAGCGCATGACCCTCCACCGACAGCCGCATGTGCACACCCAGCACGTCTGGTGGAAACCCCAGCACCTCGTGTGCCTTGCGCTTCAGGGCGGGAACCAAGTCATCAGGTTCGATCGTCACAACATGTTGTGTCCCCGTCCCCTGGAACGTCACAAACGCCTCCATCACAGCGACGTGTGTGTGTTCGTGCCGAACGCACACCGCTGCTTGTCTGTAAAGGGGAAAGGATGGTGGTGTGGGTGGAGGGGGGCTTGATCGTCGAGAGTGAATGGAAAAGCAAGTCACCCAACACCTTCTCGCAATGTTAGTGATTTTTTGTGGAGGGGTGGTGAGGTTACACACTGATCTCTGATAAGACACACATAACCACACGCACACGCCGGAGACTGGCAGGGGGGCTGGAGCCGACACCGGGAGGGCGGGACGGGGGTGACGGTCTTCCCCAGGGGTATTGGCATGGGGGAAAGTTGGGTTTTCCACGGCGAACGGAAAGGGTAGTCGGGGGGCAGGGGGCAGGAGGGGCTGTCGGGTGAGCGCAGCTTGGAAAAGCGGCCCCTTCGACCCCCCCCCCCCCCCTTCACGCCCTGCACCCTCACCTCCCCCCACCCACCCCACCCCCCTCTTGTCGCGGCAAAGCAACGCACCGAGTTAGAATCATCACACTTCCCCCGCCGAGCACGACACACACACACACACACACACACACAGCTGTGACACGACCAGACCCAGGTTATTGCGCTGCCTGCAAAGCTTCCTCCAACCTTAACCCCGACACCGCACACCACAGCCGGTGCTCTCCGATGCGATACGCCCACCTCCACAGCTCGCGAAGTGCAGGCAGATGCCACCCTCACACCCTCCCTCCTGCAGGCACACTATTAGGTTCCAGCTGCACCTTCTACTGGAGTCTGACGGATCGAGTCTTCCGCATCTCACTCTCTTGGTTCCTCCTCCACAGCCTCTTGCTTCTCTGGCACCGCATAGTATCCGAAGTTGTGTGCGGAGGTGACGCCTGTCCACCGCAGGGATGGCATGCAGTGGTTGTTCTTGATAGCTGAAGCTTTGTCGTAGTATACGCCAGAGACGGGGTCGTTGAAGTTGGAGTATATCTCGTGGAACATCACGCGGGCGGACTGCCAGTTGCGGGACCTGAATGCATCCAACGCGTTGATCAGCATCGTCCGCAGCTTGTGATGTGTCGCTGTCTGCGCCGACGAACTCGCCAACACCTCAAACGACTGTATCACACCCCCCATCTCAAAGAAGAACTGATCCAGCGGCCTGCAGAAGAATCTTTGCCCCACCTTCTTATGAATCGCCTCCGTCACCAGGACACGCGCCTTGAAGTGGCGGGCTGCGCCGCTCATCAGACTTCCGACATCCACCGCAGCGCCCTGGCAGACAAATCTTGTCGCGACGAAGCCCATCTTGACAGGGCCCTCGTGGATCCCGATGTGAATCCCGCTCATCACGTGCAGCATATAGAGGGAGAAATGTGTGGCAGCTTCGGCGTCATCTGGCTTGGCATGCGGGGCGCCAAACGCAACGCAGAGCTTGGAGCAGTCCCACTGGCAGAGCACCCCGTCGTATTGCGCTGCTGCGAACCGGATGGCGGAGACGGATTGATTCAGCTCGCTCAGGTCTGTGTTCTGCCAATTCCCCTCCCCGGGGAGGGCGAGCGTCACCAGCACCACATGTCCGAACGAGGTGCGGAGGTGCGGCGATGCGACGTGCAGGCTCCGCCTCATAAGTTCCGTTGTGCACCCCGCAGAGGCGTTGCAGCTGAAGCTCCGTAGCCTCTCCGCGTCAGGCGTCACCCGCGTCAGCACCACGCCGATCAGCTTCTCCCGCAACAGCCCCAGATCTGCCCGGTAGTCATCCGGCGCACCCCCAGCGCACAGCGGCGCAACACACACCGCAATCCGAATTGGCCCCGCTGGAGTCTCAAAGAGATAAGCAGGATGACGGTACTCCGCCCCACTCTCGATCGCCTCCCTGATAGCCGTGACAAGCTCTGGATTAATAGAGACGGAACGGCGCTTCGAACGGAAATGGAGACCTGGGGCATCCGCTGGGAGCGCCACCCCACCCTCAGCCTCGGGGACCTGGGAGGGGCGAGGGGCGGCGCGGCGGGGGCGGGAGAACCAACCTGGGAGAGCGCAGCCCACGATGTGCTCCTCGGGGGTGTTGAGGAGGCTGCGGTTGCCGTACATCGCCTTGCCGATGCTGTTGGAGTCGACGGTGATGCAGGCTGATCCATTGCACCTCAGGAGCGAGTCAACCAGCCGCAGCGTGTCGGCAAGCTTCCTCCTCGCCTCCACATGGTGGATCACAAAGGCGATCTGATCTGCCAGGCTCTGCAGCACCTCGCAGTCCCGCGTGGTGAACGGCGACCCCGACAGCTTATTCGCCACCTCCAAAACCCCCACCACCTCGGGTGGCGGGTAGTGCGTGCTGGCGGCAGGGCTCTCCGGGGCAGGAGAAGCAGCCACGCCACACCCACCCCCAAAGCACCGCTGCCCCCAAGCAGCCCCCCCGTCCGCCGGGGGCAGCGGCAACGTCAAGGCGGTGTGGCTGTCCCCCGCGCCACCCCCCCCAGAGTGGGGGCCTGTCCCCCTGCTATCCCCCGGAGGGAACAGCGTGTTGAAAACACTCGCAGATGGGGAGACGACATCCTTCAAGGCCCCGCGGGGTTTCTGCGGGGGAGCGGTGGGGCCGCTGCTGCTGCCGCCTGCCGGAGCATCGGGTGATGTGGGATCCGACAGGCCGGGGGAAGCCTGCCCCTCTGGGAAGGCCGGGTCTACTGAGGTGTGGGGGGTAGCCTCAGGGTCTTTCTGCTCCTGCTGGTGGTGCTGCTGCTGGGTTTGGCCCTCCCTCCTGGAAGGGTCGGGTGTATGGCACAGCCCTCCTGTTGGAGCCAGGATGGGGACGCACAGCACAGAGGTGGTTGTCGCCCCCGTGATCCTGTCAAACTCGGTGTTGAACCGTGCATCGCAGTATGCAGAGGCGATGTTTACCGCCTGCCCCGTCGCCAGCACGGCACCCACGACACCCCCTTTCGCCGAGAAGGTGAAGTTCTGCCACTCCACAGCGCCCGAATCCCTCTCCCCAACGCCTCTATTCGAAAGGCGTGCATATCTCGCCTTGAGGTACTGCGTGCCGGGCTCCAGAATATAGAGGCATCCCCTGAGGGAGTTGAGGGCGAGGAGGGAGTGGCGGAGCAGCTCCGGGACAGCGGAGGGCGAGCGGAGCTTGGCGGAGGTGCGGAGGAGGGTTGCGACTTGGTTGGACAGGTCTGTCTCGCGCTGCCGGGAGAGAGACATGTCGAGTGCGGTGGAGACCTGGCGTGCGATAAGGTTCATCGATGCAATGTCCTGGCGTGTGAATCCGACGTGTCTTTTGTCAATCGCAGTCAGCATCCCCAACACCCGCTGCGGATGCTGGGGATGGGCCTCCGTGGGATTCCCCCCACCCCCACCCCCACCCCCGGTGCTGACAATCGGGACGCAGAGGATGTCCCTCGCCCTTCCAAACAGCAGCTCGTCCTCCGGCAGCGTATCCTCCTCTGTTGCGAGCGTCACCCCGAGACGCTTCACAACGCTCTCCCTGCCCAGCACAACCCTGCGTGCTACCCCAACCCCGGCAGAGACGCGGACATTGTAGTTTGTCGGGTGGTGTATGATTCCAAAGGTTTCGTGGAAGATGTGCAATGCCCCCCTTTCACACCCCAGCTGCTGCTTCACCGTCGCGATGGCAAGCGGGGTAAGCTCCGAGAGTGTCATCTGCTGCGACATAGCGACAAACCCCTTCGCCCTGTTGAAGTGATGCATGATGTCCCCCAGCAGCCCCCTCTGCAGCACCACGGGGAGGGAGAAGAACTCCGCGACAAACGCATCCGTTGTGATCTCATCCGCGACAAACCGCTGGAAGATCCCCGCGGACCCCGTTGGAGAATCGGGACTCCCAGGCCGCCCCCCCGGGCTGCCAGGCCTGCTCGCCCCACAGCCCCCACGCCTCGGGGATGCGGAGGAGGGCGTGGCAGCGCAGGGCTGCCCGCTGACACCCAGCCCGTCCAACCCAGCTGGGCTGCCTGGGGACAGCAGCGGCGGCACCACAACTCCGTTGCTGGCAGGCCCGATGGAGCACGGGCTTGCCGCGGTGTGGGTGAGGGGCTGACCTGGGTTGGGCTTTGCGGAGGTGGTCTCGGCAGCATGCTGCCGTACGGCGCGCCGCTTCTGCCGAAGGCGTCGCCGCGCAGTCGGCGCGCGTGGGGCAAACCCCTTCGAAGGGCTCCGCGGCGGTGTGCCCGGCAGCAGCGGTGTCGCTGCAGCGTGATTGCGGTGGCGTGTGGCAGCGAATGCAGTGTGCGACGCGGCTCCGCAGAGCAGGGAGCTGCTGATGCCCCGCCCGCCGATGCCTGCCGTGTCGGAGAGCCACCGGCACTGCTCCAGGGGGGGTGGGGTGAGGCAGACGCGGTGGGAGGGCATCCCTGCGGCTCTCTCTGGGGGGTGGCAGGGGTGGGGGTGAGGCGCTACAGTGTAAGGCCCTCTGAGAGCCTCTGAGGCTGGACCTGGTGGGAGTGGGTGTCTTTGGGGAGGAGAGGGTGTGATGATGTGATGTGATATGATATGTGATGATATGTCAAGAGTGAAGGCGGAGCAAGCCCCTCCCCAACACCCTCTCTGGTGCTGAAGTAGAAGTTGGAGCAGAAGAAAGCAGGGAAGGGAGCGGGGGGGGTGGGGGGCGGAGAGGGGGGAGGGGGGCAACAGCACATCTCGACTGCTCGATCCACGAGACTGGCAGCACAACCATTCTACAACGCAGGCAGCAGAGGACAGGGGGGGAGGGTGTCGGGGGAAGATTCTGCTGAGGCAAGGTGATGGAGCAGTATCGGTTATATCACGTTCTTTCGCACTTTGAGTTTGGGGGGAGTGTGGGTGTGGGGTATACGGTGCTGAACGGGGCACGGGGCTGAAAGGAATATGCGTGCGCCTGCGCATGCAAACAGGAGGGGGGGGGGCGTGGGGGTGGGGGGGGGGGGGGCTAGAGTTAGTCACGGGCACACCATCAGCAACGATGATACACTACCCTCAACCTTGTGGGGGCGATACGGCCCTTTTTGGTTGATTTTACCTTCTTACCACACACCGACATCAGGGGTGTGGCGGGTGGTGGGGGTGGTGGGGGGGGTTCGCAGCGAAGCAGAAAGGGGTAAAGCACAGGGGGGGGGGGGGATGATCCCTCTCTCCCTTTCCCTCGTGTATGCAGGCTGTGTGTCACTGGGCCTTCACATTGGGGGGGGGGGGGTGTGGGTGGTGCTCAGACAGCGCGCAAAGAATGCACAAATCAGAAGAAATCCGGCGCACGTCTGTTCGCTGACAGCCCTCTGGCTCCTGCTGGCCTACGACCGGTCGTCAGCATAGTGAGGAGGGCCTTGCGCCTCTTGTATCGACTCCAGGAGCTGCTTGTAGCAGTCTTTGTGGATCTGTGGTGCAAAGGGGGGGGGGGTGGGGAAAGGTACGAATGGATACAGGGGGTGTGTTGTGCCGTGTGTCGAATAGCAGGACAAAGGAGGGCATCAAGCACGGCCCCTTCTTGTTTGACGAAGGGCTGTGCGGGATACTCATCGTTTCCTTCATGAGGTTTGTCTTTGACAGGGCTTCAAATGGCCAGTCTCGCAACGGTATGGTGTGTCGTGTGTTGGTCGTGTGCTGACTAACGCCTACTACAACGTGATGTGCGTGTACATCGTACAGTAATACAGAGGTGCCATGAGTGGCAGTGTGAGATCGGCCTGCAAAATAATACCTCGTATGTCAAACCACCGCTGTCATTCGTGCCGGACACAACCCAGATCTTGACAAAGTGCTGCGATTTCGTCACCTGTGTAGAATGGCACGTCACACATGAAGGGCAAGGGCAAGATCAGGAAACGGAGAGCAACATGCAGCGAAGGGACAATGCGTATAGACGGCCCTCCTGCCTCTTGCCTGGTCACCCGTGGGAGGTGCTCAGCCTTGACGGTGTGGGCCAATAACGGGTCGGGGTCCCACTGCAAATCAAACGCCGCTTGGGTGGCACGGGGTCACGCTGCATCGGGACTGCGCAGGCCCCCGGCTGGTGGCACACCCCAGCACAAACCCTCACAAATACAGACACAGCAGAGCGGACATTACCTGGACAATCTTGTTAACGTTCAGCAGGTAGACCTCTCCCGTGTGTGTGTTCGTAATCTCAATGAACTGCTTGCACGCAGCACGCGCCTTCACCGGCGGTGTGTTCCCCATATTGGCGTGCTGATATCAGGAGAGCGCGCAGAACCAGGCACTCCAACACCTCACAGCGCTGAGAAATGTGTGTGTCTCTTCACACACCTGCAGGTGGGGTGCGGTGGGCAGCGCCGATCACACAAGAGCGGGGGGAAAAAATGCATTGGCGATAACAAAAGGGCCGCGCGTGATTCGGATGAAAGGGTGTTGGGGTAGTGAATTCGAATTTGAAGGGAGCACAAGAATGATCACCCTTCACTCGTTATGCAGGTTGTGCAAAGGGTGATGGGGAGGGCCTTGATTGTCGACAGGGGGGCTGTGGGTAAAAGGGACAGGGTGCCGGGGTGAGGGGATGCGGGCATTCATCTTTCGGAGTGGAGGAACGACGCCCACTGGGGGGGGGGGGATCACCCCCTGGTCGTGGGCATGGTGTCCACAACATCTATCTCTTTGTATCTCCCCCACCACAGCTCAGTTCACATCACACAACAACACACGTGGATACTGTTTGAAGTGGTGTCGGTGTACCTTGAGCACATACCCCTTGATATGACATCCACTGTATAAACTATACACGCAAGTCACCCCTCCCCTTTTGAAGGCAGGGGGAGGGGGAATGTTTTCCCCGGCAGACCCTGCCCCTGAGAATCCGCCGCACATGCAATCGGTTCACCTCACCCTCCCGGCATGTTCCTGCCTTGCCATGGCCACCCCTCCCCCCCCTCCTCCCTCCTATCATTCATACGATACCGACGCGTGGAAAGAGGAGCACATCTCCTCCCCTAACCTCCTCCCGTTTTCCTCCCCTTCCCTTTCTTCCCACCCCCTCTCCCTCTACACCAAGCAGATGTGGATACATTGCATGATTTTTTGCCGATATCATATCAGCCGTGCTCTACCCGGGATCCACCTCAAGCTGCTGAAGCTGAGGGCACATCTGCCTCAGAGGGGCAGGGCCCCACAGCACCACTGGGGAGATATACCTCTGCACTCCCGAACAGTACCCACTGTCTCCATGAGGGCGTGGATGACTGGGGGTTGGTGATGTAGCCCTGGAGCCACTCCCGGAGGCTGCGGAGGGTGACTGCGTCAAGGTAGCGCATGTCAGGGACACGGCTTGACTCCAGCTGCTCGATAAGTCCAGGGAGTGCTTTGAGGTAGGCACCTCCGAGCTCAAAGGAGGACCACACGGCAACCGCGAGGACATGCAGCCAGATGTGTCTCTGATCGAGAATTGCACGTCTATCCCCGACCCTCGCGAGCCATTCGATGTATCCTGAGGCGAGTCGGGTCGACTCCTTCAGGTCAGCCACCCTCGCCTCACCGCCGACCCCACCCGGCTTGATCGACATCAGCAGCGCGAGGGTTGCCCTGGCAAACGCCTTCTCAGCCCCCTCCGCCGCAGAGCCGTGCACCCCATCCATCTCCCTGAAGCACCTCTCCCACACCTCGGGGTTGGGGGGCAGATCCGCTCCCTCGGCATCCTGCAGGGAGGCGGCCGGGCCTGCGGGCCGGCAGTGCCCTTCTTCCCAGGCCTCCCTAAGGCTGCTCTGGGAGGCCAGCACGACATACCATCTGGCGTGGGTTCCAAGGCCTGTCCAGGAGTCGTCGTCGCAGGCGCCGTCGTCTGATTCAGATAGGCTGTGCAGGGCCTCCGCCTGCGCAGCCTTGAGTGCATCGGGGGTAATGTTTGAGGAGCGAACCGCGGTTTCCCATGGAGATGTGGTGGTGGGGTCGGGCCTGGGTGGGCCGAGCCAGAACGACTTGTTGCACTCATTCAAACCTTCATACATCGCGCGGAACATCTCGTGGCAGCGCAGGGCTGCGGTGACCCGGCTGTCGGAGGAACTCTCCCCGGTCGACACCATCGCCGTGAGTGACGCCTCCGCTGAATGGATCTGAGTGGAGGCAAGCGCCTGGCTGAGCAGCCTCACCCCCCGAGGGTATGCTGCGTAAGGCCTCCAGAGCCGAGCGGCTGACATATTGAGAGACGCCATATAACGGTGCCACAGCGAGATACGGTGCTGCGCGCTCCGCGAGGGCCATTCGAGAATGAGGGCCCCCTTCGACGCCTCGAGGGAACGCATCATCTCGACGGTTGCCAGATCCGCCTGCCCGACGTCGAAACGGCGGAGGAGGTGTGCGATGGAGTCGATCCGATCCCCTTCCAACCCACGGGACTTTGCAGCGTAATACTGCCCCGCAGAGGCGTGGTTTGCCGACATCTCGATAGCACTCCCGTCATCCCCCTGAGGGTCGGGCCTGACATAGTGGTCATGCTGCATGGGGTTCAGCAGGCTCAGCCCATGCTGCGCCATCAGGACCTGGCCCTCGGTGAGACCCTGCAGGGAGGTGGTTCGGAGGTGGTGTGCCTCCTCCAGCAGCTGGGGTGAATCGAGGAGTCGGCTCCTGCGGAGGATGAGTGCTGACCAGGCCCACTGGAGGAGGCCCTCGGAGTAGCGCTGGATGGCGGCGATCAGGGAGGTGGCGCTCCCGACAGGGGTCACGAGGGTGCGGTGCCCGGAGTCGGTGGAGAATTTGTCGAAACTCCCGATGGTGTCCCGGCAGAGGAAATCAGCCTCAGCCCATTTGGATGACGCATCGAGGATGCGGGCTTCCCGTGTCGTGTTGCTCAGGAGGGTGTAGTAATCTGTGTAGACCGACTGCAGCGCGGGGTTCTCCTTCACGGCAACAGCGAGGGCGAGCTGTGGGTTGGCAACCGATGCCTTCTTCATCTTTGCGTAGAATTTTTTCGCCCGTGCCTCGGAAGACCCGGTGAGGGCCCTCACGGAAGCCCAGAAGTCGCTGTAAAACGCCTCCCCCATCACCGAAGTCAGCTTTTCGAGCTTCCGCCTGTCGTGCAGCATCACCGTCTGCCGGAGGCGGCGCGCTGCCTCCCCACCCAGACTGCACCTCTTCACAACCTCTGCGGCAGCCTCGTCTGCCCTGAGCTTCAGCAGCAGCTTGATGCAGTGGAAGTGCCAGGGGTGCATCTGAGCCCCACCACCCTCACCCCCTTGTGCCCTCTCGATGAAATTAGAGCTGAGAGCGGAGAGGTTTCGAACAGAGGTGTCGGGGGAGCCGGTGTAGGACAGCATCACCTCCGACAGAATCAAATCCTCCGCAGCGGCAAGCTCTGCCGTGAGAGATGCTGTGAAAACCTTCGGGTCGTGCAGGGGGGTTTTCTGGAGCCGATGCCCTGAGGGTTTTGACAACTCTGCGTAGACACGCTCATCCAGAGCAGGGTCATTCCTCCTCGCCTCCTCCTTCAGCAGATGCCGCGTCATGGCTGCCGCGTGCGACCCACCTGGTATCCCTGAAGTGATAGGCCTTGCGGTCCGCAGTGCTTTGAGATTCTTCTCCCTAAGCCCCGAACGATTTTCCTCAAGATTTTCCTCCACACCCCGCAGATGCGACTGGAGTGACTCCGGAGTCTCCAGCGTCACAGCCTCCGGCAGGGAGGCATCCTCTGGGATATCCCCAACGCTGACACCAGAGGTGCCCCCCCCCTGGGGGACACATGCATTGCTGTCATCGGCAAAAAGCTCATCGAGATCCTCCTCCTCAATAAAGCTGTCGGACCCAGGCACAGCCTCGGCAGGGGCTCGGGAACCCCTCCAGTTGAGGCTGATCTCCTCGGGGGGGTTGCCGGCATCAGGGTTTTCAGAAGGGGGTGCTGTCTGTGGGGTGTTGTCGTTACGCTGCTTCACCCTGCTGCTGAGGAAGAACCTCAGGGGGTTTCGCCTGAGCCGGTCTGCGGTGGAGGCTGCGGGTGGGGCGGAAGCCAGGAGCTCGCGGCGTGCTGCAGTACTCCCGGGTGAGCTTGGGTCTGAGGCGGATGTGATGAGACCCTCCTCCCTCAAGAGGGAAGCTGCGGTGTCAAACTCCGCTGCGACTGCCTCTCGCAGCCCCAGCTCTTCGCGGTAGGGTGAGTGCGTCGCCTCCTCCCGCATATCCTGGATGGCTTCGAATCGTTTGAAATCCTCCTCTGTCGACGGCTTCCCCTCCTGCACCCAGGCAACAGCTTCCTTCTGGGTCAGCCCCGCGAGGCGTTGCACCGTCTCCACCGAATTTTTAAACTCGCGCGCCCCGGATGGGGTCATACTGAAGCTCGCCGCCTCCACGCAGTCCATCTGCTCCGGACCCCATGCGTTCATCACCCCACTCCGGGGGACGCCCACCCCATGCCGCTGCAGCAGGTCGATCTTATCCCGTAAAACCTCAGGCGGGTAGGCCTCCTCGGCATATGCATTCGCCTCTGTCACACGAAACCCTTCTGCGGGGGGGAATAATTTCTCCAAATCCTGCCGGCGTTGCTCCGGGCAGGCCGGCTCGAAGAAGGCAGGGTCCACAGGGGTATCGCTGGGGATTGCAGTGATGCCCAGCTTCCTCTCCAGCTCCAGCCTCTCAGGGAGAGAGAGCGGGGCTGCCTGTGTCGGAGTGCCGTGCACCGGTGTGGCCCTACCCTGTTGCATCACCTCTGCAACACCGGGTCTGGGGTGCCCTGTGGTGGTGACATGATGGAGCACACGCTCTCCATCACCCCTCAGAGACAAATCCGGGTCGGTAGGAGGGTCGGTGTGAGGGGCTGTGTTAACAGGCCCAGGGCGTACGGAGGAGGTGCTGCGGTGTTGGCCTTGTGGGGCTGTCGAGAAGTGGGAGGGAGCAGATGTGACAGCATATCGGCATGAGATACGGCCGGCCTGCATTGGGGGGGGGGGGTCTCTGAAAGGATGGATGGTGCGATGCTGGGGGGGGGGGTTTGATCGTCAGAGTGAATGGAAAAGTAAGTCTCCCAGCACCTTCTTGCAATGCTAGTCCTTTGTTGTATGCAGGTCAGGGGGTAGTGAAATAGCAGGGGGGGGGGGTGAGTTAGAAGGGGGGGTTTGAAATAGAAGTAGTGAGAGGGGAAAGGCATGCACGGTGGGCTAATGAAAAAAATAGTACTATAAATAGTGACATGTCGACTATAATAGTCACTATATAGTCGACATGTCGACTATTATAGTCACAAAGGAGGATCCTTGAAATCGGTAGTGGACAGTAGCGGACAGGGCGGACATTTCCTTGTGGAAAAAGTGCCCGAAAAAAAAAATTCGAAAAGGCCCCCCTTACAGAATTAGCCTTTTTTCAAAAAATCGGAAAATTTCGGACCGCAATTTGTGCCCAAGAAAGTGCCGAATTTTCGGACTTGGTCCGATTTGAACGATTTCCGTGCCTCTTGCAACCCCCATGAGGGGGGGCTGCTGTTTCGGGTTCTTCCGGTGGCACATGCTGGGGTGTCAGGACAGGGAATCCTGCTCGCTGTACCCGGTGATCCCTGACGCAGCCAGGAAGTGGAGAGCCTTGGAACCCTGGTTGAGGCCTGTAACACCCGGCCTTCCTGCCACTTGTGGCATTGTGGAGTGGAGGTGGTTATGGAGAAGGTTCTCTCTCCGTCCGGTCAAGCACAACCGTCCTCTCCAGCCAGGGGTCATCTACTTTCCAAACAAGGGCCAGGAACATGCTCAAACAAACTAATTGATCAGAAAATCTGGCTTGCCGTGGAATCATTGAGCAAAATTTGGGGAGTGATGGGTGCCCCATTGCTGCATATGACATGTCCATTTTTGACGATTTTTGGGCAGAATTTGGTGCGTGGGACCTTTCGATTTTCATGAATTTTTCGGAATTTCGTGGGGACCGGTACCCCATTTGAGGGCCAAAAATCTCATTTCCGAGGCCTGGGAATGGTCGCAGTGGCCTCAGATGTCCAAAAACGTTCAATTGACCTCTCCTCGAAAAAAAATTCGAAAGGTCCCAACTGGCACCCCGGATTAGGACATGTCTCTGGGGGTGTCCGGGGGCATTTTTGGCCCATTTTTGGCTGGGGAAAATGGGCCATTTTTCACGATTTTTTCGGTTTTTTGTCCGGACCGGCACCGCATTTGAGGGGCCAAAATCTGATTTCCGAGGCCCGGGAATGGTCGCAGTGGCTTCATTTGTAGAGGGTGGCAAGCTGTGATTTTTCCAGCCGTTTCTCACAAACTTTTTTCTGGGCAAAAATATTGGTGCATTTTTCTCCCGTTTTGGGGCCCCACCACCCCCGGAACACCTCCGACTCTGCCAAAATCGGGGTTTTCACCCGAAAATGTGGGCCGCCGAGGTGGTCGACAGGAATGCAACCGAACACACGACTCCGGAATCACACCCACATGACGAGCGGATGCGAGGAGGGCCCACCACATGGAATTCACGCCCGAATGGGGCCTTGTCACGGCTTCCCTGTCAGAAGGACCTCCATGGAACCTGCTCTCTGTATGCTGGGGGTCACACTGGTCTGTGTGTGTGGCCACTGGGGTGGGGTGGCTGGCAATGCGGAGTTCAGATGATCACGGCTTCGGGTGGGGGATTGGGGCAGGTTGGGGGGCAGGGGCCGCTGGCTGCAGGTGACTCACATCACCGATCATCTTGCTCGGTCATTCGCATCCTGTCAGAATCGATTAGGGAAAAGCAGGCCAAGATTGACTCACACAACATGAGATACTGCATCAGTAGGTCTCCTGCATCGGATGAATACGAAACACAGGTCAACAGGAGCAAAGCACCCTTGGCTGCGAGAAGACAGGCCCTGAGGAGATAAACAACACTGGAAGCTGTTCGAAACACACACTCGCAGTCACTCATTGGAATGGGGGTCAGCAAGCATGAAAATGCCTGCAGTCTCGGGTAGGGACTGGCAGAATACACATAGAACCCCTCGTGCCTCTTGTGCGGCTTCACGACGACTGCTGCCCCTTCTTCCCGCCCTTACCACCCTTACCACCCTTCTTGCCACCCTTCCCACCTTTCTTCCCGCCCTTGCCGCCCTTGCCACCCTTGCCACCCTTACCGCCCTTGCCACCCTTACCGCCCTTGCCACCCTTGCTACCCTTACCACCATGCTTGCCCTGGCGGCGTAGCCGCTCCTGCTCCTCCTTCTGCCTCTTTAGCTCCCGCTGCCGCCTCTCCTCCTCCTCCTGCTGCTGGCGCTGTTCAGGGGGGAACAGCCTCTGCACGTTGCGGTGGGATTCCTCATCGTCAGCCCGCAGCAAATCAAGCAGCCCCACCCACGAGATGCGGAACTCGGTGCAGCTGTCCGGTGTCCGGTCGTACCGGAACATGACGCCGTGTGTCCGCATCACTTCGAGGGACTCCGCGATGTCCACCTGCTTCGTGTACGCGTCGTCGTGCAGAAACATGGCCTTCGCCGCAGGACTGTAGGAGTAGCAGGTGTAGTGCCCGCCACTCACCCCCCCGGAGTGCACCGCGCAGGCACCAAGGGTGAAGGTCGCCCTCCTGACCGACCCGAAGATGTCGGCGATTTCGAGCTGCAGCGGCACATCGCATTGTGACGACAGGAAGGTGTGGCCACCGCCCTTGTCAGTCAGCCGCGTCACCCACAGCAGCAGCGTTCCCCCGACAAACATCGTGGTCGTCGTGGTGCTGCATCTCCCCAGGCAGCTCTTGTCCGCACATGTGAATGCGGTGCTCGTCTCGCATCGCATCGCAGAATCCACAAGCACCTGCAGGGTCTGGAACCTCTCAGGGCTCCCCTTCACGTACCACCCCTGGTGCTGGTTGGCGCTGGTGGGGTTGCCGCACGTCCCGCATTTACCCTGCACGTCGGTAAAGTGGATGGGGAGGGTGCACACGGGGCGCCGGTTCTGTGGGCCGCACCGTCTCCATTCCCACCACTCGGCGGACAGGATCTGCAGCAACTCTCCCAGGAAATGCGCAAGGCACTGCTGCTTCCGCTTCAGGAGGCTGTGGGCCTCGCCCACATCCCTTTCCATCTCCTCGAAGACAGCTCTCCCGGACTCCCGGGAGAGCTGTCGGAGGCCATCGAGGTTCTGTTCCGATCCCTTCCCACGGCACATGTTCTTCAGGAAGGAGAGCAGGGGGTACATCGTCGTCTCGCAGGCGGTGCACTTCGGTTCGGACCTGATGACGTCGATGCAGGGGCGGAGCAGCTGCAGGCAGGCTGCCATGAAGCATGTGTTTGCTCCCTGACCGTCAGCCGTCCGCGGGAAGGACCACCAGGCTGCAACCATGCGGAAGGGGGTATGCGGAGGAGATGCGGGTTTGCGAGAGGCAGGCGATGTCACAGGGGTCACCCTCGGGCGCTTCCGCGGGCTGCCGGTGCTGGAGTGGGAGGGGTGCCCTGGAGGGAGCGGCGCACCGTCGTCATCTGCGCAATGTCCAGGAAAATCGCTGCCACCGAGCTCCCTCTCCAAGTCATACTCCGCCGCCGAATCACGCTCCGTCACCGAATCCAATGAGCCAGGGTCATCCTCCGGCACAGGCGTGCTCCTGGTGGTGCTGCTGCTGCGCTTCCGCTTGCCCTCCGTCGACACGCAGGAACCCGGATGCGCACAGTACTCCTCCCAGGTGAGGCCGTGCGCCGAAGCGGCATGCGAAGCCAAACTCACAAAGGGGGTCCCCTTCTTCGTGCAGGTCTCCCCACACACCTTGCAGCATGGCACCGAGGGTGCAGCAGACACCGGCGTCGCGACCGCATCCGCCTGCGCTGACCGCCGTCCGCACCTGAGCTCAACCTCACTGAGCTGCTGCCTCAGCTCAGCCACGCACCGGTCCATCTGCCACTTCCCGTTCACCACCTCCTCCCACAAGTGATGCACCTCCACCAGACCCATCTCCGAGAAGGGCCTCAGAGGCTCCTGACCGGGGAAGATTATTTTAAGCTTCCCCGGCACATCCTTCGTCAGCGTGGCGCGCACCTCCTCCTCCAGGCACCTCACCGCCAGGTCCGCCACCGCCGAGAGCATATCCCCGAGGTAGGTCACGGAGTGGGGGCGCCGTTTCCGCAGCCAGTCGACGCTCAGCAGGTTCTGTCTTTCTACCGTACCCGGCGCCGCTGAAAACAGCGACTTGGGAACCTCTCGGTAGATCAGGCGATTTGCAGCTTCCCGGATGCGGCCAAACTCCTCCGCCATCTTCCCCTCCACGTACGCCAGGCAGCGTGCCCTCCACAGCTGCGCTGGGAGCTTCATCTCCTCCTCCGCCAGGCTCTTCCTCGCCTTCACCATCCGGCTCACCCGCAGGCTCCGCATACACGGAACGCTGGCCATCGCACGTTCGGCGCTACGGACGGCATACAGCTCGAATTCCCCCTGCGCCAGAAAATGCTGCACCGCAGCCTCTAGGGATTCGTGCGACTCCTCAGGGTGGTCGGTGCACTTCACCACACACCTGTCCGACTCACGCTCCACCCGCAGAGCCACTCGCCACAAGCCTCTGTTCCGCCCCGAGGCGGTGTCGTCGGGGGGGGCAAATAACATCGCCGCGACCTCGGAATCCCAGGCTCCCTCGGGCACACGCGCGACATCGCTCCTGTCCCCTGGTCCAGGCGGATACAGCTTGACACGCACGGTGTGCCACTGTCCCTGGTCGGTGCATTTGAGGGAGCCGGGCGGGGTATGCGGCGGGAACGCCCTCACTTCCGTCTCGACAGCGAGGATCACGGCGGAGATGCAGAAATCCCCCTTCCACGAAAGCCGGACTCCCCGGAAGCCATTCGACTCCCTCAGCGGACCCTGGTGTTGGCACAGCTGCATCTGCTCCCACGTGATGCGGGGCCACTCCGGCTCCGTACGCTCCCCCAGCTGCAGTGCCACGCCCGGCGGAACCCTGCGTGGGTCCAGTGCCTTCATTTTCGCCAGCACTTTGGTGGGGAAGAACCAACAGTGCTGCACGACCCAGTTCGCCACAGCCCACCCGCTCTCCCCCGTGAGGGCGCAGTCCTCACCGTCCTCCGCCAACCCAGTTTCGTGGTTGAACCTACGCAAACAAGTAAGCTCCCTCTTCACCCGACCGACCCCGGAAGTCAGGTGAAGATCTGGAGGGAAAACGTCCCTCAAACGGAGTTCCGCCACCTCCCACCCGAAGTCCTCCGCCACCTGTCGATACTTCGCACGGTCCGCTTTCTGAGGGTCTTTAGCCCTATCATCCCGGGCGCGCAGGGCATCGATCTCCGCCTCGTCGGCGGCCTTGGCCTTCTCCCAGTGCTCGCTGTAACCACAGTGTGAGGTGTCTGCCGTCACACTGTCGGTACTCGCACGCACGCACCAGCGAATGCACGCTGTCGCCGTCCACACAGACTCGAGAGGGGCCACCAATTTTTTAAAGGGTTTGGTTGGCCCCCGACCAGACATCGTTGGTTCCCGACCAGACATCGGACAATGCCTGCAGAAGGTGGCTGCTTCGTCGCGAGAAGCCACCAACAGTCGCGATCATGCACCAACTCACGAGACGCAAATGCTTGCACAACAGCAAATCGCGACCTCACAAAAGCGTCCCCCGGTTCCGCAAGATACCACTTGCCACCCGTCGCTCTCTCGAGTAGAGTGCCCACCACCTCGGGGCTAAATCTCCCGTTGGAGCACACAGCCCAACCGCCACCCTTCTCGACCCTCGCCTGCTCATGCTGAGCATCCTGCCACGTGACCGCTTGGAGGGGGTTCTCGACACCCAGTTCCGTGAGAAGCTTCTGCAACACGATGTAGGCCGACGAAGGGCACCCACTCTGCCAATTCGCACCCGCATCGGAGAAGGAGAACTTCGGAAAGCCCAGCCCCGCGACGTGGTCCTCGGCAGAAAACAGCACTGGAGGGGCTGGAGTGGGAGGAGTCGGAGTCGGAGTTGCAGTTGCAGTTGGAGCTTGAGTTGCAGTTGGAGCTGGAGTTGCAGTTGCAGTTGGAGCTGGAGTTGGAGTAGTCGCAGTTTCTGTCTGCACCACCGGGGCACCCGTCTCGGCGGCGGTTGCAGATCGAGGCTGCAATGGCCCCGTCCCCAGCACTTCAGCACCGATCCTCTCGCGGTCCTCCGCATCGTCGCGGGACATGCAGAAGAGCCTCCACAGAGAGGCACGGTGCTCTTCCTTCACTGCCGCGGGGATGGGGATTGCCTGAGGGAAACCCTTCGGGGAGCCGGAGGTCGCCTGGCCCCGCGGGAGGCTCGCCTTGCTGAGGGCCACTCGCAGCACCTTGTCACGGGACGGAAAATTCCCCTCGAGGTCGGAGGACTTGTGCGCACCTGCGAGCAGCAGGATATCCCTCATCACTTCGCGCTTCCCCAAACTCTTTGAGGTCGCAACGGCGTTCCGGATACCCCGCAGGGTCTCCACCTTCATCCTGCCCAAGGTCTTCTGGATGAGGACGTTGGCGTCTTCACGAGAGAGGTCACCTAAACTTGCACTCCCGGCAGCACAACTCAGCCTTTTCACCACCTCATCTGTCCAAAGGAGGGCGGAGACACGCTTCGGCACCTGGTGGTCAGCAGGAAATGGGGCATCCTCGTCGTAGGAGTCAGACTCGTCGTCACAGGTGGCGTCGGGGCCCACCCGTGGGCACTCCAACGAGGACAGCTTATCCCACCCTAGCAGCTTCTGCGCCGGACACAACTTGTCATCACCAGCAGCATCCATGCGATCGCCATCATCATCATCATCATCATCGCTATCATCAGGATCGTCGTCGTCGTCACCAACGTCCTCCTCCTCGCCATTGTCGTCGTCATCATCCTCGCGACCGTCGCCATCATCGCCATCCGCAGTCACATCATCAGCATCATCCTCCTGCTTCTCTGGGAGCGCCCCAGGAAGCTTCAGCAGAATGGGGAATGCAGGGGAGCTCACAAACGCCTGCACATGCTTCACCCCCGCGTCGTTCAGGGCAGCCAGGATGCCCTTCACAGACGTCCACAGCTTTTCCCTGAGGTTGGAGGTGGCGTCAGCCGCGTCCCCCCGGTTGTTCCTGCCACGGCAGGGCTCTGCGAGCTTCAGCACGCGGTCACCAACCACGACTCGCAGATCATCGGCCTTCACATTCCGATCGGCTTCCGGAATGCCCAGCAACAGCGCGAGGCGGAGCAGGTCACACTTCAGCAGCCCCCGCAGCATCTTTGTGCCATACTTCTCCCGCAGCTCTTCCTCCGCGATCTCCCTCATGCTGCGGCGGGTCTCCTGCCTCACAGCCAGCACTGCCCTCTCCATGTACACCGCGTACTCCTCCATCGGCGCCTGGCACACAACCCAGTTGTTTGCCTTGGCCATTGCGAGGGACGCCAGGCGCTCGGGGTGGACCATGGCAAGCCTCTTGTAGAGGAAAGAGGAGTTGCCGTGCTGGTTCTCCACCCGGTCAGAAGTAGCCGGATACCTCCGCAGGCCTTCTATCCCCAGCTCCTCCACAGCAGCCGCATCCTTCTGCATGAACTCCTTCAGCTTCGTACGCAGGGTGCTCCCGGCGGCGTGCCACGCAACCATGGCGTCAGCCGTGTGCTCCAAAAAAAATTGCCTTCGCGGCGACGCGAGCAGCAGCTTCCCCCAGCAGAACGTCGTTCGGGACGTCGTCGGCCGTCTTCCCGATCACCGTGTCCGTGAGGATGTCGAACACCTCTTTCTCCGCCGTCTTCTCATCCAGCATGCTGCCAAGCTGGTCGTCAAGCCGCTGCAGGATCTCCCAGCCCTTGTCATACGTCGGGCTCCCCCGCTTCACCGCTGACTGCGCCGTCACGTAGACCTGCCAGAGTAGGTAAGAGGTGAGGAGGTAGAGCTGGATATCGAGCTCTTGAGTCCTCTGCAGCATCCGCGACAATGACGTCGAGAAGCTCTCACGCATGTCCTGCAGCACCTTCGACCACTGCAGGAAGCGCGAAGCGTTCTCCACGTGCACCGAGAACTTTGACCCGGTGACCCGCTTGAAAGCGAAGCCCTTTGGGATCGTCCCGTGCACGGCCAACACATTGTTCAGCGCGGTCGTTCCGGAGGAATCAATCCCGTTCTCCACATCGAGAGTGGCCACGATCCCCAGCAACAGGTCAGTCGCACTCGATTTGCCCTCGCCTGTCGTAGAGTGCGACGCCCACGCACAGGCAACCGACTGCGCAGCCTGCAAGGACCTTCCAAGCTTGTGCGTGCAGCATTGCAACACACCCCGGTTGGCGTCCTTCGCCATCTTGTTGGCGGTCGCACAGTGGTCCACCATCACCATCTGCTCCACACCCACATCCTGTTCCTCGATCTTCCGGATCGTCTCCGTCAGATTCTCCGAGAGCAGCTTTGCTCGCGTAGACGGAACTATCCGCGTCGTGACGGTGGCGCTCACCTCTTTCCCGCCCACGTACCCGTAAGCCACATGCGTGTCGTGCATGCGACCCCCAATCCTGGCGGAGGTGTCGCACCCAATGGCCACGGTGGGCTTGTCCCCCAGCTGCGAGTCCCTCGCCTTATCCTTCAGGTACTCAAAGAAGGCCTCGACAGACACCCGGCCGGCCACCCAGTCGAGGCGCCCAATCGTCCGAGCCGAGGGAATGGGCAGCTTCTCGCGGGGCAGCCCAAACAGGATAGCGAAGACGTCCCCGATGAGCCGGTGCACCGCTTTCAGACCCAGGCCCTCCCAACGCAGGCGGTGCACGAGCCGCCGGATCTTCAGCGGGTATGCGTGCGTGGTACCCCGGTGGTGCAGGCCGGTCGCGTAGTAGGTCTCGGGGGAGACGCGTTCCCGCAGACTCAAAACCTCCTCGGTGAGGATGCGGTTCCTCCGCTCAAGGACGTACACCTTCGCCATCGCCCACCGCTTGGCCTGGTCCAGCCGCTTCGTGACCCTCCGCCACTGAGCCGCTTCATAGGCCGGTCGGCCACGACGATCCTTCGACGACGCAGCAGTGGCGGGGGTCGCACGGGTGGAGGGAGTGGAGGCAGGGCGCGATGCACCAGACGGCGTGACAGGCCCGGGTGTGCTCGACGCAGAGACATCGTCCACTTCCATGGCTGTGCTGCACTTACCCTCAGACACACACTCACCGAAGCAGAATCGGGCAACACGCCCTGTCGACTCTGAGCGGTGGGACCGCACAACAACAGCACCCTGACCAAGCAAGCTGTGGTTCCCGCACAGCTTCTCCTTGGCAGCAGAATTCACCCCTCCTCGGGAGATCATCCTCAGCCCAGCCTCCAAGGGCACCCCTGCAACTCCGCAAATCGCCTCCCGAAGTTGATCATGGGTGCGCATGCACCCGCTCACATCCCCAGACAGAACACGGCGGATGAAAATCTCGACGGCACCTGACAGTGTCGTCGGAGCAGCAGGATCGCAAGGAGCACAATCCAGCTGCACGCTCTGCTGTGACAGCTCCTCGCCTGCGGGCACGGCGGGGCCGTCATCCATCGACTCGGACCGCTCCGCGAGGGTCGCCGGTGTAGGGGCGTCCGACACGTCGTCGCCCGCATCGACAGCGATCGCATCCAGCAAATCACCCATGCGGCGCAGCTCAGCCGCATCCGGAGGGCCGCCCTCCATCGACACGTCCCCATCATGGACATCCTCTGTCACAGCAACCGTCGGAGCCGGAGGAGGTGCTGTTGCCGAGGTGGTGAGGCTAGACGTCAACTGAGCCTGCGGTGTGGGGCACATGTCCTCCTCCCCCTCCTCGGAGCAATCACTGCCATCAGCCGCAGGAGGTGCGAAGCGGCCCGGGGACGAAGCAGTCAACTGCCGGACTGTCTCTTCGGAGGAGAGGGAATCGGGCGGACCTCGAGAGGCGGGTGCGCGAGGGTCGTCCATCGCCACATCACGGAGAGGAGCGTCGGCCATCACCACATCGGGTGGCAGAGAGAGGGAAGGAACGGCAGAAGGCACACAGTCGTCAACATCAGACTCATGATCAGAGCTGCAGCAGGGTGGGCAATCAGCCACGATCGCAGGACCTCGACGACACAGGCAGTAGTGCGCAACACCCTTCCTGAGCGCTCCGCCAGCACGCTTGCACAGCATCCAGCGCTCCGATGACCCCACACACGTCAGGATGCGTTGGTCCATGTTGGGTCCCAACCCCTCCGACTCCTCGAGGTGCTGCTCGACTGCTCCCACGAGGAAGTCAAACGTCCAGCCGCAAAATCCGTCACTCTGGCCATCCAAGAACCGCGACACGAGGACCTCAACAGGGAGCCGCTGCGCTGCAGGTCTCCTTCCGCACTTCCTCTCGTGCCGCAGCAGGTTCGCATACGGCCTCCTGCAGAAGCGACAGGAATCCATCTTGTGACCAATCTGGCATCGCCAGAAGGGGTTCAAACCCTGACTCCTGACAGAAGGAGGGGGGTGCTGGTGACAAAAGCTATCAGTGCGCCGATCAAAAGTTGACTGAACAGGGGTGCCTTGTCAGCGACTGGGGGTGCGAGCGCAAAATAAACAGCTGACAATGGGGGTCTTCGCTACGGGGTGATCGTCAGTGCATTTTAGTGCACTTGCTGTTGAAATGGCTGAAAACTGACGAAGATTCTCGAAGAATGACGACCAGCGAAGACCCCCACTGACGCAAAAGTTTCCGGCAAAACAGTCATAAAAAATAGTGGCTGAGTGGAAGCCACTCTCTCGCGATTCGGGTGCACAACTCGGGGTAGTAAATTACTGAATGGGGAGGGGGGTGTGTGCAGTGCTGATCGACTCCACGCTCCAACAACAGAACGACCCATTCAGACCCGTCTCCACCCTGCCAGATACAGTAACCGACCATAGGAATCAGCTGAGCAGCCCCCGACTTTCCTGAGCAGCCCCCAGGTAATCCAGGCACAGGATGACCCGTTCCGACCCATTTGCACCCTGCCGGATACCCGATCAGCATGCCGGAGACCAATAGAATCCGCTGAGCAGCCCCCGACTTTCCTGAGCAGCCCCCAGGTACTCCAGGCACAGGGTGACCCGTTCCGACCCATTTGCACCCTGCCGGATGCCCCATGAGCATGCCGGAGACCAATAGAATCCGCTGAGCAGCCCCCGACTTTCCTGAGCAGCCCCCAGGTAATCCAGGCACAGGATGACCCGTTCCGACCCGTGTCCACCCTGCCGGATACCCGATCAGCATGCCGGAGACCAATAGAATCCGGTGAGCAGCCCCCAACTTTCCTGAGCAGCCCCCAGGTACTCCAGGCACAGGATGACCCGTTCCGACCCATTTGCACCCTGCCGGATACCCGATCAGCATGCCGGAGACCAATAGAATCCGCTGAGCAGCCCCCGACTTTCCTGAGCAGCCCCCAGGTAATCCAGGCACAGGATGACCCGTTCCGACCCTTTTGCACCCTGCCGGATACCCGATCAGCATGCCGGAGACCAATAGAATCCGCTGAGCAGCCCCCAACTTTCCTGAGCAGCCCCCAGGTAATCCAGGCACAGGATGACCCGTTCCGACCCGTGTCCACCCTGCCGGATACCCGATCAGCATGCCGGAGACCAATAGAATCCGCTGAGCAGCCCCCAACTTTCCTGAGCAGCCCCCAGGTAATCCAGGCACAGGATGACCCGTTCCGACCCATTTGCACCCTGCCGGATGCCCGATCAGCATGCCGGAGACCAATAGAATCCGCTGAGCAGCCCCCGACTTTCCTGAGCAGCCCCCAGGTAATCCAGGCACAGGATGACCCGTTCCGACCCGTGTCCACCCTGCCGGATACCCGATCAGCATGCCGGAGACCAATAGAATCCGCTGAGCAGCCCCCAACTTTCCTGAGCAGCCCCCAGGTAATCCAGGCACAGGATGACCCGTTCCGACCCATTTGCACCCTGCCGGATGCCCGATCAGCATGCCGGAGACCAATAGAATCCGCTGAGCAGCCCCCGACTTTCCTGAGCAGCCCCCAGGTAATCCAGGCACAGGATGACCCGTTCCGACCCGTGTCCACCCTGCCGGATACCCGATCAGCATGCCGGAGACCAATAGAATCCGCTGAGCAGCCCCCAACTTTCCTGAGCAGCCCCCAGGTACTCCAGGCACAGGATGACCCGTTCCGACCCATTTGCACCCTGCCGGATGCCCGATCAGCATGCCGGAGACCAATAGAATCCGCTGAGCAGCCCCCGACTTTCCTGAGCAGCCCCCAGGTAATCCAGGCACAGGATGACCCGTTCCGACCCATTTGCACCCTGCCGGATGCCCGATCAGCATGCCGGAGACCAATAGAATCCGCTGAGCAGCCCCCGACTTTCCTGAGCAGCCCCCAGGTAATCCAGGCACAGGATGACCCGTTCCGACCCATTTGCACCCTGCCGGATGCCCGATCAGCATGCCGGAGACCAATAGAATCCGCTGAGCAGCCCCCAACTTTCCTGAGCAGCCCCCAGGTAATCCAGGCACAGGATGACCCGTTCCGACCCATTTGCACCCTGCCGGATGCCCGATCAGCATGCCGGAGACCAATAGAATCCGCTGAGCAGCCCCCGACTTTCCTGAGCAGCCCCCAGGTAATCCAGGCACAGGATGACCCGTTCCGACCCATTTGCACCCTGCCGGATGCCCGATCAGCATGCCGGAGACCAATAGAATCCGCTGAGCAGCCCCCGACTTTCCTGAGCAGCCCCCAGGTAATCCAGGCACAGGATGACCCGTTCCGACCCGTGTCCACCCTGCCGGATACCCGATCAGCATGCCGGAGACCAATAGAATCCGCTGAGCAGCCCCCAACTTTCCTGAGCAGCCCACAGGTAATCCAGGCACAGGATGACCCGTTCCGACCCATTTGCACCCTGCCGGATGCCCGATCAGCATGCCGGAGACCAATAGAATCCGCTGAGCAGCCCCCGACTTTCCTGAGCAGCCCCCAGGTAATCCAGGCACAGGATGACCCGTTCCGACCCGTGTCCACCCTGCCGGATACCCGATCAGCATGCCGGAGACCAATAGAATCCGCTGAGCAGCCCCCAACTTTCCTGAGCAGCCCCCAGGTACTCCAGGCACAGGATGACCCGTTCCGACCCATTTGCACCCTGCCGGATGCCCCATCAGCATGCCGGAGACCAATAGAATCCGCTGAGCAGCCCCCAGGTAATCCAGGCACAGGATGACCCGTTCCGACCCATTTGCACCCTGCCGGATGCCCGATCAGCATGCCGGAGACCAATAGAATCCGCTGAGCAGCCCCCGACTTTCCTGAGCAGCCCCCAGGTAATCCAGGCACAGGATGACCCGTTCCGACCCGTGTCCACCCTGCCGGATACCCGATCAGCATGCCGGAGACCAATAGAATCCGCTGAGCAGCCCCCAACTTTCCTGAGCAGCCCCCAGGTAATCCAGGCACAGGATGACCCGTTCCGACCCATTTGCACCCTGCCGGATGCCCGATCAGCATGCCGGAGACCAATAGAATCCGCTGAGCAGCCCCCAACTTTCCTGAGCAGCCCCCAGGTAATCCAGGCACAGGATGACCCGTTCCGACCCATTTGCACCCTGCCGGATGCCCGATCAGCATGCCGGAGACCAATAGAATCCGCTGAGCAGCCCCCGACTTTCCTGAGCAGCCCCCAGGTAATCCAGGCACAGGATGACCCGTTCCGACCCGTGTCCACCCTGCCGGATACCCGATCAGCATGCCGGAGACCAATAGAATCCGCTGAGCAGCCCCCAACTTTCCTGAGCAGCCCCCAGGTATTCCAGGCACAGGATGACCCGTTCCGACCCATTTGCACCCTGCCGGATGCCCGATCAGCATGCCGGAGACCAATAGAATCCGCTGAGCAGCCCCCAACTTTCCTGAGCAGCCCCCAGGTAATCCAGGCACAGGATGACCCGTTCCGACCCATTTGCACCCTGCCGGATGCCCGATCAGCATGCCGGAGACCAATAGAATCCGCTGAGCAGCCCCCAACTTTCCTGAGCAGCCCCCAGGTAATCCAGGCACAGGATGACCCGTTCCGACCCATTTGCACCCTGCCGGATGCCCCATCAGCATGCCGGAGACCAATAGAATCCGCTGAGCAGCCCCCAACTTTCCTGAGCAGCCCCCAGGTAATCCAGGCACAGGATGACCCGTTCCGACCCATTTGCACCCTGCCGGATGCCCGATCAGCATGCCGGAGACCAATAGAATCCGCTGAGCAGCCCCCAACTTTCCTGAGCAGCCCCCAGGTAATCCAGGCACAGGATGACCCGTTCCGACCCATTTGCACCCTGCCGGATGCCCCATCAGCATGCCGGAGACCAATAGAATCCGCTGAGCAGCCCCCAACTTTCCTGAGCAGCCCCCAGGTATTCCAGGCACAGGATGACCCGTTCCGACCCATTTGCACCCTGCCGGACACCCGATCAGCATGCCGGAGACCAATAGAATCCGCTGAGCAGCCCCCGACTTTCCTGAGCAGCCCCCAGGTAATCCAGGCACAGGATGACCCGTTCCGACCCGTGTCCACCCTGCCGGATACCCGATCAGCATGCCGGAGACCAATAGAATCCGCTGAGCAGCCCCCAACTTTCCTGAGCAGCCCCCAGGTACTCCAGGCACAGGATGACCCGTTCCGACCCATTTGCACCCTGCCGGATGCCCCATCAGCATGCCGGAGACCAATAGAATCCGCTGAGCAGCCCCCGACTTTCCTGAGCAGCCCCCAGGTATTCCAGGCACAGGACGACCCATTCTGACCCATTTGCATTGGTCGCTCACAGCTCGCAGAGGTCGCTCCGCACCAAAAAAGCGTCGCTCACCGCGACCAGACGCCGAGAATTTCAACTCATAGCAGCCAGAAGTCAGCACAGGAGTATCTAGCCGTCGGCTTTTCGTCCTGCCCAACATGGCACCCTCAGGAGGCGTGCACTCCAACACTCTTTACAGTATGTTAAATGGAGGCATGCCCCTCACCACTCAGCTGCTGATGAGAGGTGGACCACACGTCAAGGACGTGCCAGGTACCACCTACTCACCAGGAGCTGCCCTGCCTTGGGAGCAGAGAATGGGGTTTAACATGCAGTAACCCCTCCAGACAGTGCAGATGTGCTGTGTCTGGAGGGTCCCAGAACCCTTAGAAAACCCCCCCTATATTGGCCCTGTGGCCCCCCCAGCCCATTTTTCAGCACCAAATTGGAAATTTTGGACCCCAAAATTTCGTCCAAAAATCAGTTTTTCCTGGGTGTGGGTGTGTCTGGGGCCGGGAACATGGTGTTTTGGGCGAAATTTTGGGAAATTTTTTTTCGATTTTTTTTCGAAAATGGTAAAGTCCGCAGCCAGGGGGGAACGGTTTTTTCGCATCTGATTGCGCGTTTAAATTATACAAACGGGCAGCATTTAATTCCGGGTACTTCCGGATACTCAGGAAATATTCCGTAGAGTGATTTCTGGTATGGGTTCGTGGCCTTGTATGCGCAGAGATTTTTGCCGCAACCGCTCCCTCGAAACTTGCCACCCTCTACTTCATTTGGCCAAAAACGTTCAATTTACCCTTCTCCAAAAAAAATTCGAAAGGGTCCCCCTCAGGGCTGTTCCTAACTGGGGGGCTGGTTCCCCACTTTCAGGATTCTGAACTTTTTTTCTAAGAACTTTTGTACGGGGAAAAAAAGTTTTTTTCTAAGAATTTTGTAAGGGAAATTTTTTTTTCTAAGGGTTTTTCGCAGAGGAAATTTTTTTTTCTAAGATTTTCCCAGTCGACAGGGCGCACACAAGGATGGAAGGGAAGTCTCTCCCCCGTACAGTTCGCCTTGCTGGCCAACTGGAGACTCCGCAGGATGACCCCGCCCACCTCCTCTTGCCTCGGTTTGCGTGTTGCTGGTGTGTTGCCTGTGTATTGCTGTTGTATTGCACTCCTGAGGACCTCCCTATTTATTCCCACTCGACTACCCTTCGACAGGACCCTGACCTCACACTCACCCAACCTCACGTACTCCGCGAATATGGTGCGCACCACTGCAAAAATCTCCGGGAGCTTTTGGGCTTTCAGGCCTGAAGGGGCCAGTAGGGGGGTGGCGTCGGGGAGTGGCAGCTTTGTAACTATCCTCCAGCTGCTGGCATGTACAGTACTGCGGGAGTGCCAAGGTGTATTGAGCAACCTCCTCCAGTCCCTGCGGAGCACAACCCCCGATGAGAACGAGCCCCAGATGATCACCTCGCAGGACCCGCAGCGACCCAACCCTGACGTCAGTCTCTCCGCCCTCGGACACAAACACCCGCACCTGAAGCACCTCTGCACCACCAAAAGCGCCACCGTCTACAGCTGCCCATCTTGTGGTGAGTTCCGCACAGCTATTACAGACAGCATGGTTGTGATGTTGGGCGTCGTGAAGGACAGGGTGCAGCGCGTTGCTTCTCAATTTATGGAGAAGCAAGGTCCGTGCACATGTGGTGCTGTCCGGGCTGCGCAGTTCTGCGTCGAGAAGGCCCCGCACCTCCTGTTCCTCTCGACGCAGCGGTTTTCTGCATCCGGCGAGAAGCAGAAGCACCTGACGGAGCTTGCGGAAACCGTCAACGTCAAGGAATTAAGAGACCTCTCCGCCCTTCGTGAGCTTGGCGTTGACGGCAACGGGGTGGTGCAGGTGGGCACGGTGCAGCCGGTGAATCACCGGTACCGGTTTGTCGGTGCATCGTGCACAAAGTCCGGGCTGACCCTCGCGAAGGGGATCGCCTGGGAGACGCTGTGCGCTCGTGGCCCCGCCACCACTCTGAAGTGGAAGTCGATCACGACTGATCGTGTGACGGATTGCTCTGTGGCGCCGTTCAATCGTGCGAACGCGAAGCCAGCACTCGTGCTGTACGCACGTGAGGCATCGGACGGTGACGGGCACGACGTCGATGCTTCGCATGATGCGCCGCCGCCTCCTCCTCCGGATCCCCTGGCCGCCTCTCCTGCAGCTACCACCGCCGCCCCTGTCGCCCCTGCACCCCACGCCGCCTTCTACACCGGGGAAGGGGCGTGCCACGTCGCCGCGTTCGACAGCGCCGGGCGACTGTCCCCATGGCTGACCGCCATGAAGCTCGCCCAATCAACCGGAGGCGTCAACATTGGGCTTGTACCAGGGTGGGTTCAACGGGATCTATACAGTTCTGGACACTACTGCCTCCGAGTGCTTGACTGCCTAGCAAGGTCAATTCCCATTACGGAGCCGACGCGTACCAGTGCTGCGGCGCTTCTGGAGGGCGTTGACTCCCCCGAAGCGGAGGCCCTCACGGTGAAGCTCAGGCGTCCGCGATTGATGGATACGAGATTCCTCGTGGACGAAGAGTTGGACACCAACACCGCGTCAGTGGCCCTGCAGACTTTCCGCACATCCCGCGGTTTAAATGTTCACTTTTCTATCGTCGACACCACACAGCCTCGCACCTTCGGCTTGCTTCTTCCGTCGTTGATGGCCCAGTACCCCTTGCGGCTTGTCTTCGACACAGCAAAGGCGCACTTCCTTCTTTTGATGGCAGCAAACAAGAAGTACGTGCCAGAGGGCTCAATGGTGAACGGTCTCCTTCGGATTCAGCAGCGGCAGGCACAGCTCGCCATACAGGAGAAGCAGCAGCGGAAGATCCACGCTGCAGCCTCCGGTGTGGTGCGTCTCCCTGATGGGAGGTGGAGGTGCACCACGTGTGCACCGTTCTTGGTGCAGCTGGAGGGGGAGTTCTCGGAGCAACCCCACTTGCTCCGGTATGCACGCGGCGAAGCGTCTATGTCTGCCACGACAGTTGGGCGCCAGCAAAGCAATATCCGCCGCCACATGGGTGGTGCGGCGCACAAGAGAGCAGTGCAGTTGTCCACGCCTGGGAGTGAAAACACCAATGTGACAGCTACAGATATCCCCAAGCAGACGCTGTGCGCGAAGGTGAAGGTGACCAGCGAGCAGTACACAAGTCTGGTCAACCTGGTGTACAACGTGGCAACGGCGACGCAACGGGCGGAGGGGCTGAGCAGTGTGGGTGCGAGGTTGCAGGACGACAAGCGGAAGGGGCTGCATGTCCTGGACACCCACTACTCTCGAAAAGTCGCGAAGGAGTTCCAGACGATACTCTGGGAGGTGCTCCTGAGGGGAGTGGTGGGTGCGGTGCGTGCGTGTCGGGCGGCAACCCTGAAGGTGGACGGTACCACGTTCGCCCGCATCGACTTGATGATCGTCATCGTTTCGGGGATCAGCAGGACGGATTGTGCTATGAAAGATTGGTGTGTGGGCACAGTCGACTTGAAGAAAGCTGACGCAGAGTCGCAGAAGGACGAGCTGGTCAAGTTGTTCGACAGCCTCCAGCTGTCGCAGTGGGCGCGGCGTTCGCTGAAGGGATTCGCGGCAGACGGGGCATCAACGATGAAGAGTCTCAGGGGGAAGCTCGAGATCGCGTGGGGATGCACTCTCATCGATGTGCATGATGCTGCCCACATGCACCAGCTGTCCGTCGGCCTCATCAAGAAGACACGAAAGGTTGTTGAACATAGCCGCCTCCTCCGACACTGGTTTGCCTTCTTCAGATCAACCGCCAGGCAGAAGTCTCTGCAGATCATTTCCGGTGGGAAATGTCTCTCCTTCCCGAAGGAGCACTCCGTGCGTTGGGCAGCTGCAACGTTCCGTCGCCTGAACGCGGCTGTGGTGAACTTTGACTTCACTGTCGCTATGCTCGGGGAGATCCAGCCGCCGCCGTTCTTCTTCCACAAGCTCACCCCCGAGTATTCCCTCTCGACTTGCATCTTGGCTGACGTCTTCGACATCAATAAAGGGGTGAGCGAGGCGTTGCAGAAGCGAGACCTGTCGCTCTCGTCGATGGAGAGCATCCTGCAGAATGCACTGACAGTGCATAAGGTGCTGGCGCGCCAGCCTGGCAAGCACGAAGCCAAGTTCTATGAGAACCAGGGAACCACATCGTTGCCTCCGGGGGTAGTTGCCGAGATGACTTCCTGGCGCTCAAAGCTCTGCCACACCATCTACAAGGACCTGGCCAAGAGGTGGGAGGAGTATCCCTGCCGCTCATTCAGCTCTTTCTTCGCGACAAGTGGGAAGGACAGCACGTGCGAGTGCCTCATGGCGCTCGCTTCTCGCTTGGGTTACGACCAGGCAGAGATTCTCAGCATCGGCATGGAGTGGGTGAAGCTGCGGTTGGAATGCACAGATCTCAGGGGGAACCTTCTGAAAGAGTTTGTCGTCGACTTCTTGCTGGAATCCGAGAGTTCGACGTTTGCGATAGTGCTTGAGGCCATGGTGGCACTGTCACCCTCGACTGTGTTTGTGGAGGCTGCTTTTTCAGTTGTAACGCGCATGAGGGGATCGTTCCGGAAGGCACTCTCTGCCGCAAGCATCTCTCAAGAACTGGGCATCACTCTAGAGCTGTCACATGATGACGCGGCGCGCAAGATCATCGTTGAAGAAACAGTCAACACGTTCCTCGCCAACAAGAAGCGCCGCTTCACTGCGCGTTCCCTGACGCCTCTTCCAACTCTGACAACCGTGGAGCTCGTTGACCTCGATGCAGCCATGGGTTCTCTATTTGCTGGCGTGGAGGATTGTGATGAGGAATCGGACGGCAGCTGGGAAGATGACAACGCCGATGCATTGTCGATTGTCAGCCTCGTGGAGGAAGTCCCTGAGGATCCCTTCCTCACTTCGTTGCTTGCAGATGCCGCACCCCCCGTCGTGCCTCCAGCCACCCTGCAACATGTCACCTTCCAGCTCCCCGCTTCATCGACCCCGGGCACCCCATCGACACTCCCCACACCTCAGCCGGAAGAACCGCCGCAGCTGCCTCCCACACAGGCGGCACCGGCAGAGCGCAGGAGGGAGGTTGGGCCGCACCCCGAGGAGCCCCAGGAGAAAAGGGCCCGCGTCCATGTCGACATCGATGTCGACATGGAGGAGGATTGGGGAGAGTGGGCGTACGTTTCGGACGCCGAAACTTCCGAGTGAGCCATCATCGTTCTTAGAAGGGGGGGGGGGGTGGGGGCGGGGGGGTGGTTTTCATCGTAGAAATCATAGAAAAAGTCCCGCCTGACGGGCACGCGCCTGAAACCTGTGGGGGGGTGAGCAAAAAATCCCTTGTAAAAATTCTTAGAAAAAACCTGGTTCCCCGACCCAAAAAACCCGGAAAAAGGGCTGGTTCCCCGCCCAGGCCTGGTCCCCCTACAAATCGCCGGTCTTAGGAGCAAAAAATTTGGGCACCCAGATTTCAAAAATTTTCAAACTATTTTCTGGACCTTCTTGGCCCTTCTTGCAGCCTTCCCCGCCCACAACAGCCACAGCTCACGATCTAGGCGACATTCCTGTGACAGGAAGGCCTGTTTGGTCAGAAACCAGCCATTTTTCGGTTTTTGGGGCCGAAAATGCAAAAAATTCCAAATTTTTGGATTTTATTATCGAGGTCAACTCCAGTGATTTATACGCGCCTCGCCTTTTATTTCGTTTTGAATGCGAGGCGCTTTTACCTCTACTCATGGTTTACCTTATCCTCAACTGCGATGGGAGATATCGACGGATCAGACACTGTTGAGTGGTTGTCGGTCTTTCGGTCTGATTCATCGATATTGAGGATGTGCAGGTGGCCCATTGAGATTACTTGACTTCCCGGGGGAGGGTGGTGGGATATATACTTCGTCATTCGCTGTCTGACGAGGATTCCGATTCCTCCGCCGTTGTAGTGACTGTTTACATGCCCCTTTTTTCAATTCTACTCCAGTCGATGTACTCCTTGAAGGCTTTGGAGGTCCACCCTCCGGCTCTGAGTAATGTCTTGAGTTCGGGGTTTTCTTCGTTGAGTTCTTGTGCTGCTCCTCTCCTGAAGCTGTGAGTGCCATCCCACCCTCGCTCTCTCGTATAGGCCTGCCCTTTCTTTTATGGCAGCGAGAACGTGTTGGTAATTGAGTGAAGGAAAGACTCTCTGACCAGGAACTATGTTTTGACGTATGTGTTTCCAGAATCGGTGAACTACACAGAGTGATCTCCATCCTTCCTTTATGGTTTCGTCCTTGCATGTGCAGCTTCTCATGTTGATTGCTCCGTGTTTCTCGTTCTTCCGCGTTTTGTGTGCAAAGAATACTTCGTCCTTGAACCTAAAGACAGAGCTATGTCTGTCCGATGTTGCAAGGGCTTCTTTTATGTTGCTGGGGTTGTCAGTTGGCAGACCCAGCATGAGCGGAATCACCTCGTCTTTCGTGCGCAGCAAGAGTAGGAAAGATAGCATGATGGCGAAGTTGAATTCATCCAGGGGGGTAGATGATGATCTTATGGGGGCGGGGTTCATGATCATTTTATCGAGGAGGGGGGATGAGATCGGGTCCATCTTTCTCACTGGGCCCTGCATTCTGCTGAGTCCTTTCATGACGTCCTTGATCGTTGGGTTCCTCAGGTCCGCGTCAATGCCTATGAATCTCTGTATTTTTGTCAGCGCCGATATGTTGCTATCGGCCGTTCCTCCATTCGTGTGGAGTGACACGAAGCCTGCGAATTCCTTCACTTGTATCGGGAAGTGGGGTATGTTGAGAATGTTTGCGTATCTGATCCACGATCTGAGGGGTGAAAAATACTGTCGCCACGTAGATTTCGTGACGGAGTTCATAGCGACCCTCCTTGCATGGGACTCCACTGCTTTCCCTGCCATGTCCGCTCCTTGCTCAGTTAGGAGGTCGAGCTTCCTCTTCATCTTGGTCCGGCGGTCCATCAGCGGTGGGTTCCATTATCCTGCTTGCACCCCGCAGGTCACCATCTCCTGTTCCAGCATCGCGATGACTTCTTCGCCTCTGGGATAATCTGTCATATTTAGTTTGGTTGGGGTCGTTTGGTCGACGTGTGGTTGATGGGGAGGGCTGTCCCGGTTTGATTGCCTGTGTTGGGTGGGTGGGTGGGTGCGATTGGATCGGTACCTCAGTACTCGAACCAAAGCGGGTTCTTCGACCCGGTCGTGGAGGTTGACTAGCCGATAATAAAAGAACCTTCAATTCCGGCTTTCCCTCAAAAGTGTGGGTGCCTACATTGAAAGTTACCTTTATTATCGAGGTCAACTCCAGTGATTTATACGCGCCTCGCCTTTTATTTCGTTTTGAATGCGAGGCGCTTTTACCTCTACTCATGGTTTACCTTATCCTCAACTGCGATGGGAGATATCGACGGATCAGACACTGTTGAGTGGTTGTCGGTCTTTCGGTCTGATTCATCGATATTGAGGATGTGCAGGTGGCCCATTGAGATTACTTGACTTCCCTCCGCTGTATCTCTATGGGCGACCTTATCCCATCGCAGTTCGCACATGAGTGACCTATTGTGGTGGTTGGTTCGTGTTGGCGTGAGCGGGTTGCCTGGGTCTGTCGTGGGGAGGTCGGGAGGGGTGGGGGGGGGGGGGGGGGTTGAGTGGGGGAGAGAGCATCTGCTGTCCGTTGTTCTCTGTCACGTCGCTCACCAGTCGCTTGACGCAGGGATACTATGCATGGCATCAGTTCCTATAGCGCTCGTGAACCCAGGAAGGTACACGAACCCTCTCTCCTCCAAGTGCTCGATCTTCCCGAGGCACCGCGATGGAGCATCTGCCGGGTTGATCTCTGTATCAACCCGCTCAAGCCAAACACTAAATGACCCCGAGGACACTGCCTCGTGCCAAAATTGGCGTATCATGTTGTTCTGCAAGGGGTCTGGAGAGTATCCGTTGACCAGAGAACCTTGCGAGCACGTGTTGTCCACGTAGTAGTGTTGAGGAATGTTGCAAAAAGAATCTGGGAGGTCAGCTCCCGGGAAAAGGGATTGGTGGTGTTGGTTGATGAAGGCCTGTGTCGAGATGACCGCCTCAGTTTCGAAGAACTGGATGCTCACCTTGTCCAGACCTCCGTTCACATGGTTCATTGCTGAGACAAAAAAAACCCACTTTTGGGCCACATATGACCGTCTTGTACCAAGGAACAGACGGAAATCCTTCCTTGTTCCCAAGGAAACAGCAGGCAGGCACCACAGCTGGGTACAGGACCTCAAGACGGTCAGAAAGGACCGTCTTGGACCCCAAAATGGGTGAAAAACCCCAAAAATGGGCCAAAAAAACCACTTTTGGGCCACATATGACCGTCTTGTACCCGTAGTTGTCCAAAAAATGGGTTTTTTTGGGTTCCTGATTTTTTGGTGGGCTTTCAGGCCTGCAGGGGGGCCCTGGGGGGGTTTTCAGGAAAACCGTGTTCCAAAAACGCCTAACTACTCGGCTGCACCTGGGAAATATTGAAATGCGTTTTTGAGGGCAAAATTCGAGCATTTAGAGATACAAGACGGTGCAAGAGGGTACCTAAATGTCCCCAAAAAGTCGATTTTTGGGGGTCCCAAATTCATTAGGGCGAACCTGTTGTCCTAATAATTTTCGTGACAGCTATTTTGGAGCTATGCCGTCCCTACTGCAAGGGGCTCGCCATGCGGCTGATCAGGGTACTCAGTGATCTGAGTAGGTACCGTACCAGGTACTACCCCCCGGTACCCCCCGGGACTTCGAAAATCCAGACTTGGGTCCCAGCCCAAAAATTTTCAGAAATTAGGAATTTCCGGATCAATTCCGGCCAGTAGTGTGGTCATTTTGCTCTGGGAGATGAGTTTGGTTGGTCGCAAATTTTTTTTGACCTCAGGTTCGAAGTACCCCCCCTCCATTTTTCATTTTGGGCTGGTCCACATTTCCTAAGGAAAATCGGAAAAAATTTGATTGGCCAAAAACTCATCTCCCAGAGCAAAGTGACCCCACCACAGCTCTGAAAAACGCCGGAAATGCAAATTTCGCGAAACTGAAAACGACCATTTTGGGGGTACCAGGGGGTACTACCCCCCGGTACCTGGTACGGTACCTACTCAGATCACTGGGGTACTGGATGAGACAACAAAAAAATATTCGACAAGACCTGTACAAACCTTGCACTGAATGTGTCGCAGAATGGGACAGGTGCTCAGTTCCGGAAGGTCGTGCTTGCCTGTCACAGGACACACCTACAAGGGCTTGTTCCGCTACCTCTTTGTCTCCAGACATCCCCTGGCACTTCTGGGGATGCAAGGATGAGTCAGCCCGGATTCCCTTCTTGCGTGCTCGGATCTCAGGGCATATATTTCACTGGTTGATGGAGCATGCCGAAAAGGGATCAACGCGCAATGCCTACGTACACAGTCTCCATCATTGGTGGGCTCCAGAAGATGCAGTGCCTCTGCAGAACAACGACGAATTTGAAGAAGCAGAGAACGGACATCGCAAGAAAGATGCCGTTACAATCGCCAGCTCCGCAACTTACGAGAGAGATCTTGCGATGGCAGAAGAGAAGCGGCGCGCATCGGGCATGCCTTGGAAGGTTGCGCACCTGTCGCAGGACGGGATCCTCGGGTATAGAGAAGTCATCCTGTGTCCGTGTCTGCACACCCGACACGCTCATAGATTGGCTGTGTATGTTCTTTGCACACAGTTGACACAGCTGCAGAAGGGGTTTGTGCACTGCAACACACAGGACTTCGTTGAACCCATCAGCGCGCCCTACTTCCTGTTCCGGTTCCCCGAAGGACACCGCAAATTATCGCTCTGCTTGTGCAAAATGCCAATCCCGCTGGGGGCGACTTTCACACCATTCGTGTCATCCGAGGCGACTTTGAGCACGCTTGACCAACGCGCACAGCAGGAGGGGGATGACAGTTCTGACGAAGAAGATGAGGCCTGCAGGATGGCTTGTCTTGCCCAAGGTGTAACACAACTACGACAGGCGATGGCCGCACTTTGACACCTCAAATTCTAACCGCTCACCTCCGCAGGTGCAGCCGCTACCAGGAGGATAGGTAGGTAGTCCAGAGTCCGGGGAAACTGACAGAAGCAAAACAAGCCCCTCCCCATCCCTCTTCCACCATGATTTTACCCCCCACGCCAGTAGACTGTAACTATATCATGGGAAAAATGGATGAAAATAGGTGAAAAGACTCCCGCTAGGGGGAGTCAGACTCCCCCTAGCGGGAGTATAGACTCCCGCTAGCGGGAGTCTTTGACACCCGCTCAGACTCCCGCTCCCAGACTCCCGCTAGGGCCGCTGGAGTCCACCGTGTACCTAATTTGGCTCGCGGAATCCACGATGGCCATTATTTCGCACTGAATCGTCAATCTAAGCATGTTCCTGCCCTCATTTCGCCAGACCCCATTCACTGCTCAGCAAGAAGTCTCGGTAATCCGACGACTTTGCGAAATCGAGGCTCATCCGAGGTGAAAAATCACGAAAAATCGCATTGTCTTTTTCCCGTACAAAACCATGAAAAACCAAGTGTCACCCAATGCATAGCTCTCAGTGGGCCGTGGATGGTGTGGATGCATCCATGCATGCATCCACGGCATCCAGGGATGCCCGAAAATGTCAAAAAATGGATTTTCGATTTGACACAGGAAAATCGCTGGAAACCCCAAAAATCGACCGAAAAACGTCGAAAAACCGATTTAATTGCGCACCCGGACATTAATTGCACTGCACTCCAACACCGTTATAGTGCACTTAATTGCACTCCAGGTCACTTAATTGCACCGCAGTGCAATTAAGTGACCTGGAGTGCAATTAAGTGAGCTGGAGTGCAATTAAGTAGATCACTTAATTGCACTCCAGGTCACTTAATTGCACTGCGGGTCAGTTATGAAATGCACAGTGCAATTAGGTAATTGGGCCTCCTGACCTGGCTGGGAGGCCCCCAGATTCGCCTTGAATCGGCTGGATTCGGCCCAGAATCCAGCAGCGGATGGCCTGTCGTGCTGTGCGATTAATGACCGGGATGTCGCAATTAACCCTCAACTGCACCCCGAGTCGGCCTCAATTGCACCTCGTGCAGGTAAAAAAAGGCCTCGGGCCTCCGGCCCTCGGACCGTTTTTTTACCTGCACTCCGGTGCAATTTCGGCCTCCGGTCGGGGTGCAGGTAATTGTATATTTCCTGCACCCCGACCGGAGGCCGAAACTGCACCCGAGTGCAGGAGTTCCCCATCGGTTCCTGTGTGAGGGAGGCTAAGTGTACGCAGCAACACATTCCGGGCAAGCCTTGCCCTCTTGGCACTTAGCCTTCCTACAAGTGTGGTGGAGAGGGGAGTGGGGAGTGGGCAGCACGATCTTCTGTTACCATTACTGTTCGTAGCGCAGGGGTACGCTGAGCGCGCGGCTGAAGTCACCAAAGACGCAGGTCGCCGCAGGACGCAGCGGAAGAGCCGCGCGATCAGCGCCGAACGACACCCCGGGTGGGAGGGAAGGGAAAAAGAGAAAGGCTTTGCGCAGTCCGTGGGAGAAAGTAAGTTGGAGCTTGTCGTTACCTGAGGTGTGGGGGGTTGTGTGTAAAACCCAAGAATTATACGGACTGCAAGCCAACATTCCTGTGACCGAATAGAGAAGGGGAGAGATGGCATGGAACCGAGGGGAGAGGGGGGCAGGAACCTTGGGAACTCCGACTAGTGAGCAGGCCCACTGTGGCCAGAGTTCCCCATCGGTTCCTGTGTGAGGGAGGCTAAGTGTACGCAGCAACACATTCCGGGCAAGCCTTGCCCTCTTGGCACTTAGCCTTCCTACAAGTGTGGTGGAGAGGGGAGTGGGGAGTGGGCAGCACGATCTTCTGTTACCATTACTGTTCGTAGCGCAGGGGTACGCTGAGCGCGCGGCTGAAGTCACCAAAGACGCAGGTCGCCGCAGGACGCAGCGGAAGAGCCGCGCGATCAGCGCCGAACGACACCCCTTCGCTACCCCTGCGCTACCTCCGGCTCGGCTTGTCTGCGGGGTTATCCCGTGATTTGATGTAGGCCCATTGCACCGCTGTGAAATATGATGACGTCAGCCCCAGGATCCGCATCACCTCTCTGTTCAGTGCCCGAGCCGGAGAATACCCGCGCTGCAGCGCCCCGATCACCGCGGTGTTGTCAAGGTACCACTTCACGTTGGCACCCCAGGCGTTCTCCCCGACACACTCCTCCATGCCGTAGACCACAGCACGTGCCTCAAGCACCGCGATCCGCGTCGACCGCTGCTCCTCCGGCAGTTCGTCAGCCTCTTCCCAGGTCCAGCGTCGCCCAAACGATCGAAGAGCGCCGCCTGCTGACACCACAACACCGCACCCCGTCACCGAAGCATCCGACCAGATCTCTACCCCCCGGCCTCGGCTCATCTCGGTGAACTCCTTGTACATCCTCGGTTGGAGCGCAGCGTCGATCCAACGCACCGCCGCCTCAGTCGTTTGCGCGGAGAGCTGTACTTCTTCGTCCGGGTGTGCACCACGGTTCAATGCGTTGCTGTTGCGGCGCAGGGCGATGATGGCGTCGATAAACCTGCCCAGAGGCTGCACCACCAGGGGCGAGGCCCACACCAGACGACCACCCAAGGATTCCAAGTCGCACCGCCTAACCCTCGGCTTCGTCTCGCCCTGAGCCATCAGGTCCGCCCGCGCCGCCCTCAGCTTCCTCGCCACCTTGGGCCCAACGCCCACCTCTCGACGGCAGTGGAAGCCGAACCCGAGGAAGACGTACTCCGTGTCACCGTCGCTCGCCTCAGATATCGTCGCGCCGGCGCGTCTCGCTGCCACGTCAAACGCCGCCGTTGCCTCCCGAACACGCTCCCAGGTGCCCGCGTACCGCACGTTGTCGACATACACGTCAACGCACAGTTCCGGAGTGGATGTAGATGGGGAGGGAGAGAATACCGCCGTGGGGGGGGTTGAGAGATAGCAGTGGGAAAGTGCATACATGATCAGGTGCATCAACTCTGGGGACCACGACGCCCCCATTGGCAAACGGGTCAGGCAGTATGCCTCCCCCTTGTCATCACGGTATGTGAAGTATTTCTGAGACTCTTCGGGAATGGGGATCTGAAAAAAGGAAGCCGCTAGGTCTCTTTGGGAGGCGCACTCGCATTCCACCCTGGACAACACTGTTGGGGAGGTGGGGAAAACAACTTGGCAGCGGTATCCATAAGCTGCCGCGAGGGAGTTGTGGTCTTTGGTCCACATGATGGGCCTCAGTCGGCCCCCGTGTGGGCCATACCCCTGCTTTTCTTCGAAGACAACGAAAGGGGAAATAGCCAGAACAGGGTTTCTCTTGCCAAAATCAAAGTCCGGGGCTCTCCGCACCAGCCCTGCCTCTTCCAGCTGCACCGAAAAACGAGAAGAAAAGGCCTGGCTCTTGGGTTTCACAGTTGCCGGGGTCCAGCTCTGCTCTGAGACCTCCCGCGCCATGGCCTGGGGGTTGGCTGTCATGTCCAGCAGTGTGCTGATCCTTTCACGCACTGGCCCCTTGGCCATCCGAAGTACCTCAGGAATAGAAATAATAGGGACTTTTTTGCAATGCAACGGGGCTTTTAGTTGCTCTTGGGTTGGAAGGGAACCCCTGGACACCCGTTTTCCCATGCCGGAGTGGCTACTATGCTCGGGGGGGGCACCAAGTTCCGTTAAAGACGGGCACAACACTCTGGGGAGAGGGCCAGGGCCACCTCCTCGTTCACGTTCGCGAGGTATCTCATGGTGGTGGGGGGAAGAATGGGGTTCGCGGTTTTGTGCCTGGCAATCCTGGGGATGTCCTGGGGGGGGAGGATACCGTTGGCTGCCAGTGTGGCTAGAAATTGCAGGGCCCCCCGTCGGGGTGAATGAAGCGTCCACTCTTGGCAGTTGGGGCATTGGCGGAGAAGGCGCAGAAATTGGGAGTGGGGGACACCGAACAGAAGGGATTCCAAGGGGCATGTCTGTCTTTTCTCCACCACGAACGCAATCAGACGCTCCAAACCCGCCCCCGCTGCAACTGCGAACCTGCGATCCACAAATGGGGTCGTCTTGATTGCCTTTGACCTGTAAAAATCCACCACGAGTCGTGTTCCACATGCTGTGGGTTTCACATCCTTTACCGTGAGATCTGCCGCATCGCGGTAGCGGCAGGCTGTCTTCCACAGAAACAACAACAGGTTCGCCTCCACCTCGTGCCCCCTTGTGAACAGAACAAACACCGCCTGGGTCACTTCGGCCTTTTTTGCGGGGACAGCTTGCTTCGGGGGGGAAAAGGGGGTCGCACGAGCCAGTGCGTTGGCATAGCCCTGAAGGGGGAGCGGGGACCAATTCCCCTGCTGCAGACCGACTGCGTTTATTGCCGATGCATAATTTTTGACTGTGCTTGTTGTCAAGTGGGTCATTCCCGCCAGAAACAGAACTGCTGCATCTTCCGAGGGGGGTAGGGAGAGGTCTGCTGTCACACACCAACTTTCCAGTCTTTTCCATAGCCCACCCCTGGTGGAGATTGTGCGTTCCGCCAGGCTCTCTTTCATGACTTCTTCCAGCCGTTCCTCTGCTTCCCACAGAGTGTGGTCGTCCCTGGCCCGGGTCCTTGCCGGCGCAGCTTGCGTGTACACCTCCGACAGAGTGTTCTGGACGATGTTCTGGGGGGCGGGAGGGGGGGTAGGGGGTTGGGGGGGCCTTTCCTGTCCCAGTTTTTGGCAGAGTGCCGTGATTTGGCCGAGTGCCTGCATGATGTCCTGGCCGAGTGCCGGTGTTAATTCCAGTTGGTGTTGCCCCGGGCAAGGCTCTCGGGCCTCCGGAGGCGCCTCCGGGCCTCCGGCCTCCGGAGGCCTCCGCCTCCGGAGGCATGGGCTGCAGGGAATCGGATTCCTGGAATCGAGAATCCGATTCCGGAATCGAAAAACCGAGTGGAATCCGATTCCACAAAAAAAGTCAAAAAATAGATTTCCCATTGGGTGACACTTGGTTTTTCACGGTTTTGTACGGGAAAAAGACAATGCGATTTTTCGTGATTTTTCACCTCGGATGAGCCTCGATTTCGCAAAGTCGTCGGATTACCGAGACTTCTTGCTGAGCAGTGAATGGGGTCTGGCGAAATGAGGGCAGGAACATGCTTAGATTGACGATTCAGTGCGAAATAATGGCCATCGTGGATTCCACGAGCCAAATTAGGTAGTCATTTTTCTGCTTGCGTTTTTTTAGTTGTATTTTTTTCGCGAATCTGGGCCATAAAATGGATTTTTGGTGGGCGACCGAAATCCACCCCATGGGCTGCAGGGAATCGGATTCCTGGAATCGAGAATCCGATTCCGGAATCGAAAAACCGAGTGGAATCCGATTCCACAAAAAAAGTCAAAAAATAGATTTCCCATTGGGTGACACTTGGTTTTTCACGGTTTTGTACGGGAAAAAGACAATGCGATTTTTCGTGATTTTTCACCTCGGATGAGCCTCGATTTCGCAAAGTCGTCGGATTACCGAGACTTCTTGCTGAGCAGTGAATGGGGTCTGGCGAAATGAGGGCAGGAACATGCTTAGATTGACGATTCAGTGCGAAATAATGGCCATCGTGGATTCCACGAGCCAAATTAGGTAGTCATTTTTCTGCTTGCGTTTTTTTAGTTGTATTTTTTTCGCGAATCTGGGCCATAAAATGGATTTTTGGTGGGCGACCGAAATCCACCCCATGGGCTGCAGGGAATCGGATTCCTGGAATCGAGAATCCGATTCCGGAATCGAAAAACCGAGTGGAATCCGATTCCACAAAAAAAGTCAAAAAATAGATTTCCCATTGGGTGACACTTGGTTTTTCACGGTTTTGTACGGGAAAAAGACAATGCGATTTTTCGTGATTTTTCACCTCGGATGAGCCTCGATTTCGCAAAGTCGTCGGATTACCGAGACTTCGCGAAGAGAGGCGAAGCCGAGTAGGCGCTGCCCCGGCGCCGGGGGTTTGGGGGGCTCTGCCCCCCAACCCCGCCGGAGGCGAAATTTTTTTTGGGCCTTTTTTGTTAAGGTGTACCGAAAATCGACTTTTTTCGGGAGAACATCCTCGGCCGCGCACTTTACGTGCGCGTGCGGGGGAGGGGGGGGGGGAAGCCCGCCGCAGGCGCCGGAAATTTTTGGGGTCTAAAAAAGAAGGTGTACCGAAAATCGACTTTTTTCGGGAGAACACGTCCTGGGCCGCGCACTTTCCGTGCGCGTGCGGGGGGGGGGGGGGGGGGCAGAGAGCCCGCCGCAGGCGCCGGAAATTTTTGGGTCGACAAAAGAAGGTGTACCGAAAATCAACTTTTTCGACCAAGTCTTGCCAATTTTCGGCACTTTTGGAGCGCCATTCTCAGAAGAAATCCTCGGCAGGGGTGGGGGGGTGGGGGTCAACAGCCCGCCGCAGGCGCCGGAAATTTTCAGGCGTGGTTTCGTATGTTGTGTTGCCGTTGTGTTGGCCGGAAGTATTCAGGGACACTTCAGGGACGGAGAGCCAGCCCCCTGGCCCAACCAAAAACCGGATTTCTCGGCCAAAAATTCGAAATTTTCGCATGGTGTGCGAATGTGTTGAGAGTAACGGAAAATGCCCAAATTTTCATGTATCGAAAGAGTTGGTGAGCAATTCGTCCTTCTGTTCAATTCGACCCAAAACTGCCACCAGCCATTTTCTAAGGGCTTCTGGGTGGGTTCTGACCAGAAAAATGGCTGAAAAATGGACGGAAACCCCCAAAAACCACCCAGAAATGGCCAGAAATCGGTTTTTGGGCCCATTTTTCACCCAGAAACACGTTTTTGGGCCTCTGTGAAAATTTCGATTTTTTGACATTTTTCGCGATTTTCTACAACTACTCGCCCACACAAAAACCGTTTTTTAGCAGGGAAATGCAACAAATCAACGAATTAAGCCGTTTTAACCCCTTTCGTGCACTTTTTGGTCCCAGAAGGGGGTATATGCGGTGTTGGGGTCCCCCTACGACTTGTCCATTTTTCGACATTTTTGGGTCAGATTCCGGAATCCGATTCTCGATTCCGGAATCGGTGGAATCCGATTCTGGATTCTGGAATCGGATTCCACCGATTCCACGATTCCGGAATCGGTGATTTCGATTCCGGAATCGGATTCCACAATTTTGGAATCGGCGTTTTCGATTCCGGAATCCGATTCCACTCTTTTTCTGGAATCGTGGAATCCGGATTCTGATTCGGAATCCGGATTCCACGATTCCCGGAATCGAAGATTTTTATTTGGAATCCGATTCAATGCAGCCCATGCCGGAGGCCTCCGCCTCCGGAGGCCTCCGGAGGAGCTAAAATGGCCTCCTCCGGAGGAACCTCCGGAGGTTCCTCCGGAGGCGGGTGGAGGCCTCCGGAGGTCCTCCGGAGGCCTCCGGAGGCCTCCGGAGGCGCCTCCGGAGGAACCCACCATGTCGAGCACAGGGTGAAAAATTGGTCCAAAACACGGTTTTTGGCCAATTTTTGGCCATTTCGGGAGATTTTTTTCGGGAGAATTTTTTTTTTGGTCGAGAAAGCCAAAATTCACCCAAAAGATGACCAAAAAAATTCTGACCCCAAACTCGGATTCTAGTGGTCTGAAACTGTCCATTGTCGAACGAAATCCTAAAAAAACTGATATTTTTGGCCCCTGAATCCCCCATGCGGCCCCAAAAATCAAACAAATGAAGACGGGAAAAAACCCCAAAAAAAATCCGGCCAAAAAAAATTTGGGGTGTGGGCAGGGCTGTTCCTAACTGGGGGGCTGGTTCCCCACTTTCAGGATTCTGAACTTTTTTTCTAAGAACTTTTGTACGGGGAAAAAAAGTTTTTTTCTAAGAATTTTGTAAGGGAAATTTTTTTTTCTAAGGGTTTTTCGCAGAGGAAATTTTTTTTTCTAAGATTTTCCCAGTCGACAGGGCGCACACAAGGATGGAAGGGAAGTCTCTCCCCCGTACAGTTCGCCTTGCTGGCCAACTGGAGACTCCGCAGGATGACCCCGCCCACCTCCTCTTGCCTCGGTTTGCGTGTTGCTGGTGTGTTGCCTGTGTATTGCTGTTGTATTGCACTCCTGAGGACCTCCCTATTTATTCCCACTCGACTACCCTTCGACAGGACCCTGACCTCACACTCACCCAACCTCACGTACTCCGCGAATATGGTGCGCACCACTGCAAAAATCTCCGGGAGCTTTTGGGCTTTCAGGCCTGAAGGGGCCAGTAGGGGGGTGGCGTCGGGGAGTGGCAGCTTTGTAACTATCCTCCAGCTGCTGGCATGTACAGTACTGCGGGAGTGCCAAGGTGTATTGAGCAACCTCCTCCAGTCCCTGCGGAGCACAACCCCCGATGAGAACGAGCCCCAGATGATCACCTCGCAGGACCCGCAGCGACCCAACCCTGACGTCAGTCTCTCCGCCCTCGGACACAAACACCCGCACCTGAAGCACCTCTGCACCACCAAAAGCGCCACCGTCTACAGCTGCCCATCTTGTGGTGAGTTCCGCACAGCTATTACAGACAGCATGGTTGTGATGTTGGGCGTCGTGAAGGACAGGGTGCAGCGCGTTGCTTCTCAATTTATGGAGAAGCAAGGTCCGTGCACATGTGGTGCTGTCCGGGCTGCGCAGTTCTGCGTCGAGAAGGCCCCGCACCTCCTGTTCCTCTCGACGCAGCGGTTTTCTGCATCCGGCGAGAAGCAGAAGCACCTGACGGAGCTTGCGGAAACCGTCAACGTCAAGGAATTAAGAGACCTCTCCGCCCTTCGTGAGCTTGGCGTTGACGGCAACGGGGTGGTGCAGGTGGGCACGGTGCAGCCGGTGAATCACCGGTACCGGTTTGTCGGTGCATCGTGCACAAAGTCCGGGCTGACCCTCGCGAAGGGGATCGCCTGGGAGACGCTGTGCGCTCGTGGCCCCGCCACCACTCTGAAGTGGAAGTCGATCACGACTGATCGTGTGACGGATTGCTCTGTGGCGCCGTTCAATCGTGCGAACGCGAAGCCAGCACTCGTGCTGTACGCACGTGAGGCATCGGACGGTGACGGGCACGACGTCGATGCTTCGCATGATGCGCCGCCGCCTCCTCCTCCGGATCCCCTGGCCGCCTCTCCTGCAGCTACCACCGCCGCCCCTGTCGCCCCTGCACCCCACGCCGCCTTCTACACCGGGGAAGGGGCGTGCCACGTCGCCGCGTTCGACAGCGCCGGGCGACTGTCCCCATGGCTGACCGCCATGAAGCTCGCCCAATCAACCGGAGGCGTCAACATTGGGCTTGTACCAGGGTGGGTTCAACGGGATCTATACAGTTCTGGACACTACTGCCTCCGAGTGCTTGACTGCCTAGCAAGGTCAATTCCCATTACGGAGCCGACGCGTACCAGTGCTGCGGCGCTTCTGGAGGGCGTTGACTCCCCCGAAGCGGAGGCCCTCACGGTGAAGCTCAGGCGTCCGCGATTGATGGATACGAGATTCCTCGTGGACGAAGAGTTGGACACCAACACCGCGTCAGTGGCCCTGCAGACTTTCCGCACATCCCGCGGTTTAAATGTTCACTTTTCTATCGTCGACACCACACAGCCTCGCACCTTCGGCTTGCTTCTTCCGTCGTTGATGGCCCAGTACCCCTTGCGGCTTGTCTTCGACACAGCAAAGGCGCACTTCCTTCTTTTGATGGCAGCAAACAAGAAGTACGTGCCAGAGGGCTCAATGGTGAACGGTCTCCTTCGGATTCAGCAGCGGCAGGCACAGCTCGCCATACAGGAGAAGCAGCAGCGGAAGATCCACGCTGCAGCCTCCGGTGTGGTGCGTCTCCCTGATGGGAGGTGGAGGTGCACCACGTGTGCACCGTTCTTGGTGCAGCTGGAGGGGGAGTTCTCGGAGCAACCCCACTTGCTCCGGTATGCACGCGGCGAAGCGTCTATGTCTGCCACGACAGTTGGGCGCCAGCAAAGCAATATCCGCCGCCACATGGGTGGTGCGGCGCACAAGAGAGCAGTGCAGTTGTCCACGCCTGGGAGTGAAAACACCAATGTGACAGCTACAGATATCCCCAAGCAGACGCTGTGCGCGAAGGTGAAGGTGACCAGCGAGCAGTACACAAGTCTGGTCAACCTGGTGTACAACGTGGCAACGGCGACGCAACGGGCGGAGGGGCTGAGCAGTGTGGGTGCGAGGTTGCAGGACGACAAGCGGAAGGGGCTGCATGTCCTGGACACCCACTACTCTCGAAAAGTCGCGAAGGAGTTCCAGACGATACTCTGGGAGGTGCTCCTGAGGGGAGTGGTGGGTGCGGTGCGTGCGTGTCGGGCGGCAACCCTGAAGGTGGACGGTACCACGTTCGCCCGCATCGACTTGATGATCGTCATCGTTTCGGGGATCAGCAGGACGGATTGTGCTATGAAAGATTGGTGTGTGGGCACAGTCGACTTGAAGAAAGCTGACGCAGAGTCGCAGAAGGACGAGCTGGTCAAGTTGTTCGACAGCCTCCAGCTGTCGCAGTGGGCGCGGCGTTCGCTGAAGGGATTCGCGGCAGACGGGGCATCAACGATGAAGAGTCTCAGGGGGAAGCTCGAGATCGCGTGGGGATGCACTCTCATCGATGTGCATGATGCTGCCCACATGCACCAGCTGTCCGTCGGCCTCATCAAGAAGACACGAAAGGTTGTTGAACATAGCCGCCTCCTCCGACACTGGTTTGCCTTCTTCAGATCAACCGCCAGGCAGAAGTCTCTGCAGATCATTTCCGGTGGGAAATGTCTCTCCTTCCCGAAGGAGCACTCCGTGCGTTGGGCAGCTGCAACGTTCCGTCGCCTGAACGCGGCTGTGGTGAACTTTGACTTCACTGTCGCTATGCTCGGGGAGATCCAGCCGCCGCCGTTCTTCTTCCACAAGCTCACCCCCGAGTATTCCCTCTCGACTTGCATCTTGGCTGACGTCTTCGACATCAATAAAGGGGTGAGCGAGGCGTTGCAGAAGCGAGACCTGTCGCTCTCGTCGATGGAGAGCATCCTGCAGAATGCACTGACAGTGCATAAGGTGCTGGCGCGCCAGCCTGGCAAGCACGAAGCCAAGTTCTATGAGAACCAGGGAACCACATCGTTGCCTCCGGGGGTAGTTGCCGAGATGACTTCCTGGCGCTCAAAGCTCTGCCACACCATCTACAAGGACCTGGCCAAGAGGTGGGAGGAGTATCCCTGCCGCTCATTCAGCTCTTTCTTCGCGACAAGTGGGAAGGACAGCACGTGCGAGTGCCTCATGGCGCTCGCTTCTCGCTTGGGTTACGACCAGGCAGAGATTCTCAGCATCGGCATGGAGTGGGTGAAGCTGCGGTTGGAATGCACAGATCTCAGGGGGAACCTTCTGAAAGAGTTTGTCGTCGACTTCTTGCTGGAATCCGAGAGTTCGACGTTTGCGATAGTGCTTGAGGCCATGGTGGCACTGTCACCCTCGACTGTGTTTGTGGAGGCTGCTTTTTCAGTTGTAACGCGCATGAGGGGATCGTTCCGGAAGGCACTCTCTGCCGCAAGCATCTCTCAAGAACTGGGCATCACTCTAGAGCTGTCACATGATGACGCGGCGCGCAAGATCATCGTTGAAGAAACAGTCAACACGTTCCTCGCCAACAAGAAGCGCCGCTTCACTGCGCGTTCCCTGACGCCTCTTCCAACTCTGACAACCGTGGAGCTCGTTGACCTCGATGCAGCCATGGGTTCTCTATTTGCTGGCGTGGAGGATTGTGATGAGGAATCGGACGGCAGCTGGGAAGATGACAACGCCGATGCATTGTCGATTGTCAGCCTCGTGGAGGAAGTCCCTGAGGATCCCTTCCTCACTTCGTTGCTTGCAGATGCCGCACCCCCCGTCGTGCCTCCAGCCACCCTGCAACATGTCACCTTCCAGCTCCCCGCTTCATCGACCCCGGGCACCCCATCGACACTCCCCACACCTCAGCCGGAAGAACCGCCGCAGCTGCCTCCCACACAGGCGGCACCGGCAGAGCGCAGGAGGGAGGTTGGGCCGCACCCCGAGGAGCCCCAGGAGAAAAGGGCCCGCGTCCATGTCGACATCGATGTCGACATGGAGGAGGATTGGGGAGAGTGGGCGTACGTTTCGGACGCCGAAACTTCCGAGTGAGCCATCATCGTTCTTAGAAGGGGGGGGGGGTGGGGGCGGGGGGGTGGTTTTCATCGTAGAAATCATAGAAAAAGTCCCGCCTGACGGGCACGCGCCTGAAACCTGTGGGGGGGTGAGCAAAAAATCCCTTGTAAAAATTCTTAGAAAAAACCTGGTTCCCCGACCCAAAAAACCCGGAAAAAGGGCTGGTTCCCCGCCCAGGCCTGGGTGTGGGCCCAAAATTCAAAAAATCCGGCCAAAAAAAATTGGGGTGTGGGACCAAAATCCAAAAAAATCCGGCCAAAAAAAAATTGGGGTGCGGGCCCAAAATCCAAAAAAAATCGGCCAAAAACCAGACAAATGAATCGCCCAACTGAATCGTGCTAGCTAAACTCCGGAAAGAAGTGTCTTTTTTCGTTGAACGCAGCCAAATATAAGGCCTAACCTGTTTTGGCGCACGGGTGTGATGACAAAAGGGAAAAGTGCTAGCACGAACATGATGTTGGTCTTCTGGTTATGTCTGGTTTCTTAGAACACTTAACGTGTATGCAAAAACCAGACAAATGAATCGCCCAACTGAATCGTGCTAGCTAAACTCCGGAAAGAAGTGTCTTTTTTCGTTGAACGCAGCCCAACCCACAGGGACCGCGTAGCGGAAAGAAAGACAAGGGATTGAAAGGGTACACCACACTTGAAATGTTTAACGCGATATGGCTGCAACCGCCGCGTATCTCGCAGGGAGGGGCGCCAGGGGGACAGGGCACGGCGATGCCACAGTGCCTCGGGTAAACTCGTCTGCTCTCTGTGCATGCGTAGGCACCCACTGAGCGGAAACGGAGATGCCCGCACCGTCCGCGGTGTCAAACAAGGCACACAACAAGTCATTCGCGAGGTAATTCTTGCTGTGGCCCTTGTTGATAGCTGCCACCGCTGCCGTGTTGTCCACCTGCAACCCCAACGCACAGCCCGGCCGCGTAGCGGCTGCGAGGCGTGTCGCCTGGAGCGCTGCGAAGAGCTCTTTGACATATATATGGTGGGCGAGGGGTTCATCAAAACAGCCCTGGACAATCGGCTCGGGGTCTAACTCCAGAAGGGCTGCCCATTCTGTGTCGGAAGCGTCAGACCACGCCGTGACCGAGGGCCCCGAAGCCCCTGCCTCAACCCACACATTCTGGCCCAGATCGGCCGAAATCAGAGAAAGATCAGCGAGAACAGAGGGGGGGATGTCGAGAGGGCGGTCCCACTGCTCCGGTTCCGCAACCAGCTTGGCCGCGGATCTCCTGAGGAAGGCGAGGGAGGCGCGGAAGTAGCAGAGACGCCTCTGCGTCGAGAACAGAAACCAAATCATACCGCCGAAAACCTTGTAGAACTCCCGGGAAGTAGCCCTGTTCTCGCGAACCGCCGCCACGGCCGCCGAGGCAAGGAATTTCGACACCCAATCGGGGTCCGACCTGAAGCGCTTAGGCGACGACTCCAGATCAAATTCCAACCCCAAGGCGATGAACCGCGACTGCGGTGTGCCGAACTCCGCACCCTCGTTGAGCTCGGCGCCCACCGACTCGGCCTTGCCGAGGAATCGGGCGTATCTCTCGGCTGCATCCTCCCGGCTATCTCCAACCACAAACCAGTTGTCCACCCAAGACAGCCCATCCTCCAGGGGGAGAAGCACGCGTGAGGCCCTCTGCGCGATGCACGGCGCCCAGCTCCAGCCCATGCACATCACCCGCAGCGAGGTGCGCCGAAACGGGCCCCGCTCCCCAGCCAGATTCACCCCGAAGAAGTCGCGGACCCCGTCCCCCAGGGGGAACTGGTAGAACCAGCTCTTCCCGTCAGCCTGCACCACGAATTCGGCCGCCAGGAACCTCCGGACCACCTCGTGGATCGACGGGAGGAGCATCGGTGGCGGGTCCCGCATCAGCCGGTTCAGCTTTCGCCCGTCGCATACCAAACGCAGCAGCCCGCTCTTTTTCTCCACGGTGAACGCCGGGAGGACCACCTTCGGCGCGTCTGCCAACCCCAGCACCCCCCACTCCGAGAGGTTATCCCAGTGCCGCAGCATGTGCCTCGAGGTCCCGCGCGAAAGAGGCCTGTCGCCCAGATCCACGCCCGGTCGCATGGCCCGCAGGAAAGCGCCCCGGTCCCGAATCACGTCGATAACCCCTGACAGGATCCCCTCGGAATCCAAAGCCTCTAAGGCGTCGAGGTTCAGACGTGACGTCGATATGGGGGCCAGCTCCCCCGTGGGGCCACCCCGCGCCGAGGGCGGGCCAAGATGCCGCCCCTCCACCGTCACCCGCGCTTCCCTCGCGTACGTCGCGTTGACGTCCGGCGAGTAGGAGTCGTCGCCGACCCTCCGAGGAAGAGGAGGAGGAGGGGGCGGCCGTGGCGGCGGTGGAGGCGGAGGCGGAGGTGGAGGCGGTAGCGTGGGAGGCGGCCTGGGCCGAGGGGTCGCCGGCGGGGAAGGCGTGCCTGGGGGCTCGTACGCCACGCACGCCGTCCTCAGGAGCTTCCCAGGGAAGGCAGGGCAAAGAGCGACCCCCGGGATAGCCCCCGGTCGAGCACCATTGATGTGGAGGCCGTCTGCCTCGCCAGCTTCAGCTTCCCCGCCGGGAGGTACCTGGCCAGGGCGTCCAGGGAGCTGTGGCGGGACAGCTGCCGAAGCGACTCCAGGCACAGCCCCTCTTGCAGGAGCTCCGCCAGAGCCCCCCGACGGAGGGAGTGACCACTCAGCTCCGGGTCCTCCTTCTTCAGCGCCGCCACGATGCGCCGGTAGGTCGTGTCGACCACCAGCGCGCCCGCCGCCCGCCCCGAGATCGCCTCCCGCAGCACCTCCGTCCAGCACTCCGAGAGGAACAGGCCCGTCGTGACGCCCAGGCGGAACGGGTCGCTCTTCGTCTCCGCCCAGTTCACGGCGACAAACTCGCTCTGGAAAGCGATGTCCCCGCACTTCAGGCGCACCACGTCCGACACCCGCGCCGCCCCGCACCACCCCAGCACAATCGCGAGCTTCGTGTCGCGGTCGACGTCCTCCCGGCCCACCACTGCGGCCACCTGGGCGGATGTAGCTGGCTTCGCTTGGTGCTGCGGTCGGAGGGCCCCCAAGCGCTTCAGACCTCGCTTGAAGTCTTGGAGCAGCTGGGAGTCCACCACAACCCCCATGCGGCTCATCACGGCGACCGCCCTCGATACGTACTGTAGGGCGGAGGAGGGCCGGAGTGGGGAGTCCGCTTCGGACATGAGCCTCTGCACCCAGTAAATGATGCAAAGGTCCCACGGCAAGAGCACACCCGTGGTCTGCTCCCACTCGTGCCGGAACTGGAGGAGTCGCCGGTGGGGCCCCTCGAGCCCCCTCCACGTCGACGGTGCCAACGCCTCCCCCAGCGTCTTCACCGCGCGCTTGGCGATCCGCTGTGCCTCTCTGGCGGTCAGCGGGTCCTCCTGTGCCCGTCTCCTTCCCACCCGCGCCGTGGAGAGCACCCCTATGCTCTCCAGCATCGCCGTGAGGGGCGAGCTCACTGCCTGTGGCCCCCCCTCCTGTTCCGCTGGCTGGTGGGGTGGCCCTGCTGCGGCTGTGGCTGCGAGCTGCGTTGCTGTTGTTGTTGATGCTGATGCTGTGGGTGGTGGACCTGGGGGGAGCGTGGCTGGCGGGCCCGTGCCTTCTCCTTTGCCGCCCGGAGGTACGGAGGAATCTCCGGCTTCCCGAAGAATTCCTCCTCCATCGCGGAGGCCGCCTCCCATCCGCCCCCCAACACGCCCTCGTTGAGGGCTTCCAGCCTGCAGAACTGGTTCTGCATCAGCCGGACCAGGAGGTCGTCGTAGTCCTCCGGCTCCTGCAGCGACGGCAGGCTCGTCATGATGAGGTTGATATCCCTCATCCGGGCCTGCGCCTCGTGGGCCTGCGGGCGCAGGGCACCCCCCGCCCGGGCCCCCAGCAGGGCGTCGTAGCGGCGCAGCTGGTGCAGGTGCACCAGCCCCAGCGTGGCCTCGTCCGCGTGCCACCACTCGTCCACGTCCAGGGGGTTGAGAGCCCCGGCGCCCCTGCGGCTGTCGCTGCTGCCGGCTACGCTGCCGGCCCCGTCCCGCTGCTCCGGCTTTCCGGCCCTCGGTGCTCCGGCGCCGGCTCCGGAGCCCGTCCCGTTTCCCCGCAGGCGGGCCAGCTCCGCCTGGAGGTCCGCCACCTCCCGCATCCGCCGCACCTCCTCCCGGAGGGAAGCCACCTCGTCCTGGGGGGCTGCAGCCCGGCTCGCACCTGCCTCAGCCCTTACCCTCGCGTGCTCCGCGAGGGCCGTCTCCCGCTGGGCCTTAGCCCGCTCCTCCATCACCAACGCGGCGTTCCGCGTCTTCTCCCTCTCGAGGGCCAGCTCCGCCTCGAGGCGGGCTCTCACCTCCGCGTGCCTGGCGGACTCCTCGGCGACCATGGCCCGCGCCTGCGCCTCCGTGACGGCGTTTGAGGCCGCCGCCTCCACCGACGCCACCTTCGCGTCCGACTCCGCCCCCGTCACCCGCTGTGCCGCAGCGGATTCCACCTTCGCCGCATGCGCCGCTGCATTCGCGGATGCGATGTGCATCCCCGCCGCCGCCTCCGCGTTGGCGGCCCTCGTAGCCGCCCCCGCCTCCACCCCCGCCGCGTGCACCCTCGCGTGCGCCTCCACCTGCGTGGCCCGGATGTCGGCCCCCGCGACCTCGCGAGTGGCCACCTCGCGGGCGTTGGCGGTGGTCACTGCCGCCAGCGCCTGCCCCATCGCCATCCCGAAGTCGCCCGCCGGGAGGGGGGCGGACAAGGCCTCCGGGTTGCCCGCGCCGCGCCCCACTCCGGACAGCACCAGCTCCGAGTTCTGCACGCCAGGCATCGGATATGTCGGGGGTTGAGGGGTGGAGTAAAGAGAAGGGAGTAGGTGGGAGTGTTGAACCACGAAAATATTTTTCGTTGAACGCAGCCAAATATAAGGCCTAACCTGTTTTGGCGCACGGGTGTGATGACAAAAGGGAAAAGTGCTAGCACGAACATGATGTTGGTCTTCTGGTTATGTCTGGTTTCTTAGAACACTAACCAAAGATCCGACACAGGCTATACTGGATTTCTGTCTTGATCCTATTTAGGGAAACACAGGCCATACCAGATTTCTGTCTTGAGGATAGTCGACACAGGCCATACTGGATTTCTGTCTTGATCCTATTTAGGGAAATACAGGCCATACCAGATTTCTGTCTTGAGACTCACTTTGCAAAGATCCGACACAGGCTATACTGGATTTCTGTCTTGATCCTATTTAGGGAAATACAGGCCATACCAGATTTCTGTCTTGAGACTCACTTTGCAAAGATCCGACACAGGCTATACTGGATTTCTGTCTTGATCCTAATTAGGGAAACACAGGCCATACCAGATTTCTGTCTTGAGGATAGTCGACACAGGCCATACTGGATTTCTGTCTTGATCCTATTTAGGGAAACACAGGCTATACCAGATTTCTGTCTTGAGACTCACTTTGCAAAGATCCGACACAGGCTATACTGGATTTCTGTCTTGATCCTATTTAGGGAAACACAGGCCATACCAGATTTCTGTCTTGAGGATAGTCGACACAGGCCATACTGGATTTCTGTCTTGATCCTATTTAGGGAAATACAGGCTATACCAGATTTCTGTCTTGAGACTCACTTTGCAAAGATCCGATACAGGTCTTTTTAAGTTTCTGTTTGAACTTGTAATTCAATTGAAGAGAGTCAGCCCAGACTCTACCCTTTTTGAAATGACTTTGACATTTTCATTTTCGGCAAGTATTTGTCTTGGTCATCTTGAATCAAACCTTGGGTTTTCATGCACTGATATTCAATTTCTCATCGATATCTGGCTATTAGTATTACGAGTTATACACAGGAATGGCGTACGGCACTCTGTCGGAAAGCATTTCTGTCTTATTTCATTCACCGTGTAGGAGAATGTGACATTAGTAACGTCATAAATCACTCGCTTTATCTCATCATACTTTCCTCCCGAACAGGATCTTTCCGTGGATGCAGAAACGATGAAGCGCGGCAAGGAGAAGGATGAGAAGAGGATCGCCTGGACTGTGAAGCGCGTGTCGCAGTTCACGGAGGGGTTGGCAGAGAATGCTCACTTCATCCACGAGTGGAAGGACATGGACGGCAACCTGCGCACGTGGAGGGGGCAGCTTGTCTCGAAGCCTGGGAAGAAGGTGGATGTGCGCTACACTGTAGCAAAGCACTCCTTGCCCCTGCCCATGGATCCTGGCTTCGGGACGACGCTGGACTTGCGCCTTCTCCCCGGCGTGGTGCTCCAGCCGTCGCAGAACCCGCGCGCGTCGCAGAGAGAGAAGAGGAAGCGGGAGGAGAAGCCGAGCCAGCCAAGCCAGCCAAGCCAGCCGAGCCAGCCTGAGGTCCCCAGCAGCGATGAGGAGGACAGCGATGAGGATGACGACGTGGAAGATGATGCCGCGAGCAGCGATTCGAGCGAGAGCGACCCGCCTCCTAAAAAATCGAAGGGGGGTAAGGGAGGGAGCCGAGGGAAAGGGAAGGAGAAGGGCAAGGACAAGGGCCGGGGAGGAGGGGAGAAGAAAGGTAAAAAAGAAACCGCCACTGTTCGTGGCAGGAAGGTGAAGGAACCAGACCACATGCGACATGTAAGTAAGGGGGACGATGAGTGGGTTTGCAATGTTGAGGACTGTGGGCAGACGTTCAAAAACGGGAAGAGCCGACGGTGGAATGTTGACCGCCACTTTACAAGAGTGCACCCGTCACTCATCAAGACGGCAGAAGCACCCCCTTCACTCTCTTCAACACAGCCAAAACAGCCATCTGTGGGGGGGTCGAATGCTGCTCCTCCTCCAGAGGGGGACGGCTGCCAATACGGGTTCACGACATACGAGGACACAGTTGCATTCGGATTTGCCGAATGCAACTTGCCATTTTCATACGGTACAGGCAACACCGTTTTCCGGAACATTTTTTTCAACAAGGGCCTCGTCAAGGGGAAGAATTTTTTCCACGAAAAAATTGCAACACGGATCGACGACCTTGCCGAGGTGACCCGCCAGGAGATGTACAGGCGTCTCCGTGGGCGGGACGTCTTCCTCATGGTCGACGGAGCCACCGTCGTGCGGCGGGGATTTTTAGGCTTTGCCATCTCCGATGGCAAAGCCTGCTACTACCTCAAAAATGTTGAGGTGCAGGGAAAATGTGACGCAAAATTTGTGGTGGAGGTGCTGGAGGCCACAATCAAGGAGTTGGCCCAGGAGCACATCAGGGTGTTCAGCGTTGTCGCAGACAACGCTGCAACGATGCAGAAGGCTCTCAGAAAGGTGAGGGAGCTGGAGGTCGATCTCGAGGGTGCTGTCACAGAGGACTTCGAAGAAGAGGATGTCATGGAAGAAGAAGAGTCTGCGGCACCCAGTGCCGCAGACTCTTCTGCCTCTGACTCCTTCGAAGCCATAATCGACAGCATCCTCGAGGACACCAGGAAAGAGCTCGCAGACTGGGGCATACTGAGCTATCGGTGCTCAGTGCACAGTCTCCAGCTCATCCTCGGGGACATGGTGCAGAAGGTGCCCGGGATGCGTGCATGGAGGGGTAAAATTATCGACCTGGTTAAAAGGTACGGGTCATCCAAGACCGACGAGTACACCGTGCTCCGCGCCAACCAGGGTGCGGGGAAAAAGCTCTCTGTCATCCGCCCAACGAATGTCCGGTGGAACAGTCTGTATGACTGTGCCCTACGTCTGGAGCAGCTGCGGCCCTTTTTGATGACGGTCGACAGGGATGACAGCAGATTTTGGGATGAGACAACATTGTTTTTAAGTTTATCCAAGCCCATCGCAGTCCTGACGGACAGACTGCAAAGCGCCCGTTCATCGTTCATCGACTTTGTCCAGGGAATCAGCAACCTCATCCCTGAGGTGACGAGGGTCATTGAAGAAAAGGGGTTCACGGGCAGCACACTGGAGAAGGCGCGAGTTTTCATCGATGCTATCGAGACGAGGACCGCAAAACACTTTTCCTTTGACGGGGTCGAACTTTTTAAATTCCTTGACCCAACCATGAACCACCGCCTCCTGGCGAAGGAAGAGCGGGAGGAGGGGGTGAAACTCGTCATGAACTACCTTTTCCCCTACACACGCATGCGGACAAACACGAATGACATTAGCGACACAGAACTCCGTGACCTTCTGAAGAAAGAGATGGGAGAGTTTTTTTTCCGGGGGTACAGTGACAAGCACACGTTCATGGGCTTTTGGGGGGAAGGGTATGAGAACGATGACTTTACGAACTTAAACATGTTTGCCCGTGCCCTCGCCAAGAGTGCACACTCTGAGGCGACCGTGGAGAGGCACTTCAAGCGCCTCTCTTCAGTCATCTCGAAACACCGTGCCGTCTTGAGTGCGGAACGGGCTGACAACTGCATGTTCCTTGCGATAAACCATAAAGAGCTTCATCCTGAACACTTCCCTGTCTTCCACGCAAGCCGGGATCGTAGGGCGCAGAGGAGAGCGGCTCTGCTATCACAGACGTTGCACTCCTCGCAGCCTGCGAGTCACAGCCAGGAAGGTGTGGCCCCCCCGGAGTCGGACCCTGACCCCCTCGACGTTTTTGATTAATGCTTCAAACACAAGGAAATGCCCCCCCCCCCCCGTCCGCCGGGAGATTTACTTTTCCATTCACTCTCGACGATCAAACCCCCCCCCCGTCCGCCGGAATTGTCAACTCTGTGGTTCCTTTTCATTTTCTTGTTCTTGTTCTTCTCTACACCCCGCCCCGTAATTATGTTCATAGCCCCAATCCCAAAGCCCCCCCTATTTTTTTTGTCTTCTTACACATAAAAGAGCAGCTGTGTGTGTTGGGGGGGGGGATGATCTGACAACAGTGCTTGGGAAGTGGGAGTCTCGGATCCTGGTATCACAATTTAAACAGTCGAGCTGATGGCCCTTTGCGGAGCTGTCTCTACCTCTGTAATGCAAGCTTCATTCAAACAACCAATTGAAGAAGTGAGGATCCGTGTGCGTCTTCCAGGCAGGTTCTTTCTTTTTTCCTTGTTATTTTTTTGATTCATGGATGCGAATGTAAATACAGCTGAAGCGTCGTGCGTGAATGTGCGTGTTCCGTTGGGGTGAAGGGGATTTTTTCGTGACAGCTCATTCCTCAACCAATGATTCTCCTCGAGAAGAGGAAGGATAAACTAATGGGCCCAGTTACCATGTACAATAGTAGGTTTCACACTGCTGCTCGAGACGAGTCGATAAAATTGAAGTGCATACAGAACAGACAGAGTAAAAAAACCTATGGAGAACTCTTCGCTGTGGAGGGGGGGGGTGACATTGGATTTGCCTTTCTCTTTCTTGGGGCCTTCGCAAGCCAGGAAAATCCGCCAATCTCCACCATTTCCCCAAATGCAAATATGGAGGAAATACTCAAACACACTAATGGTGGATTTTCTTGGTCAGCAAAGGCCCTGAATTGCTTTCTTGTTTGGCCAGTTTTTGGCGTTGCTGTTCAAGTTGGTGACTCTTGATGAGCCTCATCATGATTCACCCCCATTCCTTTGCTTTTTTTTTCAATCTTCAATTGCTTTTGAACAACAGGTTGCTTCACCTCGCCACCGGGAAATGAAAAACGGGCAAGACGGAACAGAATGGTGGCTGATTCCAAAGAGGTAGCGGAGTGCTGCAGCATGGTAATAGGTTGGACGGTGAACCCAGCCCCCACCCCCCACCCTCCCTTGCCAGTCTTCGAAGCAGCATCCCCTCCCCCACAACACCCCACCCATCATCGTCACAATCCTCACGACACAATTTACTCAAATACTATTGCCAGATAATTCGGATTAGCGCCTCCCCGGGCAAAATCTTTCAAAAAATTCCAAAAATCGTATTCTATTTTCATTTTTTCACCGTACCTGGGACCCCCCGTGTTTAAGTCCCCCCCCTGGAGGCGATTTTCGGCCGGGGGGGACTTAAACACGGGGGGGGCGGACCTAAACACAGGGGGGGCTTAAACACGGGGGTGGCACAGTGGAGACCAAGAAGACCTCTTCCTCTGCTGTCGTAGGGGGGTAATTCCGGTTCGGATGGACTTTTGGCACCCCACTTTTCGACTCAGACAGCACCTGGAGGGCCTAGGGGCCACCTGATGACCCTCCAGACCAGCCCACCCCCGTGTTTAGGTCCCCCTGTGTTTAAGTCCCCCCCCTGCCAGACCCCCAGGGGGGGACTTAAACACGGGGGTAAGGGGGGGGGACTTATACACTGGGGGTCCCAGGTACCAAAAAAAAAAAGTGTCACCAAATGGGCAATCTATTTTTTGACTTTTTCGCCTCCGGAGGCCCTCCGGAGGCCCTCCGGAGGCCTCCGGAGGCGCCTCCGGAGGCCCGAGAGCCTTGCTCCCACGGACTGCTTCTCTGAAGTGTAAAAAGAGAAAGGCTTTGCGCAGTCCGTGGGAGAAAGTAAGTTGGAGCTTGTCGTTACCTGAGGTGTGGGGGGTTGTGTGTAAAACCCAAGAATTATACGGACTGCAAGCCAACATTCCTGTGACCGAATAGAGAAGGGGAGAGATGGCATGGAACCGAGGGGAGAGGGGGGCAGGAACCTTGGGAACTCCGACTAGTGAGCAGGCCCACTGTGGCCAGAGGAGGGGCTGCTGGGCGAGGCCGAGGTGGCGCATCGTCCCGGAGAGCGCCTTTGCGTAGGCCAGCATCCCCTGCGGCGACACCCCTGTCGCCAGCACGAACAGCATGGCGGTGTCGGCGTCGACTTCTAGGCCGTGCTCGTTGGCCCACCGCACCAGCCTTGCCCACAGCCGCTGCCTCTGTGACGAAGTGCTTCGCGCCCACATACCCGCCACCACGGCCTGCAGGCGCTCCACGGCCTCCCCGGGGCCGACCTCCACCTCTCCCGTGACGCGCACCGCCACACCCCCGACCCGAGCGGCCACGTGCCGCATCATCGCCCTCGCAAAGAGCGGTGTTCTCCCGCTGGCGGCGCCGGATGCGCCTAAGGGCGTTGCGGGCCCTGGCTGAGCGGGGTGGGGTCGAAGGGATGTGTCGGGTGGAGGAGATGTTGTTGAGGTGTTGTTGTTGTTGTTGTCGTTGTTGTTGATGCTGTTGATGTTGTTGATGTTGTGGATGTGGGGGGGGTTGGATGGGCGGCGAGGGGCGGGGTGTTGTAGAAGCGCGAGGGGGGGGCGGGCCTGGAGCCGGGAGGTGGGCAGTCACGCGCGCCCGCCCCCGGCCCTGCCGTTTCCCGGCGCCCTCGCCGGTGCCTTCGCCACGATGCGCTGCTGGGGGGCTCTGGCGGCGGTGCGGGGGCGTGTGTGTTGTGTCTGGGGGGCGGCCCCCGGGCCCACTGCCGCAGCCGCTCGCATCACAGGGTGGGCCGTGGCGTCCTCCCTGGCGAGGTGGCGCTCGATCGCAGCTCGCGGCACCCTGTCTCGCACGAAGGCAATCTGGAGCAGCACCTGTCGCAGCAGGTGGTTCCCCAGCTCCCTCTGGGGGGTGCGCCCCCAGCCTGCGACGCACGCCGTCGCCAAGATCCAGAGGCGCAATGCCTCGAAGGCCTCCCCCAGAATGCGCCCCCCGGGGAGATGCAGCGAACCCGACACCCAGCGAGACTCGAGCTGCAGTACCAGGTACTGCGCGTCGGTCTCGATGGCCGCATCCCACTCCGCGACGTCCGCCACATCCGCCGGGTGCACCGCCGCGCTCGTCATCGGCGCCGCCATCTGTGGGTACATCGGGGGCGGTGTCACCGGGGGAGCACCCATCTGCTGAGGAGGGGGAGGGGGCTGCGACGCCACCATCGATGCAGCCTGCTGCTGCATGGTCGCGACACGCCGGTCGAATTCCTCCTGGAACTGACGTGTTTGTTCTGCCGAAGCCTCGTCGAAGCGCCGCTGCTGCGCTGCTGCCTGTGCCTGCACTTCGTTCAAAGCCTCGCGCACCGCTGCCACCTCCCGTTCTGACTGCACCCGCATGTCCTCGATGGTCGTCGCCGCCATCTCGGTCTGGTGCACCGAGGTCTCTCGCCGTGGTGCTTCGCGAGGCGGCCCACCAGCATCTCCGACAGATCCGCTCCCGACCCGATGAGCCCGAAGAGGAAGGTGAGTGCCCCGCGCTTCACGCTGTGGCCCGAGTAGTCCTCCATCTCCGGTGTAGTCACAGTTTACTGAGGGAATATGACCCAAGGCCATTGGCAGCAGACACCCCCATCCCCCTCATCACCCCTGACACCCCACAACCCCAATCCTGTTGCCTTTCCCCTCTCTCTCTCCCCCCATGTTGTGCCCATGCACCTTCCCGGGACACTTTGTACATATATTTAACACCACACCACACAACACCCCCTTCATCAGGGTAATCTCCCCGCGGCCAACACTCTTCGTCTTGTCCGCTTTCTTTTATTGTTACACTTTCACCTTCTGTTCCCACGCCTTCTTCCCCACTGCCCTTTCCAACCGCCCGTCGCCCGCTACACAATGACAACCTCCCCTGACGTCGTCCCCCTGCAGCCCTTCACCATGTCGTGGGTGGGGACTCAGCGGGCGCGGGCGGTCTCCCCCAGAGCCACCGCTGGGCAGGGGTTTGTGGCCCCTGTGGAGATGTCGGTGCGGATGCTGGGGGACCAGGCCGCTGCCCTGGTGAATGCGTGTGTTGTATACACGTGCAGACCGTCTGACGGATCGACGGATTTCGCGCGTTACGCAGCGCGTCTCTCTGCGGGTGCACCTGACCAGGACGGCTCTCCGACATATGAAGTGACATTGTCGGAGGCCTACAACTATGTGGCCGGAGTCGAAGTGCACGACGGTCCGGATGTGACCTACCCCTTCCCCGCTCCGGATTGGGTCTACATCCGACTCGTCGAGACCTCGGTGCACCAGACCGAGATGGCGGCGACGACCATCGAGGACATGCGGGTGCAGTCAGAACGGGAGGTGGCAGCGGTGCGCGAGGCTTTGAACGAAGTGCAGGCACAGGCAGCAGCGCAGCAGCGGCGCTTCGACGAGGCTTCGGCAGAACAAACACGTCAGTTCCAGGAGGGAATCATACCTTGGCCGGCTATCGCAGACAGGGGGCACACACACGTCGACTCGGCTATAGTTCTCCTGGTGGTGTGTGTGCGCAACGACAAGAATGGCAAAGGCAATGGGTAGTGGGGGTGTTGATGGGAAGGGGGAAGGGGGACTTCCGGTTCAGCTTTTCCTCACTTGCAACGCGAAGGGGTTAAGAGATCCCGCGACAACCGCCAATTCAGGCTGTTGAGGCGAGGTCCGGGGGATGGAGGGTGGGACAATAAAAGAAAGCGGACAAGACGAAGAGTGTTGGCCGCGGGGAGATTACCCTGATGAAGGGGGTGTTGTGTGGTGTGGTGTTAAAGTTATATACAAAGTGTCCCGGGAAGGTGCATGGGCACAACATGGGGGGAGAGAGAGGGGAAAGGCAACAGGATTGGGGTTGTGGGGTGTCAGGGGTGATGAGGGGGATGGGGGTGTCTGCTGCCAATGGCCTTGGGTCATATTCCCTCAGTAAACTGTGAGAATCATACCTTGGCCGGCTATCGCAGACAGGGGGCACACACACGTCGACTCGGCTATAGTTCTCCTGGTGGTGTGTGTGCGCAACGACAAGAATGGCAAAGGCAATGGGTAGTGGGGGTGTTGATGGGAAGGGGGAAGGGGGACTTCCGGTTCAGCTTTTCCTCACTTGCAACGCGAAGGGGTTAAGAGATCCCGCGACAACCGCCAATTCAGGCTGTTGAGGCGAGGTCTCCGCCTGCCCCACCGCGAGTGAAGAAGCGCCGCACCGCAAGTGAAACCTGGTCCCGGGTTTCGGGAGAAGAAATGCAAGAGGGGGGGATACGGGAAGGGAGATCTGCCGGATTGGCAGAGGTGTGGACGTATCCAACGGAAAAAGACAAAACCTGGAGGGCTGTGAGGTATTCTACCGCCTCCAGGACGGACTTGTTAATAAGATGGCAGGCGGCACACAGCCGCTTGCGCACAACAGCTGCCACGGTCGTATTGTCGACCCAGATCTCTACAGCCCCCCCACACACAGACCGGGGAAGGGCTCGCACTGTTTTGTTGAGGGCCATCGCCTCGAGAATGTTAATGTGCAGCTGGGACTCGGCTGCGGTCCACGAGTCACCAATGACCTGCATTTCTTGTGTAAAGGAATCTATTAAGACGCCACCCCAACCCTTGAGGGAGGCGTCAACAAAGCAAGTAAAAGACGGGGGTGTGGACTGAATAACTCTTCTGTGGGGGGGAACACGCGCAACCCCCACACACACACACCACTGCCGCAACTCCCGGCAGACCGATGGGGGGATCCGCACAGGGTCAGGCGGCCGAAGGACCGCCCGGTTCAAAAAATTAGTCACCCGGCGGAGGAACTTGATCCCAAACCAGAACCTCCCCGGGGACACTCCCGAAATGGCGCTGGCGTGGAGCAACCTTCCACCCAGCGACTCCAGCTCACCAGCCGTCACCCTCTGCCAGTCCACGCTGTCCAGCTTCGCCATCAGCCTGTCCGACGGAGACACGGTCTGGGCAGCATGGTCGAATGCCACCCCGAGAAACTCGTAGACCGTCGCCGTGTCCACCGAGTCAGACGGCTTCCATGTCGCAGCGCACGCCGCAGCCACCTTGTCCATCTGCCGCGTCGCCATTTCGACACTGGTGCGGGGGCCGGTCAGACGCACGTTGTCGATCCAGACGTCGACCCCCACCTCAGGCGCAGTGCAGAACTCCTGGCGGACGTAGTCCCGGTGCCCACCCACAACAGCAGCCAAAGTGTGCATCAGCTCGGGCGCACAACAGTGGCCCATGGGCAACCTCAGCAGCTCATACCAGTCCCCCGACTCGTCAGCGAAGCGGAAGAACCTCCGTGCAGGCGCAGGGATGGGGATCTGATAAAACCCGCACTTGAAATCCCGCGCCGACCCACACTCCGCAAACACCGCGTCGAGGTACCCCGAGATGTGCCCCAGGGGGACGTGTGCCGTGTAGGACTCCTCCAGATCGTCGTTTGCCTGCTTGGTCCAGAGGATGAACCTCTGCCGCAACCCCGACGGCTTCTCCTCCATCACAGTGAAGGGCACGCACAGGGAGGGGCCCGGGCCCGACGCAGGCCCAGCCACTCCGTTCTCCACCAGCAGCTCCGCATGCTTCTGTTGTAGATGCGAGGGGCGGGAGCGCCCCTCAGAGGGAGAAGGTGTAGAAGTGCCCGGCGGGGGTGCATCGGGGAACGTCAGCCGCCACACCTCGTCGAACCTGCGCCTCACAGTGGCGGTCATCCTCGCCCGCAGCGCCTCGACGTCCATCTCCGCCACAGAAGACACATGCAGGGGCGCACGGCGCTCCTCCTCCGTCGCCGGCAGCCTCGACTGGTGCGCACGCCGCGTCATCGAGTGCAGCCCCCGCTGCTTGCGGCAAAAGGACTCAGGGTCGGCCATCACAGATGCCGTGTCACCTCCTGCGTCCGCAGCGCCCTCGCCATCTCCGCGGGGCACCCCCCGTAGCGGATGGTGGTGCTGGAGAGGCCGCTCTCGCCGTGGTGCTTCGCGAGGCGGCCCACCAGCATCTCCGACAGATCCGCTCCCGACCCGATGAGCCCGAAGAGGAAGGTGAGTGCCCCGCGCTTCACGCTGTGGCCCGAGTAGTCCTCCATCTCCGGTGTAGCCCGCCACATCGCCGTCACATCTGCCGTCGAAACCGCCGTCAGCCGCTCGAAGGGGCGCAGGCGCGTCACCAGCTCCGCGATGAGGGGGGTCAGGTCCCCGCATATCACCGTCCACTTGGAGGGGGTGAACGGGTTGGCCCGGCGGCCCTTCGGGGAGGTGTGCCAGTCTATTATCACCTCCCCGGGCTGCACTGCGATGTACTGCTCCGAGGAGAGGGAGCACACCTCCCCCCACCGGCTGGCGGTCTTCCACGCCGTCAGCGCCGCCAGCTGGAGGTGCGGCTGCTGCTGCAACGCCCACGCCACGAGCACCCCCTTCGGCATCGGCGTCGCCTGCCGCTGCGGAATGGCCCCGCCGGCCGCCCGCAGCGCGCTTGCCAGGCTGAGGAGGGGCTGCTGGCCGAAGCCGAGGTGCCGCATTGTCCCGGAGAGCGCCTTTGCGTAGGCCAGCATCCCCTGAGGCGACACCCCTGTCGCCAGCACGAACAGCATGGCGGTGTCGGCGTCGACTTCTAGGCCGTGCTCCTTGGCCCATCGCACCAGCCTTGCCCACAGGAGCTGCCTCTGCGACGAAGTGCTTCTTGCCCACATCCCCGCCACCACGGCCTGCAGGCGCTCCACGGCCTCCCCGGGGGCAACCTCCACCTCTCCCGTGCGACGCGCCGCCACGCCCCCGACCCGAGCGGCCACGTGCCGCATCATCGCCCTCCCGAAGAGCGATGGTCTCCCGCTGGCGGCGCCGGATGCGCCTGAGGGCATTGCGGGCCCTGGCTGAGCGGGGTGGGGTCGAAGGGAAGTGGCGGGTGGAGGAGAAGTTGCTGAGGTGTTGTTGTTGTTGATGTTGTTGGTTGTTTTGTTGGTGACGTTGTTGATGATGTTGTGGGCGGGTGCAGGGGGGTGTGTTGGGCGGCGAGGGGCGGGGTGATGTAGAAGCGTGAGGGGGGGGTGGGTCTGAAGCCGGAAGGTGGGCAGTCACGCGCGCCCGCCCCCGGCCCTGCCGTTTCCCGGCGCCCTCGCCGGTGCCTTCGCCGCGATGCGCTGCTGGGGGGCCCGAGCAGCGGCGCGGGGGCGCGTGTGTTGTTGTTGTGTGTGGGGGGCGGCGGCCCCCGGCCCCACAGCCGCAGCCGCCCGCATCACCGGGTGGGAAGTGGGGTCCTCCTCCGCAAGGTGCCGCTCGATGGCGGCGCGCGGCACCCTGTCGCGCACGAACGCGACCTGCAGCAGCACCTGTCGCAGCAGGTGATTCCCCAGCTCCCGCTGGGGAGTGCGCCCCCAGCCAGACACGTACGCCGTGGCAAGAATCCACAGGCGCAACGCTGCGAACGCCTCATCCAGGATGCGGCCTCCAGGGAGGTGCGACGACCCCGACACCCAGCGGGTCTCCAGCTGTAGCACCAGATACGGTGCGTCGGACTCGATCAGCGAATCCCACTCCAGGACGTCGGCTGCGTCCGCGGGGTGTCGCTCCGACCCGGGGTACGGCATCCCGGCAGACATGGCCATGGGGGACGGCGGTGCTGGCGGAGACGGTGGCGGGTGAGCCTACTGCTGCTGCTGACGTTGCACATGGTCCTGGTGCTGCCGCAGGCGAGCATCCAGCTCCAGCCGGAAGGACCTCGTCTGCTCCTCCGCACGCTCGCGGAACTCCTGCGCCTGCTGCTCCAGCGAGCGTTGCATCGCTTCCTGCGACGCCGTCACCGCGCGGGTGGCGCACTCCGTCTGGTGGACAGACATCTCCACCAGACGGGAGTACTGCCACCCGTCCGCCGGCATCCTGTACAGGACGTCGGGCCCGCGGTGCTGCTCCGTGTCGGATACGTAAATGTACGCCTCGGACAAGCGCACTTCGTACCCCGCAGCGTTCCCCTCCTCGTCATGCGCCTGCGACAGGCGACCAGCGAACCGCCGAAACGGCTGGCTCCCGTCGACGGGTGCACAAGAGTACACCACGCAGGCGTCGACGAGAGCCGCCGCCTGGTCCCCGAGCATGCGGGCGGTCATGATCTCAGGGGCGGGAAGCCCCTGTCCTGCCGTCGCAGCCGGCGACGTCGCCCGCACCCTCGCCGTACCGACCGCTGATGGGGTGTACCCGTCGAGGTTGATGCAGTCCGGCGAGGGAGGTGGGAGAGACATGGTGTCGGGGTGGTGAGAGTGTAACAATAAAAGAAAGCGGACAAGACGAAGAGTGTTGGCCGCGGGGAGATTACCCTGATGAAGGGGGTGTTGTGTGGTGTGGTGTTAAAGTTATATACAAAGTGTCCCGGGAAGGTGCATGGGCACAACATGGGGGGAGAGAGAGGGGAAAGGCAACAGGATTGGGGTTGTGGGGTGTCAGGGGTGATGAGGGGGATGGGGGTGTCTGCTGCCAATGGCCTTGGGTCATATTCCCTCAGTAAACTGTGAGAACCACCTGCTGCGACAGGTGCTGCTCCAGATTGCCTTCGTGCGAGACAGGGTGCCGCGAGCTGCGATCGAGCGCCACCTCGCCAGGGAGGACGCCACGGCCCACCCTGTGATGCGAGCGGCTGCGGCAGTGGGCCCGGGGGCCGCCCCCCAGACACAACACACACGCCCCCGCACCGCCGCCAGAGCCCCCCAGCAGCGCATCGTGGCGAAGGCACCGGCGAGGGCGCCGGGAAACGGCAGGGCCGGGGGCGGGCGCGCGTGACTGCCCACCTCCCGGCTCCAGGCCCGCCCCCCCCTCGCGCTTCTACAACACCCCGCCCCTCGCCGCCCATCCAACCCCCCCCACATCCACAACATCAACAACATCAACAACAACGACAACAACAACAACAACACCTCAACAACATCTCCTCCACCCGACACATCCCTTCGACCCCACCCCGCTCAGCCAGGGCCCGCAACGCCCTTAGGCGCATCCGGCGCCGCCAGCGGGAGAACACCGCTCTTTGCGAGGGCGATGATGCGGCACGTGGCCGCTCGGGTCGGGGGTGTGGCGGTGCGCGTCACGGGAGAGGTGGAGGTCGGCCCCGGGGAGGCCGTGGAGCGCCTGCAGGCCGTGGTGGCGGGTATGTGGGCGCGAAGCACTTCGTCACAGAGGCAGCGGCTGTGGGCAAGGCTGGTGCGGTGGGCCAACGAGCACGGCCTAGAAGTCGACGCCGACACCGCCATGCTGTTCGTGCTGGCGACAGGGGTGTCGCCGCAGGGGATGCTGGCCTACGCAAAGGCGCTCTCCGGGACGATGCGCCACCTCGGCCTCGCCCAGCAGCCCCTCCTCAGCCTGGCAAGCGCGCTGCGTGCGGCCGGGGGGGCCATTCCGCAGCAGCAGGCGACGCCGATGCCGAAGGAGGTACTCGTGGCGTGGGCGCTGTGTCAACAGCCGCATCTCCGACTGGCGGCGCTGACGGCGTGGAAGACCGCGGCCCGGTGGGGGGAGGTGTGCACCCTCTCGTCGGAGCAGTTCATCGCGGTGCAGCCCACGGAGGTGATAATAGACTGGCACACCTCCCCGAAGGGCCGTCGGGCCAACCCGTTCACAGCCTCAAAGTGGACGGTGATATGCGGGGACCTGACCCCCTCCATCGCGGAGCTGGTGACGCGCCTGCGCCCCTTCGAGCGGCTGACGGCGGTTTCGACGGCAGATGTGACGGCGATGTGGCGGGCAACACCGGGGATGGAGGCCTACTCGGGCCACAGCGTGAAGCGCGGGGCGCTCACCTTCCTCTTCGGGCTCATCGCGTCGGGAGCGGATCTGTCGGAGATGCTGGTGGGCCGCCTCGCGAAGCATCACGGCGAGAGCGGCCTCTCCAGCACCACCATCCGCTACGGGGGATGCCCCACGGAGATGGCGAGGGCGCTGCGGACGCAGGAGGTGACACGGCATCTGTGATGGCCGACCCTGAGTCCTTTTGCCGCAAGCAGCGGGGGCTGCACTCGGTGACGCGGCGTGCGCACCAGTCGAGGCTGCCGGCGACGGAGGAGGAGCGCCGTGCGCCCCTGCATGTGTCTTCTGTGGCGGAGATGGACGTCGAGGCGCTGCGGGCGAGGATGACCGCCACTGTGAGGCGCAGGTTCGACGAGGTGTGGCGGCTGACGTTCCCCGATGCACCCCCGCCGGGCACTTCTACACCTTCTCCCTCTGAGGGGCGCTCCCGCCCCTCGCATCTACAACACAAGCATGCGGAGCTGCTGGTGGAGAACGGAGTGGCTGGGCCTGCGTCGGGTCCGGGCCCCTCCCTGTGCGTGCCCTTTACTGTGATGGAGGAGAAGCCGTCCGGGTTGCGGCAGAGGTTCATCCTCTGGACCAAGCAGGCAAACGACAACTTGGAGGAGTCCTACGCGGCACACGTCCCCCTGGGGCACATCTCGGGGTACCTCGACGCGGTGTTTGCGGAGTGTGGGTCGGCGCGGGATTTCAAGTGCGGGTTTTATCAGATCCCCATCCCTGCGCCTGCACGGAGGTTCTTTCGCTTCGCTGACGAGTCGGGGGACTGGTATGAGCTGCTGAGGTTGCCCATGGGCCACTGTTGTGCGCCCGAGCTGATGCACACTTTGGCTGCTGTTGTGGGTGGGCACCGGGACTACGTCCGCCAGGAGTTCTGCACTGCGCCTGAGGTGGGGGTCGACGTCTGGATCGACAACGTGCGTCTGACCGGCCCCCGCACCAGTGTCGAAGAGGCGACGCGGCAGATGGACAAGGTGGCTGCGGCGTGCGCTGCGACATGGAAGCCGTCTGACTCGGTGGACACGGCGACGGTCTACGAGTTTCTCGGGGTGGCATTCGACCACGCTGCCCAGACCGTGTCTCCATCGGACAGGCTGATGGCGAAGCTGGACAGCGTGGACTGGCAGAGGGTGACGGCTGGTGAGCTGGAGTCGCTGGGTGGAAGGTTGCTCCACGCCAGCGCCATTTCGGGAGTGTCCCCGGGGAGGTTCTGGTTTGGGATCAAGTTCCTCCGCCGGGTGACTAATTTTTTGAACCGGGCGGTCCTTCGGCCGCCTGACCCTGTGCGGATCCCCCCATCGGTCTGCCGGGAGTTGCGGCAGTGGTGTGTGTGTGTGGGGGTTGCGCGTGTTCCCCCCCACAGGAGAGTTATTCAGTCCACACCCCCGTCTTTTACTTGCTTTGTTGACGCCTCCCTCAAGGGTTGGGGTGGCGTCTTAATAGATTCCTTTACACAAGAAATGCAGGTCATTGGTGACTCGTGGACCGCAGCCGAGTCCCAGCTGCACATTAACATTCTCGAGGCGATGGCCCTCAACAAAACAGTGCGAGCCCTTCCCCGGTCTGTGTGCGGGGGGGCTGTAGAGATCTGGGTCGACAATACGACCGTGGCAGCTGTTGTGCGCAAGCGGCTGTGTGCCGCCTGCAATCTTATTAACAAGTCCGTCCTGGAGGCGGTAGAATACCTCACAGCCCTCCAGGTTTTGTCTTTTTCCGTTGGATACGTCCACACCTCTGCCAATCCGGCAGATCTCCCTTCCCGTATCCCCCCCTCTTGCATTTCTTCTCCCGAAACCCGGGACCAGGTTTCACTTGCGGTGCGGCGCTTCTTCACTCGCGGTGGGGCAGGCGGAGACCTCGCCTCAACAGCCTGAATTGGCGGTTGTCGCGGGATCTCTTAACCCCTTCGCGTTGCAAGTGAGGAAAAGCTGAACCGGAAGTCCCCCTTCCCCCTTCCCATCAACACCCCCACTACCCATTGCCTTTGCCTTTCTTGTCGTTGCGCACACACACCACCAGGAGAACTATAGCCGAGTCGACGTGTGTGTGCCCCCTGTCTGCGATAGCCCGGCCAAGGTATGATTCTCACAGTTTACTGAGGGAATATGACCCAAGGCCATTGGCAGCAGACACCCCCATCCCCCTCATCACCCCTGACACCCCACAACCCCAATCCTGTTGCCTTTCCCCTCTCTCTCTCCCCCCATGTTGTGCCCATGCACCTTCCCGGGACACTTTGTACATATATTTAACACCACACCACACAACACCCCCTTCATCAGGGTAATCTCCCCGCGGCCAACACTCTTCGTCTTGTCCGCTTTCTTTTATTGTCCCACCCTCCATCCCCCGGACCTCGCCTCAACAGCCTGAATTGGCGGTTGTCGCGGGATCTCTTAACCCCTTCGCGTTGCAAGTGAGGAAAAGCTGAACCGGAAGTCCCCCTTCCCCCTTCCCATCAACACCCCCACTACCCATTGCCTTTGCCTTTCTTGTCGTTGCGCACACACACCACCAGGAGAACTATAGCCGAGTCGACGTGTGTGTGCCCCCTGTCTGCGATAGCCCGGCCAAGGTATGATTCCCCGCCACATCGCCGTCACATCTGCCGTCGAAACCGCCGTCAGCCGCTCGAAGGGGCGCAGGCGCGTCACCAGCTCCGCGATGAGGGGGGTCAGGTCCCCGCATATCACCGTCCACTTGGAGGGGGTGAACGGGTTGGCCCGGCGGCCCTTCGGGGAGGTGTGCCAGTCTATTATCACCTCCCCGGGCTGCACTGCGATGTACTGCTCCGAGGAGAGGGAGCACACCTCCCCCCACCGGCTGGCGGTCTTCCACGCCGTCAGCGCCGCCAGCTGGAGGTGCGGCTGCTGCTGCAACGCCCACGCCACGAGCACCCCCTTCGGCATCGGCGTCGCCTGCCGCTGCGGAATGGCCCCGCCGGCCGCCCGCAGCGCGCTTGCCAGGCTGAGGAGGGGCTGCTGGCCGAAGCCGAGGTGCCGCATTGTCCCGGAGAGCGCCTTTGCGTAGGCCAGCATCCCCTGAGGCGACACCCCTGTCGCCAGCACGAACAGCATGGCGGTGTCGGCGTCGACTTCTAGGCCGTGCTCCTTGGCCCATCGCACCAGCCTTGCCCACAGGAGCTGCCTCTGCGACGAAGTGCTTCTTGCCCACATCCCCGCCACCACGGCCTGCAGGCGCTCCACGGCCTCCCCGGGGGCGACCTCCACCTCTCCCGTGCGACGCGCCGCCACGCCCCCGACCCGAGCGGCCACGTGCCGCATCATCGCCCTCCCGAAGAGCGATGGTCTCCCGCTGGCGGCGCCGGATGCGCCTGAGGGCATTGCGGGCCCTGGCTGAGCGGGGTGGGGTCGAAGGGAAGTGGCGGGTGGAGGAGAAGTTGCTGAGGTGTTGTTGTTGTTGATGTTGTTGGTTGTTTTGTTGGTGACGTTGTTGATGATGTTGTGGGCGGGTGCAGGGGGGTGTGTTGGGCGGCGAGGGGCGGGGTGATGTAGAAGCGTGAGGGGGGGGTGGGTCTGAAGCCGGAAGGTGGGCAGTCACGCGCGCCCGCCCCCAGCCCTGCCGTTTCCCGGCGCCCTCGCCGGTGCCTTCGCCGCGATGCGCTGCTGGGGGGCCCGAGCAGCGGCGCGGGGGCGCGTGTGTTGTTGTCAAGGTGACCAACGCTACTAGTCGGCCGACAGGCCGACAGCTGTCGGGTCAGTCGGTCGGCCCGATTTTTGCCTGTCGGTCGGTCGGTCGGCCTCTCGGGCCACCTCACAAACCGACATTTTTTCGGCCCAAACCGCCCAGAAACCCACGGAATGGCGATGCATCGGCTGCATCTCGCGATTTTTCATCGGCAGGTGGGTTTGGGTCGAATTCTGCCCACCCGAAAAAACCACCCCCAACTTTCTGAAAAATCTACATGTCTCGAAAAATTTTCCCCGTGGCAAAAAAAAAAAAAGTGTCACCAAATCGGCAAAAAAAAATTTCGGATTTTTTTTTTGCTGTCGGCCGACCGACCGACTGGCCGACCGACAGGCCGACAGCTGTAGGGTTGGTCACCTTGTTGTTGTTGTGTGTGGGGGGCGGCGGCCCCCGGCCCCACAGCCGCAGCCGCCCGCATCACCGGGTGGGAAGTGGGGTCCTCCTTCGCAAGGTGCCGCTCGATGGCGGCGCGCGGCACCCTGTCGCGCACGAACGCGACCTGCAGCAGCACCTGTCGCAGCAGGTGATTCCCCAGCTCCCGCTGGGGAGTGCGCCCCCAGCCAGACACGTACGCCGTGGCAAGAATCCACAGGCGCAACGCTGCGAACGCCTCATCCAGGATGCGGCCTCCAGGGAGGTGCGACGACCCCGACACCCAGCGGGTCTCCAGCTGTAGCACCAGATACGGTGCGTCGGACTCGATCAGCGAATCCCACTCCAGGACGTCGGCTGCGTCCGCGGGGTGTCGCTCCGACCCGGGGTACGGCATCCCGGCAGACATGGCCATGGGGGACGGCGGTGCTGGCGGAGACGGTGGCGGGTGAGCCTACTGCTGCTGCTGACGTTGCACATGGTCCTGGTGCTGCCGCAGGCGAGCATCCAGCTCCAGCCGGAAGGACCTCGTCTGCTCCTCCGCACGCTCGCGGAACTCCTGCGCCTGCTGCTCCAGCGAGCGTTGCATCGCTTCCTGCGACGCCGTCACCGCGCGGGTGGCGCACTCCGTCTGGTGGACAGACATCTCCACCAGACGGGAGTACTGCCACCCGTCCGCCGGCATCCTGTACAGGACGTCGGGCCCGCGGTGCTGCTCCGTGTCGGATACGTAAATGTACGCCTCGGACAAGCGCACTTCGTACCCCGCAGCGTTCCCCTCCTCGTCATGCGCCTGCGACAGGCGACCAGCGAACCGCCGAAACGGCTGGCTCCCGTCGACGGGTGCACAAGAGTACACCACGCAGGCGTCGACGAGAGCCGCCGCCTGGTCCCCGAGCATGCGGGCGGTCATGATCTCAGGGGCGGGAAGCCCCTGTCCTGCCGTCGCAGCCGGCGACGTCGCCCGCACCCTCGCCGTACCGACCGCTGATGGGGTGTACCCGTCGAGGTTGATGCAGTCCGGCGAGGGAGGTGGGAGAGACATGGTGTCGGGGTGGTGAGAGTGTAACAATAAAAGAAAGCGGACAAGACGAAGAGTGTTGGCCGCGGGGAGATTACCCTGATGAAGGGGGTGTTGTGTGGTGTGGTGTTAAAGTTATATACAAAGTGTCCCGGGAAGGTGCATGGGCACAACATGGGGGGAGAGAGAGGGGAAAGGCAACAGGATTGGGGTTGTGGGGTGTCAGGGGTGATGAGGGGGATGGGGGTGTCTGCTGCCAATGGCCTTGGGTCATATTCCCTCAGTAAACTGTGAGAACCACCTGCTGCGACAGGTGCTGCTCCAGATTGCCTTCGTGCGAGACAGGGTGCCGCGAGCTGCGATCGAGCGCCACCTCGCCAGGGAGGACGCCACGGCCCACCCTGTGATGCGAGCGGCTGCGGCAGTGGGCCCGGGGGCCGCCCCCCAGACACAACACACACGCCCCCGCACCGCCGCCAGAGCCCCCCAGCAGCGCATCGTGGCGAAGGCACCGGCGAGGGCGCCGGGAAACGGCAGGGCCGGGGGCGGGCGCGCGTGACTGCCCACCTCCCGGCTCCAGGCCCGCCCCCCCCTCGCGCTTCTACAACACCCCGCCCCTCGCCGCCCATCCAACCCCCCCCACATCCACAACATCAACAACATCAACAACAACGACAACAACAACAACAACACCTCAACAACATCTCCTCCACCCGACACATCCCTTCGACCCCACCCCGCTCAGCCAGGGCCCGCAACGCCCTTAGGCGCATCCGGCGCCGCCAGCGGGAGAACACCGCTCTTTGCGAGGGCGATGATGCGGCACGTGGCCGCTCGGGTCGGGGGTGTGGCGGTGCGCGTCACGGGAGAGGTGGAGGTCGGCCCCGGGGAGGCCGTGGAGCGCCTGCAGGCCGTGGTGGCGGGTATGTGGGCGCGAAGCACTTCGTCACAGAGGCAGCGGCTGTGGGCAAGGCTGGTGCGGTGGGCCAACGAGCACGGCCTAGAAGTCGACGCCGACACCGCCATGCTGTTCGTGCTGGCGACAGGGGTGTCGCCGCAGGGGATGCTGGCCTACGCAAAGGCGCTCTCCGGGACGATGCGCCACCTCGGCCTCGCCCAGCAGCCCCTCCTCAGCCTGGCAAGCGCGCTGCGTGCGGCCGGGGGGGCCATTCCGCAGCAGCAGGCGACGCCGATGCCGAAGGAGGTACTCGTGGCGTGGGCGCTGTGTCAACAGCCGCATCTCCGACTGGCGGCGCTGACGGCGTGGAAGACCGCGGCCCGGTGGGGGGAGGTGTGCACCCTCTCGTCGGAGCAGTTCATCGCGGTGCAGCCCACGGAGGTGATAATAGACTGGCACACCTCCCCGAAGGGCCGTCGGGCCAACCCGTTCACAGCCTCAAAGTGGACGGTGATATGCGGGGACCTGACCCCCTCCATCGCGGAGCTGGTGACGCGCCTGCGCCCCTTCGAGCGGCTGACGGCGGTTTCGACGGCAGATGTGACGGCGATGTGGCGGGCAACACCGGGGATGGAGGCCTACTCGGGCCACAGCGTGAAGCGCGGGGCGCTCACCTTCCTCTTCGGGCTCATCGCGTCGGGAGCGGATCTGTCGGAGATGCTGGTGGGCCGCCTCGCGAAGCATCACGGCGAGAGCGGCCTCTCCAGCACCACCATCCGCTACGGGGGATGCCCCACGGAGATGGCGAGGGCGCTGCGGACGCAGGAGGTGACACGGCATCTGTGATGGCCGACCCTGAGTCCTTTTGCCGCAAGCAGCGGGGGCTGCACTCGGTGACGCGGCGTGCGCACCAGTCGAGGCTGCCGGCGACGGAGGAGGAGCGCCGTGCGCCCCTGCATGTGTCTTCTGTGGCGGAGATGGACGTCGAGGCGCTGCGGGCGAGGATGACCGCCACTGTGAGGCGCAGGTTCGACGAGGTGTGGCGGCTGACGTTCCCCGATGCACCCCCGCCGGGCACTTCTACACCTTCTCCCTCTGAGGGGCGCTCCCGCCCCTCGCATCTACAACACAAGCATGCGGAGCTGCTGGTGGAGAACGGAGTGGCTGGGCCTGCGTCGGGTCCGGGCCCCTCCCTGTGCGTGCCCTTTACTGTGATGGAGGAGAAGCCGTCCGGGTTGCGGCAGAGGTTCATCCTCTGGACCAAGCAGGCAAACGACAACTTGGAGGAGTCCTACGCGGCACACGTCCCCCTGGGGCACATCTCGGGGTACCTCGACGCGGTGTTTGCGGAGTGTGGGTCGGCGCGGGATTTCAAGTGCGGGTTTTATCAGATCCCCATCCCTGCGCCTGCACGGAGGTTCTTTCGCTTCGCTGACGAGTCGGGGGACTGGTATGAGCTGCTGAGGTTGCCCATGGGCCACTGTTGTGCGCCCGAGCTGATGCACACTTTGGCTGCTGTTGTGGGTGGGCACCGGGACTACGTCCGCCAGGAGTTCTGCACTGCGCCTGAGGTGGGGGTCGACGTCTGGATCGACAACGTGCGTCTGACCGGCCCCCGCACCAGTGTCGAAGAGGCGACGCGGCAGATGGACAAGGTGGCTGCGGCGTGCGCTGCGACATGGAAGCCGTCTGACTCGGTGGACACGGCGACGGTCTACGAGTTTCTCGGGGTGGCATTCGACCACGCTGCCCAGACCGTGTCTCCATCGGACAGGCTGATGGCGAAGCTGGACAGCGTGGACTGGCAGAGGGTGACGGCTGGTGAGCTGGAGTCGCTGGGTGGAAGGTTGCTCCACGCCAGCGCCATTTCGGGAGTGTCCCCGGGGAGGTTCTGGTTTGGGATCAAGTTCCTCCGCCGGGTGACTAATTTTTTGAACCGGGCGGTCCTTCGGCCGCCTGACCCTGTGCGGATCCCCCCATCGGTCTGCCGGGAGTTGCGGCAGTGGTGTGTGTGTGTGGGGGTTGCGCGTGTTCCCCCCCACAGGAGAGTTATTCAGTCCACACCCCCGTCTTTTACTTGCTTTGTTGACGCCTCCCTCAAGGGTTGGGGTGGCGTCTTAATAGATTCCTTTACACAAGAAATGCAGGTCATTGGTGACTCGTGGACCGCAGCCGAGTCCCAGCTGCACATTAACATTCTCGAGGCGATGGCCCTCAACAAAACAGTGCGAGCCCTTCCCCGGTCTGTGTGCGGGGGGGCTGTAGAGATCTGGGTCGACAATACGACCGTGGCAGCTGTTGTGCGCAAGCGGCTGTGTGCCGCCTGCAATCTTATTAACAAGTCCGTCCTGGAGGCGGTAGAATACCTCACAGCCCTCCAGGTTTTGTCTTTTTCCGTTGGATACGTCCACACCTCTGCCAATCCGGCAGATCTCCCTTCCCGTATCCCCCCCTCTTGCATTTCTTCTCCCGAAACCCGGGACCAGGTTTCACTTGCGGTGCGGCGCTTCTTCACTCGCGGTGGGGCAGGCGGAGACCTCGCCTCAACAGCCTGAATTGGCGGTTGTCGCGGGATCTCTTAACCCCTTCGCGTTGCAAGTGAGGAAAAGCTGAACCGGAAGTCCCCCTTCCCCCTTCCCATCAACACCCCCACTACCCATTGCCTTTGCCTTTCTTGTCGTTGCGCACACACACCACCAGGAGAACTATAGCCGAGTCGACGTGTGTGTGCCCCCTGTCTGCGATAGCCCGGCCAAGGTATGATTCTCACAGTTTACTGAGGGAATATGACCCAAGGCCATTGGCAGCAGACACCCCCATCCCCCTCATCACCCCTGACACCCCACAACCCCAATCCTGTTGCCTTTCCCCTCTCTCTCTCCCCCCATGTTGTGCCCATGCACCTTCCCGGGACACTTTGTACATATATTTAACACCACACCACACAACACCCCCTTCATCAGGGTAATCTCCCCGCGGCCAACACTCTTCGTCTTGTCCGCTTTCTTTTATTGTCCCACCCTCCATCCCCCGGACCTCGCCTCAACAGCCTGAATTGGCGGTTGTCGCGGGATCTCTTAACCCCTTCGCGTTGCAAGTGAGGAAAAGCTGAACCGGAAGTCCCCCTTCCCCCTTCCCATCAACACCCCCACTACCCATTGCCTTTGCCTTTCTTGTCGTTGCGCACACACACCACCAGGAGAACTATAGCCGAGTCGACGTGTGTGTGCCCCCTGTCTGCGATAGCCCGGCCAAGGTATGATTCCCCGCCACATCGCCGTCACATCTGCCGTCGAAACCGCCGTCAGCCGCTCGAAGGGGCGCAGGCGCGTCACCAGCTCCGCGATGAGGGGGGTCAGGTCCCCGCATATCACCGTCCACTTGGAGGGGGTGAACGGGTTGGCCCGGCGGCCCTTCGGGGAGGTGTGCCAGTCTATTATCACCTCCCCGGGCTGCACTGCGATGTACTGCTCCGAGGAGAGGGAGCACACCTCCCCCCACCGGCTGGCGGTCTTCCACGCCGTCAGCGCCGCCAGCTGGAGGTGCGGCTGCTGCTGCAACGCCCACGCCACGAGCACCCCCTTCGGCATCGGCGTCGCCTGCCGCTGCGGAATGGCCCCGCCGGCCGCCCGCAGCGCGCTTGCCAGGCTGAGGAGGGGCTGCTGGCCGAAGCCGAGGTGCCGCATTGTCCCGGAGAGCGCCTTTGCGTAGGCCAGCATCCCCTGAGGCGACACCCCTGTCGCCAGCACGAACAGCATGGCGGTGTCGGCGTCGACTTCTAGGCCGTGCTCCTTGGCCCATCGCACCAGCCTTGCCCACAGGAGCTGCCTCTGCGACGAAGTGCTTCTTGCCCACATCCCCGCCACCACGGCCTGCAGGCGCTCCACGGCCTCCCCGGGGGCGACCTCCACCTCTCCCGTGCGACGCGCCGCCACGCCCCCGACCCGAGCGGCCACGTGCCGCATCATCGCCCTCCCGAAGAGCGATGGTCTCCCGCTGGCGGCGCCGGATGCGCCTGAGGGCATTGCGGGCCCTGGCTGAGCGGGGTGGGGTCGAAGGGAAGTGGCGGGTGGAGGAGAAGTTGCTGAGGTGTTGTTGTTGTTGATGTTGTTGGTTGTTTTGTTGGTGACGTTGTTGATGATGTTGTGGGCGGGTGCAGGGGGGTGTGTTGGGCGGCGAGGGGCGGGGTGATGTAGAAGCGTGAGGGGGGGGTGGGTCTGAAGCCGGAAGGTGGGCAGTCACGCGCGCCCGCCCCCAGCCCTGCCGTTTCCCGGCGCCCTCGCCGGTGCCTTCGCCGCGATGCGCTGCTGGGGGGCCCGAGCAGCGGCGCGGGGGCGCGTGTGTTGTTGTCAAGGTGACCAACGCTACTAGTCGGCCGACAGGCCGACAGCTGTCGGGTCAGTCGGTCGGCCCGATTTTTGCCTGTCGGTCGGTCGGTCGGCCTCTCGGGCCACCTCACAAACCGACATTTTTTCGGCCCAAACCGCCCAGAAACCCACGGAATGGCGATGCATCGGCTGCATCTCGCGATTTTTCATCGGCAGGTGGGTTTGGGTCGAATTCTGCCCACCCGAAAAAACCACCCCCAACTTTCTGAAAAATCTACATGTCTCGAAAAATTTTCCCCGTGGCAAAAAAAAAAAAAGTGTCACCAAATCGGCAAAAAAAAATTTCGGATTTTTTTTTTGCTGTCGGCCGACCGACCGACTGGCCGACCGACAGGCCGACAGCTGTAGGGTTGGTCACCTTGTTGTTGTTGTGTGTGGGGGGCGGCGGCCCCCGGCCCCACAGCCGCAGCCGCCCGCATCACCGGGTGGGAAGTGGGGTCCTCCTTTGCAAGGTGCCGCTCGATGGCGGCGCGCGGCACCCTGTCGCGCACGAACGCGACCTGCAGCAGCACCTGTCGCAGCAGGTGATTCCCCAGCTCCCGCTGGGGAGTGCGCCCCCAGCCAGACACGTACGCCGTGGCAAGAATCCACAGGCGCAACGCTGCGAACGCCTCATCCAGGATGCGGCCTCCAGGGAGGTGCGACGACCCCGACACCCAGCGGGTCTCCAGCTGTAGCACCAGATACGGTGCGTCGGACTCGATCAGCGAATCCCACTCCAGGACGTCGGCTGCGTCCGCGGGGTGTCGCTCCGACCCGGGGTACGGCATCCCGGCAGACATGGCCATGGGGGACGGCGGTGCTGGCGGAGACGGTGGCGGGTGAGCCTACTGCTGCTGCTGACGTTGCACATGGTCCTGGTGCTGCCGCAGGCGAGCATCCAGCTCCAGCCGGAAGGACCTCGTCTGCTCCTCCGCACGCTCGCGGAACTCCTGCGCCTGCTGCTCCAGCGAGCGTTGCATCGCTTCCTGCGACGCCGTCACCGCGCGGGTGGCGCACTCCGTCTGGTGGACAGACATCTCCACCAGACGGGAGTACTGCCACCCGTCCGCCGGCATCCTGTACAGGACGTCGGGCCCGCGGTGCTGCTCCGTGTCGGATACGTAAATGTACGCCTCGGACAAGCGCACTTCGTACCCCGCAGCGTTCCCCTCCTCGTCATGCGCCTGCGACAGGCGACCAGCGAACCGCCGAAACGGCTGGCTCCCGTCGACGGGTGCACAAGAGTACACCACGCAGGCGTCGACGAGAGCCGCCGCCTGGTCCCCGAGCATGCGGGCGGTCATGATCTCAGGGGCGGGAAGCCCCTGTCCTGCCGTCGCAGCCGGCGACGTCGCCCGCACCCTCGCCGTACCGACCGCTGATGGGGTGTACCCGTCGAGGTTGATGCAGTCCGGCGAGGGAGGTGGGAGAGACATGGTGTCGGGGTGGTGAGAGTGTAACAATAAAAGAAAGCGGACAAGACGAAGAGTGTTGGCCGCGGGGAGATTACCCTGATGAAGGGGGTGTTGTGTGGTGTGGGGTTATAAAGTTTTAAGGCGGTGTCGCCCTGCACGGGCAGTAGCACCTCCCCTTCAGTATCGCACTCCCGAAGGATTCCCCAACACGACGTGACACCGGTTTCGACGCGTACTCTTCGTACCCCTCCCCCCGGCCGCGTCTCTTCAGCGAAGAACCGGGGATAATCGGACCAGGGCTAGCTAAACCCTGGTGGTGTCACGGGTGGGGTTGGAGAGGGAGAAAAGGAAGAAATGAAGTTGCGAAAAAGTCAAACACTGACACGTGAAATCAATAAAAAAGCGGTATATATCGCCCCCTTGCTGCGACAAAGACACTAAATAGTCAGGCCGCTCCAAGAGTCTTGAGGGCTTGAAGGAAGAAACAGGTTGCTGATGAGTCTCAGGAGCAGGCACCTTTTGTCCGCCCACATGACCTTCGCCCGAAGGCGAACCTCGTCCAGCTTGGCTCGATCGCCACAGAGAAGGGGATCATTCTCCGCTGTGGTGAACATCTTAAAAACCGAGGGTGCAGAGGTGGGGCAGCCCACTGGTGCGACAGCAGACCGCCCCCGGATAGCTATAACTAGTGCATAGGAAGAATACGACGGCACACGCAACAGATGCCGAAGGCACAACGGCGGGTTACTTTTAACCACCAGAGGAGTGGCACTCCCGAGGGGTGGGGTAGGGGGGAAGTCACAACACTTTCGAAGGAAGAAAAGGGGCAAATGGGATGTTTTGTGCAAGGTAGAAAGGAAGTCACAACATGAGGCAGGGGGGATTGCTCATCAGGCCTGGGGGAATAGAGGGTTTGTGTGTGGTTATAAAGTTTTAAGGCGGTGTCGCCCTGCACGGGCAGTAGCACCTCCCCTTCAGTATCGCACTCCCGAAGGATTCCCCAACACGACGTGACACCGGTTTCGACGCGTACTCTTCGTACCCCTCCCCCCGGCCGCGTCTCTTCAGCGAAGAACCGGGGATAATCGGACCAGGGCTAGCTAAACCCTGGTGGTGTCACGGGTGGGGTTGGAGAGGGAGAAAAAGGAAGAAATGAAGTTGCGAAAAAGTCAAACACTGACACGTGAAATCAATAAAAAGGGTGGTATATATCGCCCCCTTGCTGCGACGAAGACACTAAATAGTCAGGCCGCTTCAAGAGTCTTGAGGGCTTGTGTTGTGTGGTGTGGTGTTAAAGTTATATACAAAGTGTCCCGGGAAGGTGCATGGGCAACATGGGGGGAGAGAGAGGGGAAAGGCAACAGGATTGGGGTTGTGGGGTGTCAGGGGTGATGAGGGGGATGGGGGTGTCTGCTGCCAATGGCCTTGGGTCATATTCCCTCAGTAAACTGTGACACGACGGGACCGCTCAGCCTGGGACTTGGTCAGACCAGCCAGTACCAGGTTCTGCTGGTTCACCCAAGAGGTGGCGGGAACGTCCCGGATCGGCACGGACACACCCAGACACGGCCCAATGGGCCAGATCTGGGTGCGTGTGGGCTGGGGCGGCACCTGTCGCTGTGTGTGGTGCTGAACCTGCAGATGACCCGAATCCACCCAGACACAGCACACTGGGCCGGATCTGGGTGTGGGTGGGCTGAACCTGGCAGTCTGGCTGCCTGTGCGGGCGTGGTCGGACCTGGGTGTCTGGGCCCAGTCACTGGTGTCGGACTGTGTCACGGCCCGAAGGGACGTGGGAACAGCCCACACTGGGCCACAGAATCAGCCACAGCCAGATCCAGGCCGTTTCTGTGGCTGACAGTGTGTGCTGGGCCGTACGGTGTTCAGCAGGTCCCACACACAAGGCGAATTCGCCACCCAAAAAGTGGGGTGTGAGATCTTCACCCAGACTTCACCAGAACGGCCCGAGTCGCCACGCATTTGAATTTCCGGGCACATTTGGGGCAATCCTGTGAGTGGCTCCCACTTCCGTGGAGTTCTGCGGCAATCCCCAAACTGCACTACGGGAGCACTTTATTGCACTACGGGAGCTTTTTCCTGCACTCCTGGAGATATCTGCACTGAGTGCAGAAAAACGGCCCCGGAGTGCAAAAAAGTGCTCCAGGAGTGCGTGCAAGAAAGTGCCGGGGATGCAAGAAATACATTTGGGCCCATTTTTCACCCAGAAACACGTTTTTGGGCCTCTGTGAAAAATCGATTTTTTTGGGAATTTTTGCGATTTTGACCTACTCGCCCAGCCAAATTCGATTTTTGGCTGAAAATTGCAGGGAAATGCAATAGAGGAGGCATAGCCTGCTGACCTGGCTGTCTAAAAAATTATTTTTTTTAAAATCGCATTGTCTTTTCGACCCTATACCAAAAGTGGTCCCAAATCGGTCCGGGACGACCGTCCACAACCGTCCACACTCTCTAAATGCTCGATGTTGCATTTTAAATTCAAAAATTCACATTTTCCAGCCAACTGGGCCAGTTTCCTTAGGAAAATGGCTCAAAATCGCAAACACTCCATTTCTACGGGCCACCACAGGCCAATAGAGTACCAAAATCGGTTTTTTCGCATTCTACGGCCTCAGGCAGACCGTCCACACCCAAAAATCACCCCCAGGTGGTCAATATTGGGGTGTTCTGGCACTTTTTCACCTGTGGACGGTTGTGGACGGCTGTGGATGGCTGTGGATGGTTGTGGACGGCTGTGGACGGTCTGCCAAGAGGTTACTGGAGGTTGCTAGGCTGCGGGCGGACCGTCCACACCCAAAAAACACCCCCAGTTGGTCACGATGGGGACGGTACGTCTCTTTTTCGTCTGTAGACGGTTGTGGACGGTCTGCCAATAGGTTGCTCCAGGATGCGAGATTGTTCTCGGTAGGTCACCGACTGTAACCGATTGTTCTCGGCATGTAACCGATTGTAACCGATTGTAACCGATTGTTCTTGGCATGTATCCGATTGTAACCGATTGTCCTCGTCATGTAACCGATTGTAACCGATCGTTCTTGGCATGTAACCGATTGTCACCGATTGTCCTCGTCATGTAACCGATTGTAACCGATTGTTCTTGGCATGTAACCGATTGTCACCGATTGTCCTCGTCATGTAACCGATTGTAACCGATCGTTCTTGGCATGTAACCGATTGTCACCGATTGTCCTCGTCATGTAACCGATTGTAACCGATCGTTCTTGGCCTGTAACCGATTGTAACCGATTGTTCTTGGCATGTAACCGATTGTCACCGATTGTCCTCGTCATGTAACCGATTGTAACCGATCGTTCTTGGCATGTAACCGATTGTAACCGATTGTCCTCGTCATGTAACCGATTGTAACCGATCGTTCTTGGCATGTAACCGATTGTAACTGATTGTTCTCGGCATGTAACCGATTGTAACCGATTGTTCTTGGCCTGTAACCGATTGTAACCGATTGTTCTTGGCATGTAACCGATTGTCACCGATTGTCCTCGTCATGTAACCGATTGTAACTGATTGTTCTCGGCATGTAACCGATTGTAACCGATTGTTCTTGGCCTGTAACCGATTGTAACCGATTGTTCTCGGCATGTAACCGATTGCAACCGATTGCCCTCGTCATGTAACCGATTGTAACCGATCGTTCTTGGCATGTAACCGATTGTAACCGATTGTTCTCGGCATGTAACCGATTGTAACCGATTGTCCTCGTCATGTAACCGATTGTAACCGATCGTTCTTGGCATGTAACCGATTGTAACTGATTGTTCTCGGCATGTAACCGATTGTAACCGATTGTTCTCGGCATGTCACCGATTGTAACCGATTGTCCTCGTCATGTAACCGATTGTAACCGATCGTTCTTGGCATGTAACCGATTGTAACCGATTGTTCTCGGCATGTAACCGATTGTAACCGATCGTTCTTGGCATGTAACCGATTGTAACTGATTGTTCTTGGCATGTAACCGATTGTAACCGATCGTTCTTGGCATGTAACCGATTGTAACCGATTGTTCTTGGCCTGTAACCGATTGTTCTCGGCATGTAACCGATTGTAACCGATTGTCCTCGTCATGTAACCGATTGTAACCGATCGTTCTTGGCATGTAACCGATTGTAACCGATTGTTCTTGGCCTGTAACCGATTGTTCTCGGCATGTAACCGATTGTAACCGATTGTTCTTGGCCTGTAACCGATTGTAACCGATTGTTCTCGGCATGTAACCGATTGTAACCGATTGTTCTCGGCATGTAACCGATTGTAACCGATCGTTCTTGGCATGTAACCGATTGTAACCGATTGTTCTCGGCATGTAACCGATTGTAACCGATTGTTCTCGTCATGTAACCGATTGTAACCGATCGTTCTTGGCATGTAACCGATTGTAACTGATTGTTCTTGGCATGTAACCGATTGTAACCGATTGTAACCGATTGTTCTTGGCATGTAACCGATTGTAACCGATCGTTCTTGGCATGTAACCGATTGTAACCGATTGTTCTTGGCATGTAACCGATTGTAACCGAAACAGAACGGTGTCTCCCCTTGCCCCCTCCACTCTCGGTCACTCTGCGTGCCTCCCAGATGTTGTGTGCGGACCCCTCAGCAGACTGCTTAACTTTAACTTTGCTGCACCTACGTTGCTCACACAGCACTAACCCACTGCAGGCACTGGCACGTTCCACAGCTTCTGATAATGTCCGGCTTGGTTACCTTCGCGGAAGCGTGCAAGCTGCAGGGTATCCCAGACGAGACTACGGGGAAGGTCGCGGGTGCGCTTCTCCGCAACGCAGGATGGCCGAAACCCGTAACGAGCCGGACCTCAAACGGCGTGCAGAAGATGTATTGCTTGGCAGATATCCGTCGGCCCAATCCCCTCTCCTCCGAAGAGGCAATCCGGCAGTTGACTGATTCGTCCCCGGGCCGCTGCTTCCCCGACGATGTCCTGATCGCTCCTCTGGGTGAGCCCGATGATCTCGCTGATCAGGCGGCGCTCCTCCCCCACCCCGAGGATGCGGATCCCGTCTCGCAGAGCGTGATCTCGGCGGTCACGCGGGGTCCTGCTGCTGCTGGCAACGACGAGCCTGATGAGCCTGAGGCGCCTCCGTCACCGACTCCCGTGCCGCCGAAACCTCTGCCTGCCGCGCTCCCACCGACGTCTCCGACGAGTCCCGCCGACGATGTCGACATTGGTTCTTCTGTGTGCAGTGACCCTGCCGACCTCGCCAGCCTCGATGACCTCGCCGACCTCGCCGACTCCGCCTGCCCCGTTGACTCCGCCTCCCACGCCAACACCGACTCCCCCGTTGCGACTGCGATGGACGCGTTGCGTGACGCTGTGGCTGCTGGTGAGGGGTGGTGCTGCATCAGCAGCGCCGAGTACCTGACTCTCCTGCGCTCCCTCTTGCCCGCAGGTGCGAAGGTGTCGGACACCGCCCTCTTCTCCCTGGTGAAGGAGAACGCCGACTGCATGTCTTCTGCTCTGCATCCTCACGAGAAGGGTAGTGATACCCGGGGGATGAAGAAGAAGTACTGCATCGGAAATGCAGTGCCGGGACGGCCGTGCAGCCTCCACTTCGTCGGACAGGGCACGCCTCCGCCGGCCCCCGTGGGGCGCCCCTCCAAGACCCTCCCCGAGCGGGTCTTGCAGGTCAAGGCTTTGCAGAAGGCCTTGCTGAGGGCGAAGGACCGCATTGCGCAGCTGACGGAGGAGTTGGCTGCTGCGCACGAGGTTCTCGGGCGCAAGGGGGACATTGTTCTTCGTGGGGTGACGGGCCGGAAGTCCTGCACCGAGCCCTACCCCATGAAGGTGCTGCGGGCGCTGTTGGAGTTGCGGATGGCTGGCATCGGTCAGGAGTCGTCGCGCAGGGTGCTGCGCGACATCATCAAGCTCCTGAGCGATGGGGTGGAGATGCCGATCCCCTCTCGCTGGACGCTCCGCGAATTCGAGATCCCGAGCGGAGCGGCTTCCTTCGCCGTCTTCTTGGAGGATGTCGCGAGGACGCAGACCGGCGGAGGGGGCCTAGGCAAAGACCGGCAGAAGGCCACCCTCTCCCTCGCCCACGATGCCACCTCCTCCTTGGGCCGGAGTAGTGTCTCGCTGCACGTTGTCACCGCCCACGTCGCTGCAGACGAGAATCGCGTACGCGGGGCCTGCGCCTCCGCCCTCCCCCTGAAGAACGGGAAGGCTGCAGGGAAGACCTCCAACCTGCAGGCGGTCCGCCGCATAGTCTCCGCCCACAAGCTCCGTATTAGCAACGCCACCCTGAGCGACCATGCTAGCACGGAGGCGAAGGCGACCAGGGACGCGGGGGGCGCCATCGTCCACCTACGGTGCATGCACCATAAGGTTGGAGGCGCACTGAAGTACGCAGTGCAGACGGCGGGGAAGGCCTTGATGATGTCTCATCGGGTCGACCCGGCAGCCAACGTTGCCAGCGTACTTGCAGTCCTCGACCCGACAAACGGCCGGTCAACCGCCGGGGTCATTTTCGTGGATGCTGAGCTTGGGAAAGCACTTGACATGCGCTACCCCCGGGGCCTGGGGTTTGCCCGTGAGCGGGGGTCGAAGTGGCATGCCCGTCCTCAGCAGTGCTCCCGCCTCCTCAAGTTCTCCGCCTCCATCCTGGAGATGGTGAGAGAGGAGCGGTTCACCCCGACTGCGACAGAGATCCTCACTCTTCTGGGGACCCCCACCGTCGCCGCCTACTGTGCAGCCTGCCATTTCATTGGCAGCCTGTACTTGAGGTTCCTCAACGACCTCAAGCCCAGGCGGTTGAACGAGGAGACGGGCCGCCTCGAGGTCAACTTCGAGGCGGGATGGGGTGTGCTGAGGCCGCTGCACCTCCTCGCCCGCGACCTGAGCGCCGACTCCGCCGACAACGACTTCCCTGCCCTGCGGAAGCATTGGGGACAACCCCGCCACGGTGAGGAGGAGGTGGGGCGGGCTGAGGCGTTGGAGGTGGTGAAGGATCACCACGATGTATTTGCGGAGGTCTGGGTTCCCTGCATCCAGGGGTTTGCGAGCACATTGGCAAGGTTCATCGGCTACGATGAAGCTGCAATGGCGTCGGCATCACCCGAAGACCTCCCTTCGCTACCCTCCACACAAGACCTCGCAGAGTGTGTGGCTGGGAATGCATCGTTCTTGGCGCAGAGGGCCCCCAACCTCTCTTCTGCTGCCTTGTCTGGGATTACCCAGAGCAAGGTGAACCGCTTCCTGTTGGGTTATGGCAACTGCAACAACGCAAGGTATGCAGGCTCTTCAGCCTCCTTTTTTCTCCCCTCCCTTCGTTCTTTTTTTTTACATCGCAACAACATATGCTGGCAGAGTCAGAACCGATAGATTTTTTTTATCTCATTCATTGTCATTCTCTCTTCCTCTCTTCTTCATGACTTTTCCAAGTCACGAAGAAGACTACTTCATTATCACCATTTCCTGTTTTCAGTGTGATTCGTCGTACAACCATTCCTTTCCATCGCCTTACAGGTACGGCCGTTTGCTGCGCCAGGCGAAGCGGGCGCGGAAGAAGACCCGTGGCGGGATGTACACCGAGGCCGCGGCGAACACCGCCACGGGGGCTTCTGCGGCTGCGCTGAAGGCCGTCAGCGGGGTGGCCCACCCTGACCTCGTCCGCCTCTGCGCCCTCCACGCCATCCCTGTCACGGCGATGAGCAAGGGAAAGGAGGTGGCGCGGCAGAAGGAGGCGCTGACACGCAGCTTTGCTGAGAAGCTGTGTGGCCCTGGCTCTGCGGATGCCCGTGTCTGGGTGGAGCGGCTGAAGTCCGTGAAGGAGGCAGTTGGCATCCTTCCGGTTCGTTCGAAACCGCTGTCCAGATTTTTGCGGAAGGCGGGGCTGAAGCCGTGGGGGTCCGACGCTGTCTCGTCTGCGTCGCACGACGTCCGTGTGCGCTTTGCCCTGACGCAGTGGGGGCGAATCCTCCCCATTCTGCGGGAGAAGGGGCAGCAGCTGCAGCCGAGGGAGCGGCTGGGCCGCCTCGACGCCCCCACCCTGTTCGCGTTGTTGGCCAAGGCGGGCCTGAAGGTGGAGGCTGGGGAGACGAAGCGCGACCTCTCCGCCCTCCTCCTGCGCAACTGGACGGAGCAGTTGAGTGGCCATGTCGAGGCCGTGGAGGAGACCCTTGGCTTGAAGGCCCGCACCTTCCCCGACACCATCTCGCCCTCCGTGGTAGATACAATCACGGAGCTCTACCGGAGAGTGAAGACTGCACCTGCTGCGTTGAAAGAGGAGAAGGGACAGGGTGAGGATGGCAAGGGTTGTGAGGATGGTGAGGAGGCTGTGGATGCTGTGGATGCTGTGGAGGAGGAGGAGGAGGAGGAAGAGGAGGTGGAGGTGGGTGATGAGGCTGATCCTGAGGCAAATGATGTTGGGGCGGCTAGGATCGCTCTCCTGAATGAGCATTGTTTTCCTCTCGGCCTCCACGCCTCTCCAGGTTGTGGGCGGCAGAAGGATGGTGTGTTGCATGCGTCGGAGTCCACGCACGAGGGGGGTTGGGCTTCCCTCAACTGGTTTTTGGGTGAGTGTGGCATCCAGTTTCTCACCTTCCGGGAGATGCAGGTTTTGCAACACGAGGTCAATCCAGAGAGCTTTCACTGGACCGGTAAGTTCACGCTGGCAACGATGCAACGGGCCATCGAACAGCACACAAGTGGACTCCGGAACAATGGCTATCGGCTTCTGCCGGTAAGTAAAAAAAATACCTTTGTTGATGATCCTCAGTCTATTTCTTCCCCAGCCCTCTTTTTTTTTAACCGTCAAACTCTGCATTGGATGGTTGCCTTCCCCCTCAAAGACACCGTTGCCACATTGCAGAAGTTGACTCCAGCCCAACTGCACGCCTATCCGCGCGAAACGCTTTATTGGGTGGTTCACGACACGGACACTGCCAAGCGCGCCATTGCCGCAGGGGATCTGGATCGGGAAAGCCATGCATATGAAGTTTTTAAACTTGTGCCGAAAGGTGTCCTCCCCACCACCAAGGCACAATTTTTTGGCACCCGACCCAGGCGCACATTCCCTGTGGCAGTGAAGTCGCGTTCTGTTGTTCGGAGCGGGCCCACAGTCCGGAAGAGAAAACGGTTTGGGGGGACTGAAGTCATTGACCTCTCCCAGGTGCCAGAGACCCCAAGAGACAAGAAGGGGCGCCTTGGACATGGGAGGTATGATACGGCTCAACTGAGTGACGAGTCATACATTCCAGCAACTTCCCAACGCCACCTCATCCCAGAGACCCTGCTGTATTTTTCGAAATACCACCATCTCCCCGTCACAGATACTGTGCAGGAAGGTGACGGCTTTTTTCTTTCCCTCCTCCGTTTCAACCGTTTTTCTGCGTACCAGTCAGTCCGCGCTCTGCGTGAGAGTGCCTTTGGTGACGCAACAAACATGAAACACGACCTGGAGGTGTACCTCATGAAAATACACAAGGATACCCTTGCTTCTGTTTTTGAAGAGAAGGGGGAGAAGAACCTGCCCGTACATGAAAGGCACCAGTCTCTCGTTCACTGGCGCAAGAGTATGTGCAAAGCGGCGGAAGATGAAAAGGTGACCCAACGTGGTGGTTCTTTTGCCCTGCATTTTTTTGTGAATGTGCACCAGATTCGCTTGAGAATTATTACTCAGAACAAGGAAGGTAAACCCAGGGTCAGGGAGTTACGGCCTCGCACATGGTGTGAGAAGGCAAAGAACTGGGAAGCAGGAAGTACGGCTTCTCTCCCTACTATCTTCCTTTACCAGTACCGGCAGGATACCCAAACGAATTTTTACTCCCTCCACCTCCCCACTGAGCGTGACTTTTCCCGTGCTTCAAGTGTTTTTTATAGAATTCAGAACATGGGTCCAAACGTGGAAAACGCACAAGAACAAATGGAGCAAGAGGATATGCGGAGGAAGGCGGTCCCCATGGCACTCCCCTGTCCCGGTCCACGGAGGCCCCACGTACCTGACAAGGGCATCGACAATCCCGCGTCTCGTCATGATACCCTCACGCAACGTCTTCTCTTGTTTTCCCTGAGCACAGTCAATGTGCCTGGTGATGGGAATTGCCTGTTTCATGCTTTTCATGAATGTCTCACAGGCAACCCACGTGGGGGCGCTTCCCTTCGCGAAGAAGCCGTCAATTTTGTGACTGCAATGGCGGCTTCTCTTTCATGCAGAGAGGTGCAACCGGAAGTGGAGGCGGTGAGAATGTGGGGAAATCTCCCGTACCATCCCTGCCAACCCCTTGACGACGGTAGTGAGCCATACGTGCTTACCCGTTTAAGAACGAGAAGGTATGCAGAGGATGACGAAATTTCTGTTCTTTCCACAATGAAGAATGTCTTGATCACAGTCGTCACGAACATGATTTATCCTGGTAATCATGATGACTTTGCTTCAGGATTTAACAGTTATGTCCCCCTTTCTTACAACTTCACCTCCATTGACACCACCCTCCAGGATTTTCCTCCAGACAGACGTGTGACCCTGGCTAACCTGGGTCAGGCTGGGGTTGGGGATCATTTCATGTGGATCAAAGGGACACAGGCCAACTTGGAAGCCACACATCGCAAGGGTTTGCGTTCTGTTTCAACAAGAGCTGGGACCTGACACAGGCCAATCAAGGGGTTGCCCCCCCCCCCCCCCCCACTCCTGGTGTAGTGGTAGTGACTACAAAAAGGACTAACATTGCAAGAAGGTGCTGGGAGGCTTGCTTTTCCATTCACTCTCGACGATCAAACCCCCCCCCCCCCCCCACTTCACTTTTCCATTCACTCTCGACAATCAAGCCCCCACTTCTTGACTGCCCCCCCCCCCCATGTTACTTTCAACAAACTTTGCCCATCCTTCAATCTTCCATTCGATCAGTTTGGCTTTTTCCAAAGCCTCGTTTTCCTTTTATTTCAATAGTCCACACCTAAACGGCGTACGCCTTGGCAAGCGTTTGAAAGGACAGCCTTGGGATTGCAGCTCACTGGAATCGCTGAAGGAAGCCCCCCGCCCCCCCCCCCCCCCCGCCCCCACCCCCACCCACTCTCCCTTTCACAAGTCACGATACATTCCCACACCATACTGTTCCATGTGCACTCCATCCAACAGGACCGCCACACGTGTTAAACCCCATTCCCTGTTCCCAAGGCAGGGCAACCTTTATGGTTGAGTGGTGAGGGGCACAAAGAGACAATAGGTTTTAATGCAGATGCGGACATGTTGGAAAGAGCTCCCCCACCCCCCAACACACCATTCTTGTGCTCCGCTCCCTTCTACTTCTATTTCACTACCCCCCCCCCCCAACACACACAGGCACGGGCCAGGACCCGTGCAGGGTTAACCCGCCTAACAATTAGTAAAGAGTGATCACCAGTGACAACACCCGTGCAGGGTTACCCACTTGACAATTAACAAAGAGGGCTCAACACCCGTGCAGGGTTAACCCGCCTAACAATTAGTAAAGAGCGATCAACAGTGACAACACCCGTGCAGGGTTTACCCGCCTAACAGTTAATAAAGAGTGATCAACGGTGACAACACCCGTGCAGGGTTACCTACCTGACAATTAATAAAGGAGGGATCAACACATGATGAGGCACGGGAGGGTGGCAAAAGGCCCCCAGACCCCAGAAATCACCGAAAAATGACATTCTCGATGTGCGGTGGGTCTGGTTTCTAGGTTTTTCGGGAGAAAATTGGCCAAAATAATTTCGGAGACAAAATTTTGTTAGGGATTTCCGTTTGCTATGCCTCCTCTAAAAACAGCTTAATTCGTTGATTCGTTGCATTTCCCTGCTAAAAAACGGTTTTTGGGTGGGCGAGTAGTTGTAGAAAATCGCGAAAAATGTCAAAAAATCGAAATTTTCACAGAGGCCCAAAAACGCGTTTCTGGGTAATGGGCCCAAAAACCGATTTCTGACCATTACTGGGTGGTTTTTGGGGGTTTCTGGCCATTTTTCAGCGATTTTTCTGGTCAGAACCCACCCAGAAGCCCTGAGAAAATGGCTGGTGGCAGTTTTGGGTCGAATTGAACAGAAGGACGAATTGCTCGCCAACTCTTTCGATACATCAAAATTTGGGCATTTTCCGTTACTCTGAACACATTCGCACACCATGAAAAAATATCGAATTTTTGGTTGAAAAATCTTGTTTTTGGTTGGGCCAGGTGGCTGGCTCTCCGTCCCTGAATTGTCCCTGAATATTTCCGGCCAACACAACGGCAACACAACATAATAAACCACGCCTGAAAATTTCCGACGCCTGCGGCGGGCTGTTTACCCCCACCCCTGCCGAGGACTTCTTCTGAGAATGGCGCTCCAAAAGTGCCAAAAATTGGTCAGACTTAGTAGAAAAAGTTGATTTTCGGAACACCTTCTTTGTTAGACCCCAAAAATTTCCGGCGCCTGCGGCGGGCTGCCCCCCTCCCCCCCCCCCCCCCCTGCCCCGCACGCGCACGTAGAGTGCGCGGCCGAGGACGTGTTCTCCCGAAAAAGTCGATTTTCGGTACACCTTAACAAAAAAGGCCCAAAAAATTCCGGCGCCTGCGGCGGGCTCCCCCCCCCCCCCCCTAGGCATACTTGTCCCCCCATATGGGGAACCCCCTAAATCTGGGGGAAATATGGGGGGTCTCAAAACCCCGCCCCCATATGGGGAAAAAGGCTGAAAATATGGGGAAAACCCGGTAAAATATGGGGGAATATGGGGGAAATATGGGGCCCATATGGGGGGATATGGGGGTATTCGTGCTGCAACGGGAGAACATCAAACCACTCAGGCACAGACACACACGAAGTGCGCGTCGAAACCGGCCTCATGCCTTGTTGGGGATCCTCCAGGAGTCCGATCCTGGGGAGGTGCGCCCTCGTTCAGGTGTGGCCAGGTCTGGCCCCCCCTGGAAGATCCCCCAGGTGGGTCGCACCGACCTCCTGTTCCTCTCCTGCGCCGATACAGCGGCAGCGGAGAGCAAACGCTTCCCGGTTTGGCGGGGCACCGCAGTGACAGCGGCAGCGGTGGTGGACACATACGCACAGACACACATAGCGCGTTCAGGGTTAACAGCTCCTCACAACACACACTCTTGTGTTTATAAGTCCTCACTCTGGTGTGTTTGCGATTGCGAACTGCCCCCTGAGGTCCTTAATTAGACAAGGGAATTCACAAGCAGTGCATTCTGGTGTCAGGCGCTTCCGCCGCTTTTGACCGCTCCGAGCGCCGAAAAGTCGGAGTCGACGCTCGTCACCAGGCAGCTTGACATGTTCAAGCTGCATCTGCCGGGTGGAATGAGACCTGTGAAGGCCAGTACAAGGACTGGCTGCAGGACGCAACTGTTCTGCCAGCAAAGACAGGACTACTGGACAGCATGCTCTGATGACCGCTACTCAGACTTGAAGAAAGTGGCGGTCGGCACTCTCACAGCACCTTTTGTGGTCTGACTCGAGCACTTCAGCCGGGCGTTTCCTCTCTGCAGAAAGCGACGAGGTGAGATGGCTCTGCAAGGTGCTAGACGTCCCCTGTCAGTGGCTGACTTCACACCCTGTGAAAAGCAGAACGAAGAGAACTGTTTGCTGACTGCTTCCACCTGAGGAACCCCTGGGTTTTCCCCCATATATCCCCCATATGGGGGAAATATGGGGGAACAGGACTTGAAAAACCCCCCATATTCCCCCCATATTTTCCCCATATTTTTGGCCTTCCCCATATGGGGGTACAAGTATGCCTAGGGGGGGTCAAATGCCCCCCCTTTTACGTGGATAAACACGATTTTTCAAAAAAACCGGCGCAGAGGCCCCAAAGCCCCCGTAAACCCTCCAAACCCCCCCAGATCGGTCCGGAAACCCATCGAACCCCACTTTTCCACCATTCCGGGCACCTCAGGTGCCCGAATTGGGGTACCTAAATTTTGTGCCACCGTTTGGTACCGTACAGTGCCACTGTGTGGGAGGTTGGAAAAGAAAATGCCCCAACACACCACATCTGAGGGTTGCAATGCATGTTGCTTGCCAACCACGTCATCCGGTGGGTGTCAGGCGCTATGTAGGTGGCATCAGCCAGGTCTTCGATGTGTTCTGGCTTGTATATGTACCTCCCTGTCACCATGCACCGGGAGGCTGCCTGTAGGCACGGAACAAGTCCAGATGGTCGTGTGATTCCTGTGCAGCAGTGCTCCACAACCGGGATGTGTTGACAACGACTGTTGCAACACGAGCTGTACATTCCGGGAACACACGAAGTGCGCTGTCGTGGTACCCATTGTGCAGAATTGGTAGTTGCTGCGGTCTACTTTGCCTGGCCCAAGAGCACTGATACTGAACAGTGCAATATGCGTGGCGAGGTGAATGCAACGGAAGGGCGCAAAGTCAATACAGCTCTCGGATGGCGGGTGGTGGTGCCACTAGTGTGTGACGTTCACTCGAGGATACAACGCATCACAATGAATCAGCAACCGTGGACCGAGTACAATACGCTCTCTGTGGCTGGTGTGGGGGACAAAGGCAGTGCCTGTGCCGCAGGCAGGGAGGTACATATACAAGCCAGAACACATCGAAGACCTGGCTGATGCCACCTACATAGCGCCTGACACCCACCGGATGACGTGGTTGGCAAGCAACATGCATTGCAACCCTCAGATGTGGTGTGTTGGGGCATTTTCTTTTCCAACCTCCCACACAGTGGCACTGTACGGTACCAAACGGTGGCACAAAATTTAGGTACCCCAATTCGGGCACCTGAGGTGCCCGGAATGGTGGAAAAGTGGGGTTCGATGGGTTTCCGGACCGATCTGGGGGGGTTTGGAGGGTTTACGGGGGCTTTGGGGCCTCTGCGCCGGTTTTTTGAAAAATCGTGTTTGTCACCCCCATTTGACCCCCCCTACCCCCCCCCCCCCCCCGCACGCGCACGTAAAGTGCGCGGCCCTGGACGTCTTCTCCCGAAAAAAGTCGATTTTCGGTACACCTTAACAAAAAAGGCCCAAAAAATTTTCAAAAAACCAAGTGTCACCCAATGGGAAATCTATTTTTTGACTTTTTTTGTGGAATCGGATTCCACTCGGTTTTTCGATTCCGGAATCGGATTCTCGATTCCAGGAATCCGATTCCCTGCAGCCCATGGGGTGGATTTCGGTCGCCCACCAAAAATCCATTTTATGGCCCAGATTCGCGAAAAAAATACAACTAAAAAAACGCAAGCAGAAAAATGACTACCTAATTTGGCTCGCGGAATCCACGATGGCCATTATTTCGCACTGAATCGTCAATCTAAGCATGTTCCTGCCCTCATTTCGCCAGACCCCATTCACTGCTCAGCAAGAAGTCTCGGTAATCCGACGACTTTGCGAAATCGAGGCTCATCCGAGGTGAAAAATCACGAAAAATCGCATTGTCTTTTTCCCGTACAAAACCATGAAAAACCAAGTGTCACCCAATGGGAAATCTATTTTTTGACTTTTTTTGTGGAATCGGATTCCACTCGGTTTTTCGATTCCGGAATCGGATTCTCGATTCCAGGAATCCGATTCCCTGCAGCCCATGATACATGTATAATACTTGCATGTCAACTATTATACATGTATAATACATGTATATGCCTGAAATATACATGTAAAATACATGTATATCAAGTAAAAATACAAGTATAATACTTGCATGTCAACTATTATACATGTATTTTTACTTGATATACATGTATTTTACATGTATATTTCAGGCATATACATGTATTATACATGTATAATAGTTGACATGCAAGTATTATACATGTATAATACATGTATATACTTGTAGTTATACATGTAAAATTTACAAGATCCCACCGTGTAGGTGTCCGTGGGGGGGGGGGGGTGGATGTACCAGTGTTCCTTCCCTTGAGGTTGTGACACGCGGGCTATCCCGAGTGTTTCCTTGAGGATGTCTCGTGCCCGTAACTGACTTAGTCGCCTTGCCTGTGTCATCGTGATATAGGACACCGAGTGGTTATCTGGTCGGTACTACGTGTACCCTCGTGCACGAGTGCGGTCAGGCCTACATCCCTGCTGAGTACGCATGCCGTGTGAGGCTTTACAGTGGCATCACCGTTGTGGGTTGTCCACCCCACAGGGAGTCGTGTTGGCGGGTGCTCCTCTGACAGTTGGGCCGTTTGCTCTTTACACTTTCGCTGGCAGATCCGGAGCCCCGCGTGGGCCAACAGAGCCGAGTGTTCGTCAGTGGGGCCGGTAGTCCCCTACACAACCAATGGTAGGGCCGACGCCGCTCTGGAGCTGGTCGGTCCTCTCACGTTGAGTAGCGTAGCTTGGGGCCCGTCTCCGGGGCCATTTGTACGCCACGCGACATAGGCAGAGCCGTACTGGGGTCGGCTTTCACTACGCGGTCATTGGCGGGCCGGGTGCCTGTTCCTGGGAGGCGCCAGTTAAGGGGCCGGTTGCACGCTATTCGGTAGAGGAGGCATAGCCTGCTGACCTGGCTGTCTAAAAAAATATTTTTTTTAAAATCGCATTGTCTTTTCGACCCTATACCAAAAGTGGTCCCAAATCGGTCCGGGACGACCGTCCACAACCGTCCACACTCTCTAAATGCTCGATGTTGCATTTTAAATTCAAAAATTCACATTTTCCAGCCAACTGGGCCAGTTTCCTTAGGAAAATGGCTCAAAATCGCAAACACTCCATTTCTACGGGCCACCACAGGCCAATAGAGTACCAAAATCGGTTTTTTCGCATTCTACGGCCTCAGGCAGACCGTCCACACCCAAAAATCACCCCCAGGTGGTCAATATTGGGGTGTTCTGGCACTTTTTCACCTGTGGACGGTTGTGGACGGCTGTGGATGGCTGTGGATGGTTGTGGACGGCTGTGGACGGTCTGCCAAGAGGTTACTGGAGGTTGCTAGGCTGCGGGCGGACCGTCCACACCCAAAAAACACCCCCAGTTGGTCACGATGGGGACGGTACGTCTCTTTTTCGTCTGTAGACGGTTGTGGACGGTCTGCCAATAGGTTGCTCCAGGATGCGAGATTGTTCTCGGTAGGTCACCGACTGTAACCGATTGTTCTCGGCATGTAACCGATTGTAACCGATTGTAACCGATTGTTCTTGGCATGTATCCGATTGTAACCGATTGTCCTCGTCATGTAACCGATTGTAACCGATCGTTCTTGGCATGTAACCGATTGTCACCGATTGTCCTCGTCATGTAACCGATTGTAACCGATTGTTCTTGGCATGTAACCGATTGTCACCGATTGTCCTCGTCATGTAACCGATTGTAACCGATCGTTCTTGGCATGTAACCGATTGTCACCGATTGTCCTCGTCATGTAACCGATTGTAACCGATCGTTCTTGGCCTGTAACCGATTGTAACCGATTGTTCTTGGCATGTAACCGATTGTCACCGATTGTCCTCGTCATGTAACCGATTGTAACCGATCGTTCTTGGCATGTAACCGATTGTAACCGATTGTCCTCGTCATGTAACCGATTGTAACCGATCGTTCTTGGCATGTAACCGATTGTAACTGATTGTTCTCGGCATGTAACCGATTGTAACCGATTGTTCTTGGCCTGTAACCGATTGTAACCGATTGTTCTTGGCATGTAACCGATTGTCACCGATTGTCCTCGTCATGTAACCGATTGTAACCGATCGTTCTTGGCATGTAACCGATTGTAACTGATTGTTCTCGGCATGTAACCGATTGTAACCGATTGTTCTTGGCCTGTAACCGATTGTAACCGATTGTTCTCGGCATGTAACCGATTGTAACCGATTGCCCTCGTCATGTAACCGATTGTAACCGATCGTTCTTGGCATGTAACCGATTGTAACCGATTGTTCTCGGCATGTAACCGATTGTAACCGATTGTCCTCGTCATGTAACCGATTGTAACCGATCGTTCTTGGCATGTAACCGATTGTAACTGATTGTTCTCGGCATGTAACCGATTGTAACCGATTGTTCTCGGCATGTAACCGATTGTAACCGATTGTCCTCGTCATGTAACCGATTGTAACCGATCGTTCTTGGCATGTAACCGATTGTAACTGATTGTTCTCGGCATGTCACCGATTGTAACCGATTGTCCTCGTCATGTAACCGATTGTAACCGATCGTTCTTGGCATGTAACCGATTGTAACCGATTGTTCTCGGCATGTAACCGATTGTAACCGATCGTTCTTGGCATGTAACCGATTGTAACTGATTGTTCTTGGCATGTAACCGATTGTAACCGATCGTTCTTGGCATGTAACCGATTGTAACCGATTGTTCTTGGCCTGTAACCGATTGTTCTCGGCATGTAACCGATTGTAACCGATTGTCCTCGTCATGTAACCGATTGTAACCGATCGTTCTTGGCATGTAACCGATTGTAACCGATTGTTCTTGGCCTGTAACCGATTGTTCTCGGCATGTAACCGATTGTAACCGATTGTTCTTGGCCTGTAACCGATTGTAACCGATTGTTCTCGGCATGTAACCGATTGTAACCGATTGTTCTCGGCATGTAACCGATTGTAACCGATCGTTCTTGGCATGTAACCGATTGTAACCGATTGTTCTCGGCATGTAACCGATTGTAACCGATTGTTCTCGTCATGTAACCGATTGTAACCGATCGTTCTTGGCATGTAACCGATTGTAACCGATTGTTCTCGGCATGTAACCGATTGTAACCGATTGTTCTCGTCATGTAACCGATTGTAACCGATCGTTCTTGGCATGTAACCGATTGTAACTGATTGTTCTTGGCATGTAACCGATTGTAACCGATTGCCCTCGTCATGTAACCGATTGTAACCGATTGTAACCGATTGTTCTTGGCATGTAACCGATTGTAACCGATCGTTCTTGGCATGTAACCGATTGTAACCGATTGTTCTTGGCATGTAACCGATTGTAACCGAAACAGAACGGTGTCTCCCCTTGCCCCCTCCACTCTCGGTCACTCTGCGTGCCTCCCAGATGTTGTGTGCGGACCCCTCAGCAGACTGCTTAACTTTAACTTTGCTGCACCTACGTTGCTCACACAGCACTAACCCACTGCAGGCACTGGCACGTTCCACAGCTTCTGATAATGTCCGGCTTGGTTACCTTCGCGGAAGCGTGCAAGCTGCAGGGTATCCCAGACGAGACTACGGGGAAGGTCGCGGGTGCGCTTCTCCGCAACGCAGGATGGCCGAAACCCGTAACGAGCCGGACCTCAAACGGCGTGCAGAAGATGTATTGCTTGGCAGATATCCGTCGGCCCAATCCCCTCTCCTCCGAAGAGGCAATCCGGCAGTTGACTGCTTCGTCCCCGGGCCGCTGCTTCCCCGACGATGTCCTGATCGCTCCTCTGGGTGAGCCCGATGATCTCGCTGATCAGGCGGCGCTCCTCCCCCACCCCGAGGATGCGGATCCCGTCTCGCAGAGCGTGATCTCGGCGGTCACGCGGGGTCCTGCTGCTGCTGGCAACGACGAGCCTGATGAGCCTGAGGCGCCTCCGTCACCGACTCCCGTGCCGCCGAAACCTCTGCCTGCCGCGCTCCCACCGACGTCTCCGACGAGTCCCGCCGACGATGTCGACATTGGTTCTTCTGTGTGCAGTGACCCTGCCGACCTCGCCAGCCTCGATGACCTCGCCGACCTCGCCGACTCCGCCTGCCCCGTTGACTCCGCCTCCCACGCCAACACCGACTCCCCCGTTGCGACTGCGATGGACGCGTTGCGTGACGCTGTGGCTGCTGGTGAGGGGTGGTGCTGCATCAGCAGCGCCGAGTACCTGACTCTCCTGCGCTCCCTCTTGCCCGCAGGTGCGAAGGTGTCGGACACCGCCCTCTTCTCCCTGGTGAAGGAGAACGCCGACTGCATGTCTTCTGCTCTGCATCCTCACGAGAAGGGTAGTGATACCCGGGGGATGAAGAAGAAGTACTGCATCGGAAATGCAGTGCCGGGACGGCCGTGCAGCCTCCACTTCGTCGGACAGGGCACGCCTCCGCCGGCCCCCGTGGGGCGCCCCTCCAAGACCCTCCCCGAGCGGGTCTTGCAGGTCAAGGCTTTGCAGAAGGCCTTGCTGAGGGCGAAGGACCGCATTGCGCAGCTGACGGAGGAGTTGGCTGCTGCGCACGAGGTTCTCGGGCGCAAGGGGGACATTGTTCTTCGTGGGGTGACGGGCCGGAAGTCCTGCACCGAGCCCTACCCCATGAAGGTGCTGCGGGCGCTGTTGGAGTTGCGGATGGCTGGCATCGGTCAGGAGTCGTCGCGCAGGGTGCTGCGCGACATCATCAAGCTCCTGAGCGATGGGGTGGAGATGCCGATCCCCTCTCGCTGGACGCTCCGCGAATTCGAGATCCCGAGCGGAGCGGCTTCCTTCGCCGTCTTCTTGGAGGATGTCGCGAGGACGCAGACCGGCGGAGGGGGCCTAGGCAAAGACCGGCAGAAGGCCACCCTCTCCCTCGCCCACGATGCCACCTCCTCCTTGGGCCGGAGTAGTGTCTCGCTGCACGTTGTCACCGCCCACGTCGCTGCAGACGAGAATCGCGTACGCGGGGCCTGCGCCTCCGCCCTCCCCCTGAAGAACGGGAAGGCTGCAGGGAAGACCTCCAACCTGCAGGCGGTCCGCCGCATAGTCTCCGCCCACAAGCTCCGTATTAGCAACGCCACCCTGAGCGACCATGCTAGCACGGAGGCGAAGGCGACCAGGGACGCGGGGGGCGCCATCGTCCACCTACGGTGCATGCACCATAAGGTTGGAGGCGCACTGAAGTACGCAGTGCAGACGGCGGGGAAGGCCTTGATGATGTCTCATCGGGTCGACCCGGCAGCCAACGTTGCCAGCGTACTTGCAGTCCTCGACCCGACAAACGGCCGGTCAACCGCCGGGGTCATTTTCGTGGATGCTGAGCTTGGGAAAGCACTTGACATGCGCTACCCCCGGGGCCTGGGGTTTGCCCGTGAGCGGGGGTCGAAGTGGCATGCCCGTCCTCAGCAGTGCTCCCGCCTCCTCAAGTTCTCCGCCTCCATCCTGGAGATGGTGAGAGAGGAGCGGTTCACCCCGACTGCGACAGAGATCCTCACTCTTCTGGGGACCCCCACCGTCGCCGCCTACTGTGCAGCCTGCCATTTCATTGGCAGCCTGTACTTGAGGTTCCTCAACGACCTCAAGCCCAGGCGGTTGAACGAGGAGACGGGCCGCCTCGAGGTCAACTTCGAGGCGGGATGGGGTGTGCTGAGGCCGCTGCACCTCCTCGCCCGCGACCTGAGCGCCGACTCCGCCGACAACGACTTCCCTGCCCTGCGGAAGCATTGGGGACAACCCCGCCACGGTGAGGAGGAGGTGGGGCGGGCTGAGGCGTTGGAGGTGGTGAAGGATCACCACGATGTATTTGCGGAGGTCTGGGTTCCCTGCATCCAGGGGTTTGCGAGCACATTGGCAAGGTTCATCGGCTACGATGAAGCTGCAATGGCGTCGGCATCACCCGAAGACCTCCCTTCGCTACCCTCCACACAAGACCTCGCAGAGTGTGTGGCTGGGAATGCATCGTTCTTGGCGCAGAGGGCCCCCAACCTCTCTTCTGCTGCCTTGTCTGGGATTACCCAGAGCAAGGTGAACCGCTTCCTGTTGGGTTATGGCAACTGCAACAACGCAAGGTATGCAGGCTCTTCAGCCTCCTTTTTTCTCCCCTCCCTTCGTTCTTTTTTTTTACATCGCAACAACATATGCTGGCAGAGTCAGAACCGATAGATTTTTTTTATCTCATTCATTGTCATTCTCTCTTCCTCTCTTCTTCATGACTTTTCCAAGTCACGAAGAAGACTACTTCATTATCACCATTTCCTGTTTTCAGTGTGATTCGTCGTACAACCATTCCTTTCCATCGCCTTACAGGTACGGCCGTTTGCTGCGCCAGGCGAAGCGGGCGCGGAAGAAGACCCGTGGCGGGATGTACACCGAGGCCGCGGCGAACACCGCCACGGGGGCTTCTGCGGCTGCGCTGAAGGCCGTCAGCGGGGTGGCCCACCCTGACCTCGTCCGCCTCTGCGCCCTCCACGCCATCCCTGTCACGGCGATGAGCAAGGGAAAGGAGGTGGCGCGGCAGAAGGAGGCGCTGACACGCAGCTTTGCTGAGAAGCTGTGTGGCCCTGGCTCTGCGGATGCCCGTGTCTGGGTGGAGCGGCTGAAGTCCGTGAAGGAGGCAGTTGGCATCCTTCCGGTTCGTTCGAAACCGCTGTCCAGATTTTTGCGGAAGGCGGGGCTGAAGCCGTGGGGGTCCGACGCTGTCTCGTCTGCGTCGCACGACGTCCGTGTGCGCTTTGCCCTGACGCAGTGGGGGCGAATCCTCCCCATTCTGCGGGAGAAGGGGCAGCAGCTGCAGCCGAGGGAGCGGCTGGGCCGCCTCGACGCCCCCACCCTGTTCGCGTTGTTGGCCAAGGCGGGCCTGAAGGTGGAGGCTGGGGAGACGAAGCGCGACCTCTCCGCCCTCCTCCTGCGCAACTGGACGGAGCAGTTGAGTGGCCATGTCGAGGCCGTGGAGGAGACCCTTGGCTTGAAGGCCCGCACCTTCCCCGACACCATCTCGCCCTCCGTGGTAGATACAATCACGGAGCTCTACCGGAGAGTGAAGACTGCACCTGCTGCGTTGAAAGAGGAGAAGGGACAGGGTGAGGATGGCAAGGGTTGTGAGGATGGTGAGGAGGCTGTGGATGCTGTGGATGCTGTGGAGGAGGAGGAGGAGGAGGAAGAGGAGGTGGAGGTGGGTGATGAGGCTGATCCTGAGGCAAATGATGTTGGGGCGGCTAGGATCGCTCTCCTGAACAGGGCTGTTCCTAACTGGGGGGCTGGTTCCCCACTTTCAGGATTCTGAACTTTTTTTCTAAGAACTTTTGTACGGGGAAAAAAAGTTTTTTTCTAAGAATTTTGTAAGGGAAATTTTTTTTTCTAAGGGTTTTTCGCAGAGGAAATTTTTTTTTCTAAGATTTTCCCAGTCGACAGGGCGCACACAAGGATGGAAGGGAAGTCTCTCCCCCGTACAGTTCGCCTTGCTGGCCAACTGGAGACTCCGCAGGATGACCCCGCCCACCTCCTCTTGCCTCGGTTTGCGTGTTGCTGGTGTGTTGCCTGTGTATTGCTGTTGTATTGCACTCCTGAGGACCTCCCTATTTATTCCCACTCGACTACCCTTCGACAGGACCCTGACCTCACACTCACCCAACCTCACGTACTCCGCGAATATGGTGCGCACCACTGCAAAAATCTCCGGGAGCTTTTGGGCTTTCAGGCCTGAAGGGGCCAGTAGGGGGGTGGCGTCGGGGAGTGGCAGCTTTGTAACTATCCTCCAGCTGCTGGCATGTACAGTACTGCGGGAGTGCCAAGGTGTATTGAGCAACCTCCTCCAGTCCCTGCGGAGCACAACCCCCGATGAGAACGAGCCCCAGATGATCACCTCGCAGGACCCGCAGCGACCCAACCCTGACGTCAGTCTCTCCGCCCTCGGACACAAACACCCGCACCTGAAGCACCTCTGCACCACCAAAAGCGCCACCGTCTACAGCTGCCCATCTTGTGGTGAGTTCCGCACAGCTATTACAGACAGCATGGTTGTGATGTTGGGCGTCGTGAAGGACAGGGTGCAGCGCGTTGCTTCTCAATTTATGGAGAAGCAAGGTCCGTGCACATGTGGTGCTGTCCGGGCTGCGCAGTTCTGCGTCGAGAAGGCCCCGCACCTCCTGTTCCTCTCGACGCAGCGGTTTTCTGCATCCGGCGAGAAGCAGAAGCACCTGACGGAGCTTGCGGAAACCGTCAACGTCAAGGAATTAAGAGACCTCTCCGCCCTTCGTGAGCTTGGCGTTGACGGCAACGGGGTGGTGCAGGTGGGCACGGTGCAGCCGGTGAATCACCGGTACCGGTTTGTCGGTGCATCGTGCACAAAGTCCGGGCTGACCCTCGCGAAGGGGATCGCCTGGGAGACGCTGTGCGCTCGTGGCCCCGCCACCACTCTGAAGTGGAAGTCGATCACGACTGATCGTGTGACGGATTGCTCTGTGGCGCCGTTCAATCGTGCGAACGCGAAGCCAGCACTCGTGCTGTACGCACGTGAGGCATCGGACGGTGACGGGCACGACGTCGATGCTTCGCATGATGCGCCGCCGCCTCCTCCTCCGGATCCCCTGGCCGCCTCTCCTGCAGCTACCACCGCCGCCCCTGTCGCCCCTGCACCCCACGCCGCCTTCTACACCGGGGAAGGGGCGTGCCACGTCGCCGCGTTCGACAGCGCCGGGCGACTGTCCCCATGGCTGACCGCCATGAAGCTCGCCCAATCAACCGGAGGCGTCAACATTGGGCTTGTACCAGGGTGGGTTCAACGGGATCTATACAGTTCTGGACACTACTGCCTCCGAGTGCTTGACTGCCTAGCAAGGTCAATTCCCATTACGGAGCCGACGCGTACCAGTGCTGCGGCGCTTCTGGAGGGCGTTGACTCCCCCGAAGCGGAGGCCCTCACGGTGAAGCTCAGGCGTCCGCGATTGATGGATACGAGATTCCTCGTGGACGAAGAGTTGGACACCAACACCGCGTCAGTGGCCCTGCAGACTTTCCGCACATCCCGCGGTTTAAATGTTCACTTTTCTATCGTCGACACCACACAGCCTCGCACCTTCGGCTTGCTTCTTCCGTCGTTGATGGCCCAGTACCCCTTGCGGCTTGTCTTCGACACAGCAAAGGCGCACTTCCTTCTTTTGATGGCAGCAAACAAGAAGTACGTGCCAGAGGGCTCAATGGTGAACGGTCTCCTTCGGATTCAGCAGCGGCAGGCACAGCTCGCCATACAGGAGAAGCAGCAGCGGAAGATCCACGCTGCAGCCTCCGGTGTGGTGCGTCTCCCTGATGGGAGGTGGAGGTGCACCACGTGTGCACCGTTCTTGGTGCAGCTGGAGGGGGAGTTCTCGGAGCAACCCCACTTGCTCCGGTATGCACGCGGCGAAGCGTCTATGTCTGCCACGACAGTTGGGCGCCAGCAAAGCAATATCCGCCGCCACATGGGTGGTGCGGCGCACAAGAGAGCAGTGCAGTTGTCCACGCCTGGGAGTGAAAACACCAATGTGACAGCTACAGATATCCCCAAGCAGACGCTGTGCGCGAAGGTGAAGGTGACCAGCGAGCAGTACACAAGTCTGGTCAACCTGGTGTACAACGTGGCAACGGCGACGCAACGGGCGGAGGGGCTGAGCAGTGTGGGTGCGAGGTTGCAGGACGACAAGCGGAAGGGGCTGCATGTCCTGGACACCCACTACTCTCGAAAAGTCGCGAAGGAGTTCCAGACGATACTCTGGGAGGTGCTCCTGAGGGGAGTGGTGGGTGCGGTGCGTGCGTGTCGGGCGGCAACCCTGAAGGTGGACGGTACCACGTTCGCCCGCATCGACTTGATGATCGTCATCGTTTCGGGGATCAGCAGGACGGATTGTGCTATGAAAGATTGGTGTGTGGGCACAGTCGACTTGAAGAAAGCTGACGCAGAGTCGCAGAAGGACGAGCTGGTCAAGTTGTTCGACAGCCTCCAGCTGTCGCAGTGGGCGCGGCGTTCGCTGAAGGGATTCGCGGCAGACGGGGCATCAACGATGAAGAGTCTCAGGGGGAAGCTCGAGATCGCGTGGGGATGCACTCTCATCGATGTGCATGATGCTGCCCACATGCACCAGCTGTCCGTCGGCCTCATCAAGAAGACACGAAAGGTTGTTGAACATAGCCGCCTCCTCCGACACTGGTTTGCCTTCTTCAGATCAACCGCCAGGCAGAAGTCTCTGCAGATCATTTCCGGTGGGAAATGTCTCTCCTTCCCGAAGGAGCACTCCGTGCGTTGGGCAGCTGCAACGTTCCGTCGCCTGAACGCGGCTGTGGTGAACTTTGACTTCACTGTCGCTATGCTCGGGGAGATCCAGCCGCCGCCGTTCTTCTTCCACAAGCTCACCCCCGAGTATTCCCTCTCGACTTGCATCTTGGCTGACGTCTTCGACATCAATAAAGGGGTGAGCGAGGCGTTGCAGAAGCGAGACCTGTCGCTCTCGTCGATGGAGAGCATCCTGCAGAATGCACTGACAGTGCATAAGGTGCTGGCGCGCCAGCCTGGCAAGCACGAAGCCAAGTTCTATGAGAACCAGGGAACCACATCGTTGCCTCCGGGGGTAGTTGCCGAGATGACTTCCTGGCGCTCAAAGCTCTGCCACACCATCTACAAGGACCTGGCCAAGAGGTGGGAGGAGTATCCCTGCCGCTCATTCAGCTCTTTCTTCGCGACAAGTGGGAAGGACAGCACGTGCGAGTGCCTCATGGCGCTCGCTTCTCGCTTGGGTTACGACCAGGCAGAGATTCTCAGCATCGGCATGGAGTGGGTGAAGCTGCGGTTGGAATGCACAGATCTCAGGGGGAACCTTCTGAAAGAGTTTGTCGTCGACTTCTTGCTGGAATCCGAGAGTTCGACGTTTGCGATAGTGCTTGAGGCCATGGTGGCACTGTCACCCTCGACTGTGTTTGTGGAGGCTGCTTTTTCAGTTGTAACGCGCATGAGGGGATCGTTCCGGAAGGCACTCTCTGCCGCAAGCATCTCTCAAGAACTGGGCATCACTCTAGAGCTGTCACATGATGACGCGGCGCGCAAGATCATCGTTGAAGAAACAGTCAACACGTTCCTCGCCAACAAGAAGCGCCGCTTCACTGCGCGTTCCCTGACGCCTCTTCCAACTCTGACAACCGTGGAGCTCGTTGACCTCGATGCAGCCATGGGTTCTCTATTTGCTGGCGTGGAGGATTGTGATGAGGAATCGGACGGCAGCTGGGAAGATGACAACGCCGATGCATTGTCGATTGTCAGCCTCGTGGAGGAAGTCCCTGAGGATCCCTTCCTCACTTCGTTGCTTGCAGATGCCGCACCCCCCGTCGTGCCTCCAGCCACCCTGCAACATGTCACCTTCCAGCTCCCCGCTTCATCGACCCCGGGCACCCCATCGACACTCCCCACACCTCAGCCGGAAGAACCGCCGCAGCTGCCTCCCACACAGGCGGCACCGGCAGAGCGCAGGAGGGAGGTTGGGCCGCACCCCGAGGAGCCCCAGGAGAAAAGGGCCCGCGTCCATGTCGACATCGATGTCGACATGGAGGAGGATTGGGGAGAGTGGGCGTACGTTTCGGACGCCGAAACTTCCGAGTGAGCCATCATCGTTCTTAGAAGGGGGGGGGGGTGGGGGCGGGGGGGTGGTTTTCATCGTAGAAATCATAGAAAAAGTCCCGCCTGACGGGCACGCGCCTGAAACCTGTGGGGGGGTGAGCAAAAAATCCCTTGTAAAAATTCTTAGAAAAAACCTGGTTCCCCGACCCAAAAAACCCGGAAAAAGGGCTGGTTCCCCGCCCAGGCCTGCTCCTGAATGAGCATTGTTTTCCTCTCGGCCTCCACGCCTCTCCAGGTTGTGGGCGGCAGAAGGATGGTGTGTTGCATGCGTCGGAGTCCACGCACGAGGGGGGTTGGGCTTCCCTCAACTGGTTTTTGGGTGAGTGTGGCATCCAGTTTCTCACCTTCCGGGAGATGCAGGTTTTGCAACACGAGGTCAATCCAGAGAGCTTTCACTGGACCGGTAAGTTCACGCTGGCAACGATGCAACGGGCCATCGAACAGCACACAAGTGGACTCCGGAACAATGGCTATCGGCTTCTGCCGGTAAGTAAAAAAATACCTTTGTTGATGATCCTCAGTCTATTTCTTCCCCAGCCCTCTTTTTTTTTAACCGTCAAACTCTGCATTGGATGGTTGCCTTCCCCCTCAAAGACACCGTTGCCACATTGCAGAAGTTGACTCCAGCCCAACTGCACGCCTATCCGCGCGAAACGCTTTATTGGGTGGTTCACGACACGGACACTGCCAAGCGCGCCATTGCCGCAGGGGATCTGGATCGGGAAAGCCATGCATATGAAGTTTTTAAACTTGTGCCGAAAGGTGTCCTCCCCACCACCAAGGCACAATTTTTTGGCACCCGACCCAGGCGCACATTCCCTGTGGCAGTGAAGTCGCGTTCTGTTGTTCGGAGCGGGCCCACAGTCCGGAAGAGAAAACGGTTTGGGGGGACTGAAGTCATTGACCTCTCCCAGGTGCCAGAGACCCCAAGAGACAAGAAGGGGCGCCTTGGACATGGGAGGTATGATACGGCTCAACTGAGTGACGAGTCATACATTCCAGCAACTTCCCAACGCCACCTCATCCCAGAGACCCTGCTGTATTTTTCGAAATACCACCATCTCCCCGTCACAGATACTGTGCAGGAAGGTGACGGCTTTTTTCTTTCCCTCCTCCGTTTCAACCGTTTTTCTGCGTACCAGTCAGTCCGCGCTCTGCGTGAGAGTGCCTTTGGTGACGCAACAAACATGAAACACGACCTGGAGGTGTACCTCATGAAAATACACAAGGATACCCTTGCTTCTGTTTTTGAAGAGAAGGGGGAGAAGAACCTGCCCGTACATGAAAGGCACCAGTCTCTCGTTCACTGGCGCAAGAGTATGTGCAAAGCGGCGGAAGATGAAAAGGTGACCCAACGTGGTGGTTCTTTTGCCCTGCATTTTTTTGTGAATGTGCACCAGATTCGCTTGAGAATTATTACTCAGAACAAGGAAGGTAAACCCAGGGTCAGGGAGTTACGGCCTCGCACATGGTGTGAGAAGGCAAAGAACTGGGAAGCAGGAAGTACGGCTTCTCTCCCTACTATCTTCCTTTACCAGTACCGGCAGGATACCCAAACGAATTTTTACTCCCTCCACCTCCCCACTGAGCGTGACTTTTCCCGTGCTTCAAGTGTTTTTTATAGAATTCAGAACATGGGTCCAAACGTGGAAAACGCACAAGAACAAATGGAGCAAGAGGATATGCGGAGGAAGGCGGTCCCCATGGCACTCCCCTGTCCCGGTCCACGGAGGCCCCACGTACCTGACAAGGGCATCGACAATCCCGCGTCTCGTCATGATACCCTCACGCAACGTCTTCTCTTGTTTTCCCTGAGCACAGTCAATGTGCCTGGTGATGGGAATTGCCTGTTTCATGCTTTTCATGAATGTCTCACAGGCAACCCACGTGGGGGCGCTTCCCTTCGCGAAGAAGCCGTCAATTTTGTGACTGCAATGGCGGCTTCTCTTTCATGCAGAGAGGTGCAACCGGAAGTGGAGGCGGTGAGAATGTGGGGAAATCTCCCGTACCATCCCTGCCAACCCCTTGACGACGGTAGTGAGCCATACGTGCTTACCCGTTTAAGAACGAGAAGGTATGCAGAGGATGACGAAATTTCTGTTCTTTCCACAGTGAAGAATGTCTTGATCACAGTCGTCACGAACATGATTTATCCTGGTAATCATGATGACTTTGCTTCAGGATTTAACAGTTATGTCCCCCTTTCTTACAACTTCACCTCCATTGACACCACCCTCCAGGATTTTCCTCCAGACAGACGTGTGACCCTGGCTAACCTGGGTCAGGCTGGGGTTGGGGATCATTTCATGTGGATCAAAGGGACACAGGCCAACTTGGAAGCCACACATCGCAAGGGTTTGCGTTCTGTTTCAACAAGAGCTGGGACCTGACACAGGCCAATCAAGGGGTTGCCCCCCCCCCCCCCACTCCTGGTGTAGTGGTAGTGACTACAAAAAGGACTAACATTGCAAGAAGGTGCTGGGAGGCTTGCTTTTCCATTCACTCTCGACGATCAAACCCCCCCCCCCCCCACTTCACTTTTCCATTCACTCTCGACAATCAAGCCCCCACTTCTTGACTGCCCCCCCCCCCATGTTACTTTCAACAAACTTTGCCCATCCTTCAATCTTCCATTCGATCAGTTTGGCTTTTTCCAAAGCCTCGTTTTCCTTTTATTTCAATAGTCCACACCTAAACGGCGTACGCCTTGGCAAGCGTTTGAAAGGACAGCCTTGGGATTGCAGCTCACTGGAATCGCTGAAGGAAGCCCCCCGCCCCCCCCCCCCCCCGCCCCCACCCCCACCCACTCTCCCTTTCACAAGTCACGATACATTCCCACACCATACTGTTCCATGTGCACTCCATCCAACAGGACCGCCACACGTGTTAAACCCCATTCCCTGTTCCCAAGGCAGGGCAACCTTTATGGTTGAGTGGTGAGGGGCACAAAGAGACAATAGGTTTTAATGCAGATGCGGACATGTTGGAAAGAGCTCCCCCACCCCCCAACACACCATTCTTGTGCTCCGCTCCCTTCTACTTCTATTTCACTACCCCCCCCCCCCCAACACACACAGGCACGGGCCAGGACCCGTGCAGGGTTAACCCGCCTAACAATTAGTAAAGAGTGATCACCAGTGACAACACCCGTGCAGGGTTACCCACTTGACAATTAACAAAGAGGGCTCAACACCCGTGCAGGGTTAACCCGCCTAACAATTAGTAAAGAGCGATCAACAGTGACAACACCCGTGCAGGGTTTACCCGCCTAACAGTTAATAAAGAGTGATCAACGGTGACAACACCCGTGCAGGGTTACCTACCTGACAATTAATAAAGGAGGGATCAACACATGATGAGGCACGGGAGGGTGGCAAAAGGCCCCCAGACCCCAGAAATCACCGAAAAATGACATTCTCGATGTGCGGTGGGTCTGGTTTCTAGGTTTTTCGGGAGAAAATTGGCCAAAATAATTTCGGTGACAAAATTTTGTTAGGGATTTCCGTTTGCTATGCCTCCTCTAATTATTCGGTAATTCGCAGAGCCGGGCGCCAGTTAAGTGGGCCGGTTGCACACTACTCGGTCGTTGGCAGAGCCGGGCGCCAGTTAAGGGGCCGGATGCATGCTACTCGGTCATTCGCAGAGCCGGGTGCCAGTTAAGGGGGCCGGTTGCACACTACTCGGTCATTTGCAGAGCCGGGCGCCAGATAAGGGGGCCGGTTGCACACACCACTCGGTCATTTGCAGAGCCGGGCGCCAGTTAAGGGGGCCGGTTGCACATCACTCGGTCATTTGCAGAGCCGGGCGCCAGTCAAGGGGCCGGTTGCACACACCACTCGGTCATTTGCAGAGCCGGGCGCCAGTTAAGGGGGCCGGTTGTACACTACTCGGTCATTTGCAGAGCCGGGCGCCAGTTACGGGGCCGGTTGCACACCACACGGTCATTTGCAGAGCCGGGCGCCAGTTAAGGGGCCGGTTGCACACCACTCGGTCATTCGCAGAGCCGGGCGCCAGTTAAGGGGCCGGTTGCACACCACTCGGTCATCCGCAGAGCCGGGCGCCAGTTATGGGGCCGGTTGCACACCACTCGGTCATTTGCAGAGCCGGGCGCCAGTTAAGGGGGCCGGTTGCACACTACTCGGTCATTTGCAGAGCCGGGCGCCAGTTAAGGGGCCGGTTGCACACCACTCGGTCATTCGCAGAGCCGGGCGCCAGTTAAGGGGCCGGTTGCACACCACTCGGTCATCCGCAGAGCCGGGCGCCAGTTAAGGGGCCGGTTGCACACCACTCGGTCATTTGCAGAGCCGGGCGCCAGTTAAGGGGGCCGGTTGCACACTACTCGGTCATTTGCAGAGCCGGGCGCCAGTTAAGGGGCCGGTTGCACACCACTCGGTCATTCGCAGAGCCGGGCGCCAGTTAAGGGGCCGGTTGCACACCACTCGGTCATCCGCAGAGCCGGGCGCCAGTTAAGGGGCCGGTTGCACACCACTCGGTCATTTGCAGAGCCGGGCGCCAGTTAAGGGGCCGGTTGCACACCACTCGGTCATTCGCAGAGCCGGGCGCCAGTTAAGGGGGCCGGTTGCACACCACTCGGTCATTTGCAGAGCCGGGCGCCAGTTAAGGGGCCGGTTGCACACCACTCGGTCATCCGCAGAGCCGGGCGCCAGTTAAGGGGCCGGTTGCACACCACTCGGTCATTTGCAGAGCCGGGCGCCAGTTAAGGGGGCCGGTTGCACACTACTCGGTCATTTGCAGAGCCGGGCGCCAGTTAAGGGGCCGGTTGCACACCACTCGGTCATTCGCAGAGCCGGGCGCCAGTTAAGGGGGCCGGTTGCACACCACTCGGTCATTTGCAGAGCCGGGCGCCAGTTAAGGGGCCGGTTGCACACCACTCGGTCATCCGCAGAGCCGGGCGCCAGTTAAGGGGCCGGTTGCACACCACTCGGTCATTTGCAGAGCCGGGCGCCAGTTAAGGGGGCCGGTTGCTCATCACACAGACACCGGTGCAATCGCGCGCCGCAGAGGGGCGTGATGTGCATCCCAATTCTATTTCCAAACTCACCCGTGTATGCTGTACAGACATATCACCGTATCGGGCGAACATCCTCAAAGTTGTGCTTGGTGAGTGGGATGCGCGATCGCGTAGCACTTATTACACGGTGGGATCTTGTAAATTTTACATGTAAAAATACCGATTTTTACATGTATTATACATGTATAATACTTGCATGTCAACTATTATACATGTATAATACATGTATATGCCTGAAATATACATGTAAAATACATGTATATCAAGCAAAAATACATGTATAATAGTTGCATGTCAACTATTATACATGTATTTTTACTTGATATACATGTATTTTACATGTATATTTCATGCATTTACATGTATTTTACATGTATAATACTTGTCATGCAAGTATTATACATGTAAAATACTTGCACGACAAGTAAAATACATGTATAATACTTGCATGACAAGTAAAATACTTGCATGCAAGTAAAATACATGTATTTTACTTGCATGCAAGTATTTTACTTGTCATGCAAGTATTTTACATGTATAATACTTGCATGACAAGTATTATACATGTAAAATACATGTAAATGCATGAAATATACATGTAAAATACATGTATATCAAGTAAAAATACATGTATAATAGTTGACATGCAACTATTATACATGTATTTTTACTTGATATACATGTATATTTCAGGCATATACATGTATTATACATGTATAATAGTTGACATGCAAGTATTATACATGTATAATACATGTAAAAATCAGTATTTTTACATGTAAAATTTACAAGATCCCACCGTGTAGGGGCGGGGGGTGACAGTTGCGGGGGGGGGGGGGTCTCGGGACTCGTGGAGTGGGGTTGGGGGGGGGGGTGAAGTAAGGGCCTAGGATTAGTAGATCAGTTGGTCGGTTAGCCTCGACAACTGTTGAAGACGTTTGTGTGCGATTGGATCGGTACCTCAGTACTCGAACCAAAGCGGGTTCTTCGACCCGGTCGTGGAGGTTGACTAGCCGATAATAAAAGAACCTTCAATTCCGGCTTTCCCTCAAAAGTGTGGGTGCCTACATTGAAAGTTACCTTTTTTGGCATTTTTTTGGGTGAAAATTTTGGGTGAAAATTTTCACTTTTTGGCCGGGAAAAATTTACTATATTTTCCCGGCGATTTTTAGCAGGTATTTCAGCCATTTACTATATTTTCCCGCTGAAAATCACTATATTTCCCGCCCAATATAGAAAATTTCCCGCTCCCTGCAAAATTTAGCTGAAAACCAGCCGGGAAAAAAATTTTCCAGCCCGGTAATAATATGACTGTACGATCCCGGCTCCTCACAATTTTGGCTGAGGTTCTATATTACCGGGAATAAAATAATGAGAAAACATCCATGGGTAAGCAGGGAAAACCCTGCTGTGGGGGACAGAATCGACGTGTTTCTTTGAAGAAACAACAACCTGCGGGTTACCGCTGGGGCCGATGTCCAAAGGGGCGCAACACCACAGGGGGTGCCACACCGCTTGTCTTGGGAAGTTCTTCACCTTTGGTGAAGGCGGAGTGTTCATATAAGCAAAATTTACGTACACAAGCAGCGCTCAACCATACACCAGCAAACCAAGCAGGTAGCTGCCGAAGGATCGGTTCGTGCACCTGAGTCTGTACTCTATCTGATCTATTCCGGCTTTTCATGCTTGTCCTTTCAGGCCGGAGGTCTCTCTCTCAAGGCATATAGTCATTCTCCCTTTGCCACAGACCAGTGGGAGTATGTTTATGTGGAGTCACCTAGAGTCACAGTTATTCGGTGCCACCACGAGAGAGAGTCCAGATTCAGACCGTGTGTCATCCTCTTCCACGGCCAGGCAGAGCTTGCGCGGGGGCAAGATGGCTGAGTTGCCGGGCGTCTACAGATGCTCCACACACACGACGAGCGCCAGCAGGAGTACTGGTTTCCGACCGATTCCCGACCACCTCTAATTCCACAAGGGCGCAGGCAGCCATATGGGGGTTTTCATTCCATTCCCAGACATCCGAACATAGTCACCTAGGGGGGCCACCACGCAAGGCCGCTGACATGCACAGTCTCACGCCGCTTTGTGTACGTAAATCTGCACCCAAAGTTGCCCTGCCCCACCGCCCCCCAACCGCCCGGTAGGTAAGACCCTCGGGGTGCTGCATCCCCATCATCGGGTCACCTAAACTTTCGGCAAAAAAGCACTCCGTCTTGAACTTTAAAAATCTGAAAATTCTGAAAAAGAAAAGCAGCGCAAAGCAAGGCAACAAGGGAGCAATGCGATGGGTGGGGGCACGAGCTTGCACAGGGAAGGGCCGGGGCCGGGCAGGGTCGGGGTCGGGGTTATTTTAAATAGCTGAAGAATCAGCCATGGTTCTGAGCAATGTCAAGAACATTGCTCTTTGTATTCACTCTTTTGACATACTGGTAACAACATGTCAATTTCACTTCATTCATCTTCCACTGAAACAACAACAGGTTCGCCTCCACCTCGTGCCCCCTTGTGAACAGTACAAACACCGCCTGGGTCACTTCGGCTTTTTTTGCGGGGACAGCTTGCTTCGGGGGGGAAAAGGGGGTCGCACGAGCCAGTGCGTTGGCATAGCCCTGAAGGGGGAGCGGGGACCAATTCCCCTGCTGCAGACCGACTGCGTTTATTGCCGATGCATAATTTTTGACTGTGCTTGTTGTCAAGTGTGTCATTCCCGCCAGAAACAGAACTGCTGCATCTTCCGAGGGGGGTAGGGAGAGGTCTGCTGTCACACACCAACTTTCCAGTCTTTTCCATAGTCCCCCCCTGGTGGAGATTGTGCGTTCCGCCAGGCTCTCTTTCATGACTTCTTCCAGCCGTTCCTTTGCTTCCCACAGAGTGTGGTCGTCCCTGGCCCGGGTCCTTGCCGGCGCAGCTTGCGTGTACACCTCCAACAGAGTGTTCTGGACGATGTTCTGGGGGGCGGGAGGGGGGGTAGGGGGTTGGGGGGGCCTTTCCTGTCCCAGTTTTTGGCAGAGTGCCGTGATTTGGCCGAGTGCCTGCATGATGTCCTGGCCGAGTGCCGGTGTTAATTCCAGTTGGTGTTGCCCCGGGGTTTCCCCCCCTTTCCCCCCTTTCCCTGGAATGTGTGGTGGGGGTAGGGGGAATACCGATTCGGGGGGGGAAAAGACTGGGGAGGGCCACCGTTGCCCCCCTTTCCCCCCTTCGTCGTGCGTGCACGCCCCGCCAGCTTGGCGATGGCCCGGTCAGCAGCGGATGCTTCCGTGTCGGCCGTCCGCATCTCCGCCTCCACCTGCGCCCGCGGGATCCTGTGTTGTTTCCACGCCTCATTCACCACCAGCTCGTGCAGCAGCTGGTTCCCCATCTGGGTCACGGTGGTGGACCAGAACCCCCGCTCAGCAGCCTCCTGCGCGAGGGCGACCCACGTGCTCAGGTGGGTCACCTTGTTCGACGTCCCGAACTGCAGGCGCAGGTCCCGGATCATCTCCCGCGCCGCTGCCACCCCTCCTGCCTTCAAAAAGTCCTGCCACTGTGAGACGCAAGCCGGCCTCATGTTGGGCAGGCTGAGGGCCGACTGCAGGTTCCCGACTGTCGGGAGCTTGGGGGGGTCCTGGGCAGGGGGGCTGCTCCCCTCCGGTTGCGCCTGTGCCGCCACGGCTGCAACTCCCCCTTTTTCCCCAGTCCCCGCCGGCTGGGTGCTTTCGCGGACCGCCTTGGCGAGGTCTAGTACCGACTCTCTCATGAGGTCGAGGTGTGCCTTGGTCTGCTGAGCGGGCAGCAAACACATTCTGTGGTTTTTTTCTTCCGTGTGGTGCGTGAAGCCCTGCGTGGGTAAGTACTTTTGCGGATTTGTGCGGGGCTGGTCGGTTTCTTCTCTTTTCTGCTTTTCTGAGGGTGCCCTCCCACTTGTGCGTGTCATTCTCTTGCCTCTCAAGGTTCGTTCTGGATCAGACTTCAGTTTTTCTCACCAGGCCCGGAAGCAGTCGGACTAACAAGCGTGTCTGCAGCCCCATTCCCCCAACCCCTCCCGACCGTCCCGACGCCACCCTACCCATTGACTCGCGAGCACTTTGTCATTTATTGCAGCCACACACTTCCGGATTCTTTGACACTTCCCCGACAGGTTATCAGGTTTGGCGCCGTGTGGTGAGGACAGTGTTGGATTCTGCGTTCGCGAGGGCGGAACCATCTGACTTCGTACCTGAGGCTGCCAAAGGCCGACCTGCTGCGTGCCCCCCTGTGTCTAGGGTGTATGTGTGCTGGAACATCCCCACCACCCATTGTGGCAGGCAGGAGGGGTACGAGAGGGGGAAAACTGACCAAAAACAGCACTTTAATTTTGCCCACTTTTTGCTCTGCTAAAATCCTAAGACTAGGGCCACTCTAAGACCCTGTCACACCACCGCACACCCCACACCACACAGATGATATCCCACATGATGTTGCTGCGCAGCACTGCCCTCGTGGCGCTGCTCGTGGGGGTGCACAGCGCAGGTGCTGCTGCGGACGGCGGGCAGAAGGTCTACAACATGGTTGTGAAGAACACTGCCGTGCACTCTGTTGCGGAGCTGCGTGCGCTGGCCCTTCAGATGGACGACGAGGCGTACCCGCTGCAGCGGCGGCAGGGGCAGACGCTGGCGGGCGGCGCGGAGCAGTCTGCTGGCGCCATCGAGCCGTACTTCTACGCCGTGTCCATGTCGCTGACGCCCGCACAGCTGGCGCACCTGCAGACCCGTTTTGCCGGGGTGCTAGACCAAGTGGAGGAGGACGGGGTGGTGTATGCATCTGCCGTGGGGCTGCAGTGCGGGGACACGCAGGAGGCCCCTGTGCCGTGGGGGCTGCGGCGCGCCATGGCAGACGCTCACGTGCCGGAAGGGTTCCGCCACAACGCCTCGTGGGGCGAGGGGGTGGATGTGTACGTCGTGGACAGCGGGGTGGACTGCACACACCCAGACCTGCAGGGGCGGTGCGTGCAGGCCTTCTCTGCCTACCCCTCCACCAACGATGTGAGGGGGCACGGGACACACGTTGCTGGGACGGTGGCCGGCACACAGTTCGGGTTTGCAAAGTCGGCACGCATTGTCGCAGTGCGGGTGCTGGGGGACGACGGGACAGCGCCCACTTCTTATATTGTGTCGGGGGTTGAGGCTGCCGTGGCACACGCGCGTGCATCTGGGCGTCGTGGTGTCATCAACATGTCGCTTGGCCGGGATGGGACCTCGGTATTGGATGCAGCTGTCGTCGCTGCAGTGCGTGCAGGGGTAACGGTTGTTGTGTCTGCTGGGAACAGCCACTCTAATGCCTGCACCTACTCCCCTGCACGTGTGGACGAGGCGATCACAGTCGGTGCCACAACGTTCACCGGTGGGCATGGGGACCTCCGTGCCTGGTTCTCGAACTACGGGACGTGTGTGGACCTGTTCGCACCCGGTATGCAGGTGAACTCGTCGCGCTCCTCACACCAGCCTCCGCACAACGCACCGCCCCAGTTCGACACATACGGCATCTACTCCGGGACCTCGATGGCCAGCCCGCTTGTTGCGGGTGCAGCTGCGGCGTACATCGGCGCGCAGGCGACGGCACCGACACCGGCACAGGTGCGTGAGTGGCTCGTGAACAGCGCGTTGGGGGGCCGTGTCACGGACGAGGGGCCCAGCTCCTCGAACAAGCTGCTGCACGTGCCGTGCGAGGGTGCAGACAGCCCGCAGCCTGCAGGGTACACAGCGGTGGACGAGAACTGCTACGAGACCTACATGCACCTTGATCATCCCACCGAGGGTACAATTGCCTTCCCTGCGGACCCCGCCCACAGCTATCCGAAGGAGTTTGCAGCGTGCTGGCACATCCAATGCAACGAGGTGGTTGAGCTGGTGTGGGCTAGGGTTCACCTGGCGTACAAGAGCTACGTCATTGTCCATGATGCGAGCAAACCATCGTTCCCGATGCTGCAGGTGCTGAACTCACAGAGCAAGCCCCAGAGGTCGTACCTTCCAGGCCCTGTAGTGGTGCACTTCGGCTCGGACTTACATGCTGGGAACGGCATCACCCTGCAGTACTCGTGTGTCCCAGAACCACCTGCCGATGCACCAGACACCTACCTGTCCCCGATGGCGGCCCCAATTGACGGTGTGGGGTTCCCCTCCCAGTGCACTGATGAGAGAGAGGTGCTTCGTGAGGGCAACGCAAACATCACACGCTGGAACTACGGCAACAACGAGAACCGCTGCTGGCGCCTCGAGTGTGACGGACGATTCGTTCGCCTGAGGTGGCTGTCGTTCAGCACTGAACGGAACTACGACTTCGTCCTGATCTATCGTCCGGAGAGCGACGGCACCTTCCCACTGCAGACAAGGCTGAACGGTACGCTGAACGGTAGGTCCCTTCCTCCGACGATGCACTACGAGGGTGCTGTGGTGGTGCAGTTCACCAGTGATCGTTCCTATCAGTCACAGGGTTTTGTTCTGGAGTTCGTGTGTTCCCCGACGGCACCCACTGTGTTCTGCCGCACCACGCAGGACTGCAGGCACGGGCTGCTGGACGGTGCATCGACGTGCGTGGAAGGCGGGTGTGTGTGCCACACGCCAGGGTACAGGGCCGCCTCCCCCTCGGTGCCGCTGTGTGTGGCCGATGGGGCTTCGGGTGTGCTGGTCTCCTTCACGGTGCTCTACGAGGCGGCAACCCTGTCGCAGTGGACAGAGGCGACGGAGGCTGAGTTCAAAGCCCTGCTGGGCGGGGTGCTGGGGGAGGTGGCACAGGTGGATGCCGTTGTGGTGCAGGGCGGGCTGTGGGTGGTGGGGCTCGTGCAGGCGGAGGTGGCACACGCGGACCTCATCTCTGGGACTGCGTCGCTTGCGGATGCTCTGAACGCAGCGGGTGCGGGTGCGGGTGCGGCACGGCGCGAAGCGACAGTGCTTGCACCGGGCAACCTGGGCCATGTGTCCAGTGCAGGCGTTCACCACGGGCTGGCCTGCACAGCCAGTGGGGCCGTGCATGCTGTGCCCGACACGCACGGGATGTGCCAGGCAGTGCAGTGCACGTCGGGTGCATCGCGCGTGCAGGTGTCGGGGCAGTTCCGCTGTGTGCTTCAGACAGGGTCGCCTGTGACACCAGGCCCTCTGCCCGTGTCGGATTCGGATGAGTCGGGCGGGCTGAGCGAGGCACAGAAGATCGGCATCGGTGTCGGTGTTGGTGGGGCCGTGCTTCTGTGTGCGCTGGTGTTGGTTGCGTTGGCATGTTGCAAGGCGCGCGCCCGAGACCCCACACAGAAGACACAGAACGAACCCATCGAAGAGGCATAGCCTGTGTGCAGTGGTGCCCCCTGTCCCTCTCCTTCCCTTCCCTGCTGCACTGTGTGGCAACCCCCCTTCCCACCCCCACCCCAGCTGCCAGCCCCTCATCATCACCCCCTCGTGTTGTGTCCCATGTGCCGCGGAAACGCGACATCTTCTCCCAATGTGTGCCTGTTTCATGTTTCCGCACATGATTGTTCCCACCTAACTGCTGCCAAGGATGATATCCGCTGTGTATCCTAGGGAACAGTTGCCAGCCTCTGTGCTGTCCTGGCTTCTCCTGCCCGTACAGGGAACTGGTTGTCATAACAAGGCCACTTCCGAGGTTCAAGAATCGTGGCAGAATGGTTTGACCTGTGTAACTTGTCCAACCAGCCAGCAGTCTACCTCAGAAGTGGGAGGGGCTCGTTAAAGTTGGGTTATAGTGCTGTGTCTGTGGGCCGTACAGATAATGCCCGCGGAACAACACCCACCTTGCTGACCCGTCCCTGTGTTTCATCTCAAGACGACACAAGAGCAAGTTGCATGGTGTCCCCAACACCCCCCCCCCCATCCCAGCCCCACGTCACTTACCACAGGCCGCCAGGCGCGTCAGCGTCGGCGACCGCCCGCCCCCAGTCTGAGAGGCATCAGCCGTATCTCGGTGGAGGCGGGCACAAGACAAATCTTTTGCCCTCTATCTGTCCCCACCCCTGACGCTGTGCATCTTGCCGATACCCACCTGATGAAAGGTACACCTCGTACCGGGCTGCCCCGGCATGTGTTCCGCGTCCTTATGGTACGGTCGTGGGTTGGCAGCCGAAACTGCTACCATAAGCAATTTTTTTGCGCCCCCCCCCCTGAACGTTCCCATGAACGTTCCTCTTTTAACGAACAAGCTGACATGCAAATGGAATGACTGAAGACATCACTGCGGTCACATAGGCTACATGAACCTGACTACAATGATGACACCAGTTACGCACATTTCCACAGATGAGTGCCTTGACGTTTGATCATGAGAACCAAAGAACGTTTTTGCATACCATCACAGCCTAATTGCCCACACAGTACAACAACACAACACAGGCCGGAAAAAACACTGGATTTCAGACACAACCTGCATAACGAGTGAAGGGTGATCATTCTTGTGCTCCCTTCAAATTCGATTTCACTACCCCCCCATCCCAGCCCCACGTCACTTACCACAGGCCGCCAGGCGCGTCAGCGTCGGCGACCGCCCGCCCCCAGTCTGAGAGGCATCAGCCGTATCTCGGTGGAGGCGGGCACAAGACAAAAGGGAGAGTCGTCACTGTGCATATCAGCACGGTCCCGCCCTCTGTGCCAGACCAACACACCACCAAAGGAAAAGAGGAAGAGGCGACGTAAGGCAATGCCTCCGTGCGGCCAGGAGAACACGATATAGCGACCCCTCAACGGGGAATGCTACGAGCACGGCCAAAAATCGTTCAAAATTGTTCAATTTACCGAATTTTCCCACCAACACGGTACCCGACATCGTGAACAGCACCTCGATACAATGGGCGCGTCAGGCGTCCTCAGCTAAGAAGAGCCATGTGTCTGGCCGCCTCTGATCTAAAGTAGAGGAGGCATAGCCTGCTGACCTGGCTGTCTAAAAAAATATTTTTTTTAAAATCGCATTGTCTTTTCGACCCTATACCAAAAGTGGTCCCAAATCGGTCCGGGACGACCGTCCACAACCGTCCACACTCTCTAAATGCTCGATGTTACATTTTAAATTCAAAAATTCACATTTTCCTACCAACTGGGCCCGTTTCCTTAGGAAAATGGCTCAAAATCGCAATCACTACATTTCTACGGGCCACCACAGGCCAATAGAGTACCAAAATCGGTTTTTTCGCATTCTACGGCCACAGCCAGACCGTCCACACCCAAAAATCACCCCCAGGTGGTCAATATGGGGGTGTTATGGCACTTTTTCACCTGTGGACGGTTGTGGACGGTTGTGGACAGTTGCGGACGGTCTGAAAACAAGTTGTTCGAGGTTGCTGGTGGTTGCGAGACGTTGTTAGAGGTCGCCAGTCCTCGGGCAGACCGTCCACACCCAAAAATCACCCCCAGGTGGTCATTATGGGGGTGTTGTGGCACTTTTTCACCTGTGGACGGTTGTGGACGGTTCTGGACAGTTGTGGATGGTTGTGGGTGATGTGACTGGGCCGACTGCAGGTGCACATGAAGGAAATAGGTTCCGGTGGACCGGAAATAGGTTCCGGTGACCAGGAAATAGGTTCCGGTAGCCAGGAAATAGGTTCCGGTAGCCAGGAAATAGGTTCCGGCGGACCGGAAATAGGTTCCGGTGACCAGGAAATAGGTTCCGGTAGTCAGGAAATAGGTTCTGGTGGACTGGAAATAGGTTCCGGTGGCCAGGAAATAGGTTCCGGTGGCCAGGAAATAGGTTCCGGTGGCCAGGAAATAGGTTCCGGTGACCAGGAAATAGGTTCCGGTGGACTGGAAATAGGTTCCGGTGGACTGGAAATAGGTTCCGGTGGCCAGGAAATAGGTTCCGGTGACCAGGAAATAGGTTCCGGTGGACTGGAAATAGGTTCCGGTGGCCAGGAAATAGGTTCCGGTGACCAGGAAATAGGTTCCGGTGGACTGGAAATAGGTTCCGGTGACCAGGAAATAGGTTCCGGTGGCCAGGAAATAGGTTCCGGTAGTCAGGAAATAGGTTCCGGTGACCAGGAAATAGGTTCCGGTGACCAGGAAATAGGTTCCGGTGGCCAGGAAATAGGTTCCGGTGACCAGGAAATAGGTTCCGGTGGCCAGGAAATAGGTTCCGGTGACCAGGAAATAGGTTCCGGTGGCCAGGAAATAGGTTCCGGTGACCAGGAAATAGGTTCCGGTAGTCAGGAAATAGGTTCCGGTGGCCAGGAAATAGGTTCCGGTGACCAGGAAATAGGTTCCGGTGGCCAGGAAATAGGTTCCGGTGACCAGGAAATAGGTTCCGGTGGCCAGGAAATAGGTTCCGGCGGACCGGAAATAGGTTCCGGTGACCAGGAAATAGGTTCCGGTAGTCAGGAAATAGGTTCCGGTGACCAGGAAATAGGTTCCGGTGGCCAGAAAATAGGTTCCGGTGGCCGGGAAATAGGTTCCGGTGGACAGGGAATAGGTTCCGGTAGCCAGAGAATAGGTTCCGGTGGACCGGAATTAGGCTCCGGTGGCCAGGAAATAGGTTCCAGTAGCCAGAAAATAGGTTCCGGTAGTCAGATAGTAGGTCCCGGTAGCCAGGAAATAGGTTTGGTAACTCGTCGGAGGCGGGTCCTACAATGGCGGGCGCGGGCGGCGGAGCCGCCCGCGCCCCCCCTGTGCCCCCCTGTGCCCCCCCGCGCCCGACCCATGACCCCCCTCGCGACCTACTGGTGTCGAGTGGCTTCATTGTACCCCACGCGACAGACGTTCCTCCCCGACCCCCGAGTGGGGCAAGGGGCGCGTGTCCCAGTGGAGCACCGTTTTTCCTCCACACAAGTCTCTTTCTGCTTGCTTTGACTGGGGTGAGAACGTTTCGCCTCTTCTGTTTCGCAGGTGTGTGTCGCTTCGCTTCAATGCGGTCACTAGCGCCCTCCCTTCAACCAACTTCCCAAGCCTTTCATTGCCCGTTTTTGTGATGGTGTGTCGGAGACCCTCCTATTTTGACGTTCTACCCCTTGTGTGCCCAGTTTGGGACCCCATCTGGGGTGAAGGGGAGGTTGTCAAGTGCCCACGTGGACCCACAGACCCCGGAAATCACCGAAAAATGACATTCTCGATGTGCGGTGGGTCTGGTTTCTCGTTTTTTTCGTGAGATTTTGACCGAAATAATTTCGGAGACAAAAGTTTGTTAGGGATTTCTGTTTGCTATGCCTCCTCTATCTAAAGGGCAGTGCATCAAGCAGCCCGACGGGATCGTATCTGTTCAGCTTTTCCGCTGATGTATGTCGCCGTGCCACTCCGTTGCTGCTGCCAACCCCGCCCCGTGCCGCTCCCCCGGTCTCTGCCTCTGCCCTCCCTTGCGCCCTCTCACACGAGCCTTCCTGCTGCCCTGCCCCCACTTCACACGCTTCACCACACCAACACGCACCGCCACTCTGCAGGTGAGGTGTCCCTGCAACAATGCGTGCCGCGGTGCTTGCCGCCCTGGCGGTGTGTGCTGCAGAGGGCGCTGTGACGGTGCCCCGCTCTACAACATGACGGATTCAGAGGAGGTCGACCAGGACGGCACAGCTGCACCTGCACCCACCTGGGCCCCCGCCACTCCAGCACCAGCGACACCCGCCCCCGTGGCGGCGCATGTCAGGTCGGATCGCGGCTGGCCCCCCCCCCCCCCCACCAGATTCAGCACCCCACAGGAGTGGGTCATCTCCTGCACGCTGTACAGCACTTTATGGGTGCACCTCAGATTGGACGGGAGGTGATCCACTCTGCGTCCTACCACCAGGTTGCCTGTCCCTCCTCTGAGGTGGTGTCTCTGCTGTACACCCCGTACGATGGGCACAGCCACATTGTGAGGCTCCAGTGGTACCCTGCCACAGATGCACCCAGCACATGGACCCCTGTGACCCCAGCGCCACCTACACCAAGCCCAGTGACGGCCAGCCCAGGTGCGGTGCACTACATGTCAGACCACGACTCAGTCCTCAACCCCCACAGGAGTGGCTCATCTCCTGCACGGCGTTCAGCACTATATTGATGGATTTTACCTCCACCCCAGCTGCACCCAGTGCCTCGATCCCCGCGACCTCAGTGCCCAGCCCAGAGACGGTGCACTACATGTCAGACCACGACTCAGTCTACTACAGCACCCCACGGGAGTGGCGCATCTCCTGCACGCCGCACAGCAGTCTGCGGGTGGACATTACCTACACCCCGTCATGGTACGTAGTCAAGGTAGACGGGAGAAGAGTGGACGACGGGTCGAACCAGCCTGTGATCTGTCCCTCCTCTGGAGGTGTCGCTGCTGTACACGCCGCAGGATGGGGAGAGGCACACACTGAGGTTCAAATGGTCCCCTGTCCCAACCCAGGTACACCACATGTCGCGGGAAGACTCTGCCTCCAGATGCTACAGCACCCCACAGGAGTGGGTCATCTGACAAAAAGCGGCCAAAATGGGAGGTCCCACTGCAGGCAATTTCCAGAGGCTCGGGAGGGCCCGCAAAGGTGTCCCCTTGGGAAACAAACCGAACTACGTCCCTCCCGGGCCCCAAGGGACCCTCTCGGGAGCGTAAAATGCCCCTCGGGCGCTTCGCGCCCTCGGGTCATTTTTCGCTCCCTCGAGGGTCCCTTGGGGCCTCCCCGGGAGGGACGTAAATACTCATTATAGGCCTCCCCCCCCACCCTCACCCCCACCCCCTCCCAACCAGCTCGTGCAGCAGCTGGTTCCCCATCTGGGTCACCGACGTCGACCAGAACCCCCGCTCTGCGGCCTCCTGTGCGAGGGCGACCCAGGTGCTCATGTGGGCCACTTTGTTGGACGACCCGAATTATAGGCGCAGGTCCCGGATGATCTCGCCGCCGCCGGCCCTCCCGCCTTCAAGAATTCCTGCCACTGCGACGCACACGCCGGCCTCATGTTGGGGAGGTTGAGGGTGGTCTGCAGGCTCCCGATTGTGGGGAGCGTGGGCGGGTCTTGGTTGGGGGCCGGCGGCTTGCTCCCCGCAGGCTGCGCCTGTGCAGCCTCACCACCACCATTCCCCGCCGGCTTAGCGTTGCCTCGGACCGCCGTCACCAGGTCGATGACGGATTCCCGCAGCAACTCCATCTGCGCCTTCGTCTTCTGCCTTGTATACTTCTCCACCGTGACCAAGACCAACTGTGCACCTCTCGCCCCGTACCTCAGGTCCGTTAACGTTGAGAACTCCTCGGCGAGCCGCAGTCCCTGCGTCCGCACCCACTCACTTGCAGTCACTTCGCGTCACCAGAGCTGACCTCATTTGGCCTAGATTATGCACACACTTCCCCACACGGATACCTTGGCGTCTGATGACCAAAGAACGTTTATTCACGCCAGCACAGCCTGCATTGCCCACACAGTACAACACCACAACACAGGCCGGAAAAAACACTGGATTTCAGACACAACCTGCATAACGAGTGAAGGGTGATCATTCTTGTGCTCCCTTCTGCTTCTATTTC